>OX596292.1:8431906-8994406 GCA_951394225.1 Harpalus rufipes
TGTAACGTCTGATATTTTAAATGTTTTAGTATTTATTGCAACAAATTCCTTCACCGGAACTCAAATTAGTTCAAATGGGTTCAGCATATATGTAAAACCTCCCGCTGTGTATTTCGAATCATTTCGTCTACTTTGAAAGGAACTGAATAAGTTTTTACATAACCGTTGTCGGTATTTTTCCATTTTGAATTACACAACTCTTGAAATACATTGGAATTCATGTCCTCGTGATAATCGTGGGTTTTTAGATTGAAATAATAGTAATATACCTTCTACAAATCCATTTACATTGCATGTTTGTTATTATCGTTTGATCGTTTCACCCATACGAATTCAAGTTTCTTCAAAACTTTGAGTTTAAACAGGGTACAACGGAACATGGGAGAAATAAATTCATTTTCTTTTATTACCTAGAACAATAATTAATTATATACAATATTAAAATCAGTAATTTAATAAATTATCTGTAATATTTTATCAAAAGTTGATATTTCATTTCTAACGAACACTATTGTTTGTACCTATTGAAAAAATCTAATGTGGCCAGCACAATACCTTCTGTCAATCCTATGTATTATGAATAAATTCCATACATAAATTTTCTTGCAAAAGATTCGAAATTTCCAGTAATATTATTTCATGCAAAAGGCACTTGACACTGACATCTTCTTCTTTAGCTTTTCCCATTCGTTAGGGGTCACTATTTTTTATTTTCTTCTTCCATTCATTTCTGTTTTGCGGGTCATCCTCATGCCAATTTTTTTCATTGAAAATTTCATTTTTTGGTATTTTATGATTTCCTTTCTCGGCAACTGAATTCCACATCCCTGATAATAAATAAAACACATGAAATAAGAAAATCATGAAATTTACAATGAAAAATTGACATTTGTAAGTTATGGACGTAATTAATAGCTGTCATTTTGACACGGGTCTCCATATCTGCTTGCCAAATTCAGCAAAGTCACGTCGCTGCACGCGCTCTATACATAAATTTTCTTACAAAAGATCCTATATTTCCAGTAAAATTATTTCATAAACAAACTACACTGACATCTTCTTCTTCTTTAGTCTTTCCCATTCGTTAAGGGGTCGCTATTTTTTATTTTCTTCTTCCACTCATTTTTGTTTTGCGTGTCGTCCTCATTCAGTTCCTTTTCTCTCCTTTCATCTTATATTTGGTCTTCCTATATTTCTTCCACCTTCTGTTATGAGATATTCATTCTTCTTCCAAATATTCATTTCTCCTTATGACATATTCAAACCAATGTAATCGTCTCTCATATATCTCTCTAGCATCGTCCAACACTAGAGTTATTTCTCTTATTGTTTCATTCATTTACATTTTATTGATACTGACATCTGTCAATTTGAATTACCTGAATATATTAGCAGTTTCCATGGTTAAGTTAGCATAGCTGGCTGAATTATAAAATTTATATAAAATATATTATCATTATTATTCTTTAACTCTATATCTGTTGAATATCAAATATAAAATGCAATCAAATCGTATAGACAATAATATATTCTTTAAGTTATAATAACATATAACTGATTTTTTCAAGAAAAACTGTTAAAATCTTCAAATGAGGGTACTTCCGGTTGACCAATTATAACCAAAATCTAATCAAGTCTGCATATGGTTGTAAGGAAGAGGAATACGCAAGAATTGTAATTTTTGGAATTCTAGTATTGGAGATATCGTGCCCGAAACTGCGGTCACACACACACACACACACACACACACACACACACGTACACACGAACACACACACATACATACAGACATCATCGTAAAAATAGTAAAATCGTATTGTAAAGACCCTAAAACGTGCTTATTCAATGAAAACTCACCACCGAATTTTTTGACCAAAGACAATACCTTCCTTACCTAGAGGTGACGGAAGGTAAAAACACAGATTTATATACCAAATGGCAACAATAGTGTAATGTTTCTTTATTTTGGTGAAGTGTGAAAATCAGAAAAATATTATTACATACTTAAACACTAACCATATTTATATAACTGTATTTACTTACTTAAGTACATTTATTTATGTTCACCATTCCTAGACTATTTATTTATATCACCCACTGTTCATTGCTCGTTGCTTCTATATAACAGACTATGTTCGCTGGCTTTGACGACGGGTTTATATAACTCGATGTCCTTCTCGAACTTTCCGACGCCACATTGACATTGAATACAAAGGATCAGTCCACCGGATGTAATGAAACCAGTCTAGACGCGTAAGGGTTTCTCCCATCGGGGATTACGTCATCACTCGGGAATATTCTACCAGTGACGGAGCTCGCATATTCTTAAGTCAGGGGGTCCACGTTACAATGGTAATAAGGTGCAAAAACAAACTTAAAGATAAATAGAGTAAAGGTGCGTTTCAAATAGTTTTTTTTTTAAATTATGAATTTTTTTGGACTATAATATAAAACTATTTTAATAAGTTTAAATTAAAATTTATTACAAAATTTAAAAAAAACGTAATTTTCTAATTTGCCTTCTCTTTAACAGCTTTAGATGTGATAACTACTAAAATTAATTAATTTTTTGCAAGTGTTGCCCTAAATTTTTCTAAAATGATTAATTTGGTTTAAAGTGCGAAATGGTAAGATTTTGCACATTTTTACGGTTTAGTCGGTTAGTGTTTCAAAACACGAAAACTTTTATGATAATAATAATTCATTCATGTACGTATATACTTAGGAGTAAGATTCAGCGAAGTTATTTTCAATCTAAACTAAATAGAAATAAATACATACATAATAATTTTACAATTTAAATATACAGGCTGTCCGTGTACAAATAAACCAGCAATTATCTCGCTTATTATTACGTTTAGCGGTTTAGCGATTTTAACTGTATAACATACATTACAGTATGATGTATGTAATGTTTCAAACGAAACACCGTATATAGACAACGTGTCCCATTTAGAGCTGTCACCATTGGGATCTCGAGAATTATAAGAGATACAACGTCAGTTAAATGGACTTTTTTGTTCACCTATAGGGGGCCATCTCAGATGTGCTTTTGTTTCTCCATAAATTCTCATAGGGCACTAGATAATGGCGAAAAACTGAGTTTTGTTGATTTTTCAAATGCTGTAGGGGTTATTGTGTTTCGTATATGTTTGACCCCCAATATTTAATTTTTCAGGTTATTTTTCCCGAATTTTGTATTTATTTGGAAAAAAAAAACATTATTTTTAATTAATATAATTCATTTTGTGACTTTCTTGTTCAATATTTTTATTTTAAATCCCCAGCTTACAATTTACATGTCAAGAACGACATGTTAAAAAATATTTTTTGATTTGAAATTGATTGGCAAAATTTTTGAACGAAATAAATTATTTAAATAAAACTAATATTTCTTAAAATAAAAAAATAAAAACAGTATTTGGGAATAACAAAGTACATGTAGTCAAGACAACAAGTTTACAGAAAGAGGGTAAAATAGATCAAAAGTTACATAAAAAACATACAAGTTAAAAGACAGAAAATTATGAATGAATAACAGGTAACCACGACTTATTAAGCTCATAATCTGTATTTAAATTAACGTTCTTCTCTTGCTAAAATGTTCGTGTTTTTGAAATCAATTCCATGTAATTCTTGAATGGCATGTTCAGCAACAGCAGATTTATCTGGTTGATTTAATCTTATATGTCGTTCGTGTTCTTTTAATCTTGTTGCTACAGTTCTACCCGTTTGACCAATATATACTTTACCACACTGGCAAGGAATCTTATATATGCCAGAACAATGTAGGGGAAGCCAAGAAGATCACGGATTTTTAAACTTGATTTATATAACGTCTGTATGTCAAATTTATTTAGAATCCTACCAATTTTATCTGTTACATTGGCAATGAAAGGTAAAGTTGCATATAATTTTCTTTTAGTAACAACTTGAGGAACAGGTAAATATTTATTATTGGCTTTAAGTGCTCTTCTTATTTTCGCTTTGCTGTAACCATTTTTTAAGAAAACATCATTCAAAAAATTAATTTCTTTTTGAAGTTTACTGGGATGACATAAAATAGAAGCTCTCTGATATAATGTTTTAATAGTACAAGCTTTTTGGGCTGGGTGGTGGTTCGAGGTCTCATGAAGATATTGATTAGTATGTGTTGGTTTCCTATATACTGAATAAATAAGTTTTCCATCATCTTGTTTTTCCAATAGAACATCAAGAAACGGGAGACGATTATTTTCTTCTATTTCAATAGTAAATTTAATGTTCTTGTGTTGCATATTTAAATGATTTAAGAAATTGTTTAATTCCGTGTGGCCAAATGGCAAAAACATCATCAACATAACGAAGCCAGACTGTTGGTTTCTAACCAGCATTAATTCATAATTTTCAGGCAGTAAAATAATAACTTTTTAGCAGGTCAAAATCAAAAAAGTCTAAACATTTTTCAAGAATTTCAAGGTCGCTCTCGCTGGAGTCACCCACGCGGTCTTACAGACGATTATTATTAAGCAACATGACATCTGGTGATACTTTGTGGAACTATAGTTTATTCTGTTAACGTTAATTTCTTTTAAAGCCATTTTGGCGCTACGATCATGCAGTTTCACATCCATAAAAAATCTGTTGTGTCCAGCACAATACCTCTCGCCACTTCCTTTTTTTGGTTCCATAAGTATAGGGCGCGGACAGTTATGTTACATTGTTGGACTTGACAAGCAGATGTGGAGGTCAGTTTCAGAATGATAATTAGTAATTATGTACATACATGTCAAATGTCAGAATTTTTATTAAAAATTTCAAGATTTTCTAAATTCACTTAGTTAATTTGTCACCAGGAATGTGAAATTTACTTGTCGAGGAAAATAAACCTCATGGAATAGGAAAATCACTAAATTTAGAAAAAAGAAATTATGATATTTGACATCTATATACATAATTACTAGCTATCATTCTGACATGGGCCCCCATATGTGCATGTTAAGGCCAACAAAATCACTTGACTTCTCGCGCCCTAATGTATTTAACATTTCTTGTATACCTACACTCTACATCAAAAATTCTACTTATATCTATTCCTTATATTTAGATTTTTTTAATTTAAATTCATTCTATAAAGAAATTTTGTTCTACTCTTCTAATTTTTCGAGATGTTTCCAATTCATTGTCGGGAGTAACAGTATTTCTGAAGGGTATGTGTAATATACCTATAATATTAAATATTTAACTATTAATACATTAAGAAATAATATAATGTATGTATTTCCCAGAAAAAGTCTTGAGTAATGTCTTCGGATTTCTGACACTGACATTTATCTGTCAGTTACAAACATTTTAAATTTTCAACTATTTTCCATGGCATTCTTTCGGCTGTAAAATTTTTTACAACAGATTATTTTATATATTATATTTAATTTTCATAATATTACCAAGAAAAAAAGATTTTTTTTTCAAGAATCTTCTACCTCCGATTGTCCAATTGTTACCAACACGCTTTAGATCTTCCCATGAATGTCCGATTGGGAAATACGTAGTTAAACAAATATAAAGTCTTATAGTTTTTGAGTAATTGTCCTTCCAGCATCCCACACACATACACAACATACTTCCACACAACACACACACACACACACAGACATCATCGTAAAAATGTTACAATCGGATTGTAGGGACCTTAAAACGTGCTTATTCAATAAAAGCTGGATATGCGATTTTTAGCATGGATCCAATAACTGTCTTAGCGAGAGGTAAAAAATGTAACTTTCAATTATAAGGCATTTGACCCAATCCGGGCCTGGATGGTTCGTTCGTTTGTTCACCATAAGATAAACTTTTTATTGATAAATGATTAAATTTATTATCATAAATTTCAATTAAAATTTGTATTTATAAATATTTAGCATTCAATGCATTACTCATTTGAGGAAGAGTATCATAAAACAATTAAGGTTTTAAGGAATAATTATGTAAAATAAGGGCATCCAATAACCCAATATTTTACAGTACAATCATAATAAACTGGATGAAAGGATATACAGGGTGTTAACACTAAGTCGTTACACCCGAAAATGGTAGATAGAACTCATTAAAACAAACAACATTTCTTAGCTCAAATTTTTGATTTGGAGCCCCAGTTCATAGTTATGGGCGTTCTCTTGTTTTTCGAAAAATCGTCATAACTCCCTTATTTTAAGGAATATTTAAAAAATACAAAAACATTCAGCATTTGCTTTCGGTTCTCTAAAACACTTGTATTTACAATTATTTTCTATTTCATCAAATAACAAAATGGCGACCAATCAAAAATTTCAAAACAAGATATTTTGAAAACCACCCCATCGATTTTCGAAAATAAAACTGTTTTGAACTTCAAGTAATGTGCTATTTCCGATTAACCAATTTACACCAAAATCTAATGGCATATTTCCATATAAGAGTAAGGTAGACATACATAGTTTCAAAATTTTATGAACGATAGTGTTTGAGTTAGGGCGTAAAGAGGATCCACACACACACACATACATACATACATACATACATACATACATACATACATACATACATACATACATACATACATACATACATACATACATACATACATACATACATACATACACACAGACATCATCGTAAAAATGTTAAAATTGGATTTACCAAAATCTCGATATGCGATTTTTAGCACGATCCCTATATCCTTAACACATCTGATGTGGCCAACACAATACCTCTTGTTTAATTTAATTTTTATTCATGTAAATACTTAAAATTAAATTAAATTTAAATACCCGATGTCAAATATTTCGAATTTTAAATGGCACAAAAATCACCCCTGTGGTATACTCTTCACGCCAGCAATAAGGGAGACGACAACTTGTAAACGCCCGCACGGTACAAATATGACATCATCTTTACCGAAGAAATCTGTGTACAAAGCAGATTGGCAGACCCAGCAATGCGTGATGATAAATTTATTTTATTTATCTACTTACCTATATTCATTACTGGCGTGGAAAGTGCACCACAGGGATCAATTTTGTGCCATTTCAAATTCTAAGATATTTGGCGTCGCTCGGAACCGAACCCGTTCCCAAGATTCGCGTGAAGTGACGCCTGGTAAACGCCTGCACGGAACAAATATGTCATCATTATTACCGACATCTGCCTACACAGCAGATTGACTCACCCATCAATGGGTAATATGCCGTGATGATATATGTTTTTATTACCTTACCTATATTTTTACATATTTACTTATGCTGGAAATTGTATTACGTTCCTTTCCATATAATTATTGTTCCATTTAGTCGCCGCAAAATGGTACTGTTTTTCTATAACCTTGTATCATAAAAGACGACATTTGTAATTATGTTTCAAAATATTTATTTCACAATGTTATTTTTTTAAGAATTTGTATTTTCTGATGATGGGTGGGTTTTATACCCGAAACGTCCAATTATACTGACTTCATTTTCAATTAAATATGTGAACCTAAAAGCCTAAATAAATTTTTATATTTTAAAAACGTTAACATAATTATTTGAAATGATTAGTTCGTTGACAGTGACATATATCTGTCAGTTACAAACATTTGAGATCTGAATTCTGTAACCATGTGAACGAGTTGAGTTTAAAACGTAGGCTCTGGGATTCTGAAGAAAAACTATCTTGAGCTTCAAGTAAACTGCCATTTCCGGTTATCCGATTGCCACCAAAATCTAATCAGATATTTCCATATTAGAATAAGGTAGAAATACATGGTTTCAAAATTTTCTGAATGATAGTATTTTAGTTAGAGCGTATACACTATACAGGATCCACACATACATACATACATACATACATACATACATACCATACATACACACAGACATCATCGTGAAAATGTTAAAAATGGATTCTAGGGACCTTAAAACGTGGTCATTTACCAAAATCTCGATATGCGATTTTTAGCACGATCCCTATACCTCCCTTACCAAGGGTAGCGGGAGGTAAAAAAAGCATTTAAAACGAAGTAGCTTCTGAAAACAATGAAACAAAAAAGAGATTAGATTTGACAAGTACTCAAAAACAAGTTACTTCAAATTTAGCGCACGTGTATGTTCGTATTTTGCATAATTTATACGTAAACATGCATCATTATGAAAACGTTGAACTTCTTGACATGCTCACACAACGCATGAAGTCACCGTATTGTTAATTAGAAAATACCCGAATAAGTGGATTGGGAGGAGAGGTCCAGTTGCGTGGCCAGCCCGGAGCCCCGACCTAACTCCACTAGCTTTCTTTTTTTGGGGTCAGATGAAGACCTCTGTTTACGAGACACCGGTGAACACAGAGTTAGAACTAGTGGCTAGAATCGTGGCTGCAGCAGAAGATATAAAAAAGAAGCAGGCAGTCCTTGCGAAGGTCTCCACCAACATCAAAGCACGCTGCCGGGCTTGCGTTGCTGCGAATGGTGGCCACTTTGCAAATCATATTTAGTCCCACCCTTGTTGTTTCATTGTTTATTGTTTTATTTTTCTTGTTTTTTTCTTGTTTAATGGCAGCAAGCCTACTTTGTTTTAAATGATTGTTGCAGTTTGTTAAAATTTATCTTGCAATTTAATTTGAATAAAAACTTTTTTTGGCCAGATAGAAAAAAATGTTTGAAATTTTTAATTGGTTGCCAACGTAGTCCTCAATATGTTTACTAATTCCGGGCCAAAATAATGATTTTCTTGCCAGAGCTTTGCACTTTCCTATACCTAAATGTGCATAATGGATTTTATTTAAATTTTCAGGTCTACTTGCTCTGGGTATGACAATTCTAGTATCTTTAAAAATTAGCCCTTTACTTTCACTTAATTCATCTTTTAAAGAATAATATGCTTTGGCTATCGATTTTACCTTAAATTTATTTTCTGGCCAACCTTCTCTAATATAATTTAATACTGTCTGTAATTCTTCATCTTCTTTTGTTTCTTTTTTCAACTTTTCTATTCTTTGATCTGAGAAGCTTAAATTTTCTTCTATCATTGCAACAAATGCTTTTATATTTATTTCTTCCATATTTGTGTTTGTCATTTCTGGCAAATATGATCTACTTTAATGATCTGCAACAACAATTTCTTTACCTGGTTTATGAACCAGCTCAAAATCAAAATTATGAAGTGCTAGACGCATTCTTTGTAACCTTGGAGGACATTTATTCATCGGTTTTTTAAAAATTGTAATTAGAGGTCGATGATCTGTTTCAACCACGAATTTTTGACCATATAAATATTGATAAAATTTTTTGCAACCTTGTAAAATAGCTAGACACTCTTTTTCTATTTGACTGTATAATTTTTCTGTTTGTGTGAGTGCTCTTGACCCATATGCTATTGGTCTATTTTCTTGAAATATTACACAACCTAGACCTTCACTTGAAGCATCTACGCTAAGCAATATAGGTTTTGTTACATTAAAGTAAGTAAGAACTGGTGCTTTGCATAGTAATTCTTTTAATTTATCATATGCTTGTTGTTGAGCCTTAGTCCATAAAAAACTTACATCTTTTTTAATTATTTCTCTCAAACTAGCAGTAATTTGCGAATAATTTGGAATAAATTTTGTAAGATAATTAGTCATACCTAAAAAACCTTAACAATTCTTTTTTATTTGCTGGTATTTTCATATCCTTTATAGCATCTATTTTTTTAGTATCAACTTGTATTCCACTTTCAGAAAATATGTGTCCCAAATAACGAACTTCTTTCAAATTAAATTTACATTTATCTAAATTGAATTTTACATTGTATTCTCTAGCTTTATCAAATATTTTTTTTTAAAGTTGTAAAAAGTTCTGTTTCTGATCTACCCCAAACTACTATATCATCTATATAAATTGCTACATTGTTAATGTCACTAAATATTCTACTAAAAACTCGATGAAAAACTTCAGGGCTTGAACTTAAACCATATGGAAGACGATTATAATGGTATCTACCAAATGGAGTGTTAAATGTTGTCAACTCACGTGTATCTTCTGTAAGTGCAATTTGCCAAAATGCTTTACTTGCGTCCAATGTTGCAAAATACTTGGAACCATTTAATTTTGTTGCTATTTCGTCCACTGTAGGTGGTTGTAAATGTTCTCTTCTAATTGCGTTATTTACATGTTGAGGGTCTAAACAAACACGTAGACTACCATCAGGTTTTCCTACTATAACAAAAGAACTCACAAAGTTTGTAGGTTTATCAACTTTACTTATTATATCTAATTTTTCCATTTTATGTAAATCAGCTTTTAATTTATTTATTAATTTAAATGGTACGTGTCTGCATGGCTCTATTTTACCTACAGCATCATCTTTTAATTCTATTCTATATTCAAAATCTTTAATTTTCCCTATACCTTTAAAAACGTCTTGATATTCTGTCAAAATTGTATTCCATTTATATTTTTCTATAGTTGAAACTATTGCTTTTTCTTCTGGCTTTAATCTTTTAATCAAACTAAAATCACAAGAAGTTACGAGACCTATCACAGGTGCAGAATTACCATCAAAAACTTGAAACTCTACCGGTTTCTCAATATTATCTATATTACAATTCAATGTTACTTTACCTAATGTTTTTAATTTTTTACCATTATAATTAGATAAAGTGACATTAGATTAATCAATATTTTTGATTCCTAATTTATCTAATACATTGACTGGAATAACATTGCATTGTGCATCTGTATCTATTTTAAAATTTATTTTTATATTATTATAATCTATATAGCACACTTCTTGGAGCCAATCTTTTTGTGAATCTATAGTATCAATGTAAATTGAATCTACAAATAATTCTGAAATGTCATTAGTTACCTGATTTGTATCTACATCAGCATTTACTACTTTGACATATTTATTTTGTCTACACATTTTTGCGAAATGATTAAGTCTACCGCATACTTTACAATTTTTTCCAAAAGCCGGGCAGTTTTGATAATGGTGTGTGTATCCGCACTTCTGGCATGCCCTTTTTCTATTTTCTTGCTCTGTGTGTTGATTTCTTGGTTTCTGTTTCTTTCTTCTCTCTGCTTCCGAAGTATTCTTCTTTTGCTGTACAGCCATTACTTCTACATTGTTTTCAAACATCTTCACTTGTTGCTCAGCCAGTTCTGCAGCTTTACATATCTGAACTGTTTTCTGTAGAGTTAAATCAATTTCTCGAAGCAGTCGGTCTTTCAATCTCTTGTCTATAATTCCTGCTACTATTCGATCTCGTATTAGTCTATCACGAATGTCACCAAAATTGCAATCTGCACTTAGTCTTTTTAAGTCTGTTAAATAAGCATCGAATGACTCTCCTTGTTGCTGATTATGTGTGAAAAATAAATGAGAATTCACACTTTCATTTTTGACTGGTATAAAATAATCTTCGAAACGTTGCAATACAGTTTCATAACTTTGTTTTTCTTCTTCTTTAAGATTAAAGGTATTGTAAATATCGATACAAGAGTCGCCAATGCTATGCAGAAGTACAGCTACTTGGACACTTTTATCTAACGTTGCCACTCCTGATGCTGTGCAATAAATCTGGAAACGTTGTTTCCATCTCTTGAAACCTTCAGCAGTCATATCTGTGAGGTATCCTGGGGGTTTTAATCCCAATGATCCATACCTTGGAATCGTTTGATCACCTTGATTATTTGTATTAGGCATTTTAACTATATTTTCAAAATTTAACTTATCTTTTAGGATATTGCGTGCCGCAGCGCCATGTTATGTACTCACAGATATAGTTTTAATATTAGACTTTATTTAGAAGTACTTTATACAAAATATATTCATACATGACAGTTTTCTAACAACTCTTGTTTTCTATTACTTCTAGATCTATCATATACAACACCAATTTGTTATTTGATGAAATAGAAAATAATTGTAAATACAAGTGTTTTAGAGAACCGAAAGCAAATGCTGAAAGTTTTTGTATTTTTTAAATATTCCTTAAAATAAGGGAGTTATGACGATTTTTCGAAAAATAAGAGAACGCCAATAACTATGAACTGGGGCTTCAAATCAAAAATTTGAGCTAAGAAAAGTTGTTTGTTTTAATGAGTTTTATCTACCATTTTTGGGTGTAACGACTTAGTATTAACACCCTGTATATATACATTATTGTTGCTCTTCATTGACTATACCTATAGTTAAAACAGTTCATACTTGTCTAAGATATTATTATATGCTGATGACGTTAAAATATTTAAAATAATAAATTCTTATGAAGATTTCTGTCAACTTGAGTCAGACCTTCATAATATTATGGATTGTGACGTGCGCCCCTGAGTTAAGAGTATACGAGCGTCGCCACTGAAAGAATGTACCTGAGCGATGACGTAATCCTTTCGCCGGAATTACCCAGATGATTCTAATTCTATTGTGCTCGGCATCACTGTTGCGTCAGAGGGTTCTAGAAGGATATGGGGTATAAATACCGTCGGGAGAACAGCGGGAAGATAGTATGATATATAGAAGCAACGAGCAATGACCAGGCGGTGATATAAATAAACAATGTACGAGTAATGATGTAGTGGTATAAATATTGGTTAAATTAGTGTTTAAAATTATTTAATCATAGTGTTAGTTGTTTTTATCATTTTTTAAATATTTATCCTAATTGTTTATTGTTTAATAAACGTATTATTTTAACTAATAATATTTGTCTGAGTTTTACACTTCACCCATATAAATAAAACGTTACAATATGAATACGTAATGTAATATTGGAACATGTAACACAAATTTCTGATTTGAGTGTGCTTGTTGACAACAAATGTTCTTTCCATCTTCACTTTCATCATTTAGTCAGCACTTGTAACCGAAACTTAGGATTTGTTATAAGACATACCTACACGACCATTTCACAGCATCCCTACTACATATAATATCTTTGTATTTTGCATTTGTGAGATCAAAATTGGAATATTATTTGCAAGTATGGAATCTAATTTATGATAAATATATCAGAGTCCGTCCAGAGAAAATTTATCCGATATGCTACGGTCATTATCCACTGTATCATTTCAATTATGTTATGATATTAGCTACCAAGAATTGAATATTATGTCGCCAGAGAATGGAAGGATTATGCCGGAGTAGACAGATTACACATCAATCTGTCTAATAGGAAACGGTTGAGGTAATAATACTCTACAGGGCCGGATTAATAAATTTTGGGGCCTGAAGCGGAATTATACAGGGTGTTTCCTTTAAAACAACCAGCGCTTTTTTGGGCGAACTTTAGAGAAAAATGTTATATACAAAAAATTACCAGGAAAAAGGGCTTAATTTATGAGGAAATTCAACCAGTGGTTCTCAAACGGTAGAATAAAATTATATTTTTTTAAATGGCAACCTATATAATTTTTTTGTCCATTAGATAGAGAGTTTTTTTCTGATTTCAACGATATAAATATGATATGGGGTTGTATAACAATTATTTCGAGAAAAATGATATTAAAAATCAGAAATAATTCTACAATATTGAAGTAGGCTATGCAATAAACAAATGCAAACAAATGATACAGGTGACAGATAGTTTTGTTACTTACGTTATTAAGTGTTTGTTTTCGTAATTGTTTAATTACTTCGTTATGTAGTTCATTTGTTATTATGAATTTCTTAGTAAAATAAGTTATTTTAGATATAAGAAAATAATATACTATCGTAACCTAGGCAATAGTCGTATTCATAGTTGTTTATTGCATAGCCTACTTCAATATTGTAAAATTATTTCTGATTTTTAATATCATTTTTCTCGAAATAATTGTTATACAACCCCATATCATATTTATATCGTTGAAATCAGAAAAAAATTCTCTATCTAATGGACAAAAAATTTATATAGGTTGCCATTTAAAAAAATATAATTTTATTCTACCGTTTGAGAACCACTGGTTGAATTTTTTATTTATTATTCCTCATAAATTAAGCCCTTTTTCCTGGTATTTTTTTGTATATAACATTTTTCTCTAAAGTCATTAGTTCGCCCAAAAAAGCGCTGGTTGTTTTAAAGGAAACACCCTGTATATGAGGCCCCTACTATACCAAGTTAATTAGGTAGATAATAAAACTGAAGTATGATTATTGATATTTTAAATTTATTACGAAACAAAACAAATTACTTACAGTAAATTTAAATTATAGAATGAAATATAATAATAATAATAAAGTTATACAATAAAAAATAATATTTTAATAATAAATACTAATAACAAGTATATGAAGCGTCAAAATTACGATACGACTTTTTTATTTCTTTTTAAGAAATTCTTGTATTATAATATCGTAATTACTCTCGTTGCTACATTTTGCTTCTATATTTAGAATAGGTAATGCATCCATTCTTTCTTGTGTAATACTGGATCTTAAATAATTTTTCACGCATTTTAAACATGAAAAAGAACACTCTGCAGATGCATTTGAAAACGGTATTGTTAAATTTGTAATAAAGTTAAAACATTAGGAAATATTGATTTTAAATCATTTAAAATTAATTTATAATTTCCTTCAATTGTATTTTTATTGACTTCTTTACAAAATAACAAAAATTGAAGTATCTCATTTTCTAAATTCCATAAAAATTAGGGCACGGAAGGTTTATAGTGATTTTGGCATTTTTTTCAGAAAAAAAGTAGGATCCGGTTAGATTCCTATAAAATTAATGTAACTACCCAAGTTTCATCAAAATGAGTTCTGTGCGGTAGGTTACTGTTACATTAATGTAATTTTTGAAAATGTGTAAGCGAAAAAGTCACATTTTTCACAAATACATCTTAAAAAGCTAATAACCTTTTGGTACGAAATGCCTATAAATGAAAAATGCATGCATGAATAGGTAAAATCTTACTTTATTTTTGAAAAAAAAAATACCTGCTTCCGCGTTCTAATTTTGTGTTTCAGTGTTTCCTTGTTATATTTTAGCTAAAAGATGGCAATACAAGAAAAAAAATTGGAATTTCAAGGGTGGCAGGTATTCTTGAATCCAGCCATAAGTACATAGTTTTGCAAGAAATTTACTTACCTAAATTTACAAAAACCTGTAATTGATTAATTTTGTTACCTATTTTCTATTTTTATAAATATATTGGCGCTATACAACAACAATACAGAATAGTGTGACTACTTAACTAGTGTGAGGATGAGGCAAACTGCATACTAATGGTGCAGACGTTATACAATATAGACCTCTAGCTTCGTAGGTTTGAAGTTTCAAAAATTTGCAATGGATGTTTCTTTCTGAACGAAAAAATCTATAGGCGCATGTAAAAAGAGGGAGCCGTTCGCGTTCTATAACCTTGATATTGTTTCTATTTGGTCACAATGTTTTTAAGAAAATAAAAAGAAAAAAAATGGGGCGTCTGTACAATCTGGGGCCTCAAGCGGCCGCTTTGTGCGCCTTATGGTTAATTCGGCACTGAACATAGACGCCGACTGCGTAGTGCTGCATCCCCCTGAGCCGATTCGATAGAGGGGGCTTAGAACCGGGGATCGATAATTTAACTCCAAAAAATATTACCCCTTAAAATGATTGCTAAAAAGTCCAGACCCCTGTCCCCCCCCCTCCAAGCATTTTTAAAAGTCGGCGCCTGTGAATACAAATACAATGAAATTCAAACAAAACTGATGATATATTTGCTACCAGGAATATAAATAACCAATTTATCAAATAATAATCAACTAAAGACTGATTACGAATATTTCGCAGTTATTAACATTAGGATGTCGTTTTTAAAGCTCGTATATATGACACGGTTATAATTTTGTTAAGTACCAAATTTATTAACAAAATTCTGTGATCATGTCAAACATTTATAATAATAAAATTTATGAAGGAATAGAACATTCGTTAGTTTACCAGGGAAACAATTTATAACCTAATTTAATAACAATTATGACCGTGTCATACGTCGGGGAATTTTATTTATAACATTTAAAATACGAGTATTAAACAAACCATAATCGCTGCCAACCATGCGCCTTCAATATACGCATACAACTGTATTATGTATAATATTGTTTTTTCGCGATCGTCCAGAAAATAAGCTGTTTCTGATCACTTTTTAGACCGGAAAATTCTTCTTTACTGAGCTAGCTCGGAAAAGTAACTTTCCATGGAGATCAGTTGTTTATTTATTTATTTATTATTTCCTCGCAATAGAAAATAAAATAATGCATATCTATAGATTTTTATTTATTCTTTCTTTCAGAACCGCGAAAAAAAATTGTACCCAACATGACCTGAAAGTGTCTTTACTCTCTATACTATAGTACAAGATTCCAAGGCTCGCCCTGGAATATGCTTGCTCACCCAGTAAAGTATCACTTTCAGGTCTTGATACGTAAATTACTAATTTTTTTTTACCTTCTGTCACCTATAGGCAAGGAAGGTTTATTTAGAAAGAAAATCGGAAATAATAAAATTTGCGATGGGGTCATCCAACATTCAAAAATTTGTACACCTAATGCCAATTTCGGCGTAATTTGCTGGGGTTCGATCCTGAGCGACGCCAAATATTTCGAATTTTAAACGGCACAAAATTTACCCCTGTGGTGCACTCTTCACGCCAGCAATGAGTGCCTGTGAGGTGACGCCTGGTAAACGCCTGCACGGTACAATATGTCATCATCATTACTGAAATCTGTGTACAAAGCAGATTGGCACACCCAGCAATGGGTTAACATGCCGCGATAATATATTTTTTTTTATATTTTTATTATTCATGCATACATTCTTTTATTCTATCAAATGTATTACGTAATATTTATTCTGTTAAGGTGAAATGATACTCCCTTTTATTTTGTTTCTACGCCGAGGCGAGCGCTAGTGTCAACTGAAATGAATAAATATGGCTGAATCGATAAAGTAGAAATATTTGTACATTTAACAGTCTCCATCTATTCGGTAATAGTCATACTTGTTCCAAGTTCTAAACCTAAAAGTAAAATATGTTGTTTGGCATTAACTCTCGTAGGTTGCCTATTGAAAATTGAACATTTTATTGAACGTATAATAATAATTTTAAAAGTATTAGCGAACGTAACGATATTTTATTTGTATGAAATATTAATAATGTATTGCAAGAGGGAAGAGTGATGAAGTGAATGATTAATAAGTAACAAAATTTTAAAAATCGTACGTAACATATATTACATATTATTCCTTAATTACATAATATTTTGTATTTACCGTAGGAAACTTTTATTATGAACATATTTATAGACTGTAAGAATAAATGTTACATTTTCACAATTATTAAAAAAATTAATATTAGGTAGGTAGGTACATCACAATATAAATAATTTTCGTAAGATATTAAATGTATTGTCTTCGTATAATATTTGGTTTGCAATGAATGTCTTGTTTTTAATGTAATATTTAATAAGATATTATGCGACGGGGTTCAGAAATTCAGCTTCATCCATATCCACTCATCCAGCGTTATCACCCATGACGCTTTAGTTTAGGATTGTAATAATTGCTCCTAAATATGCTAAAACAAAAAAATGAATATATTTAGTTGCATTTTTTATAAATATGTTACAATCTATATGCCATTATGTATGATGTAATATAAGCCAAATAGATAATAAACCTGTTTCACATTTTTTATTTATTTATTTAAGTATTTGAAATAAAAGTTTATGCAATATTTTTTTAGTAATATATTTTTTTAATAATTTCTTATTTTCGTAAATAATTAAATATAAATCTGATGTGGCCAACACAATACCTCCCGTTTAATTCAAGTTTAATTAATGTAATTACTTAAAATTAAATTAAATTTAAATACCGGGTTCGATTCAGACCGACGCCAAATATTTCGAATTTTAAATGGCACAAAAATTACCCCTGTGGTGCATTCTCCACGCCAGCAATAAGTGTTCGTGAGGTGACACCTGGTAAACGTCCGCACGGTACAAATATGTCATCATCGTTACCGAAATCTGTGTACAAAGCTGATTGGCAGACCCAGCAATTCAAGAAAAACGCCTGGGAATGGCAAAGAAAAGACTTTGTTTCACCACGACAATGCGCCAGCTCATTCAAGTCGTATTGCTCAATAAAAATTGACCCAACTGAAATCGTCCCCTATCTACCGTACTCGTCCGATTTAGCTCCCCCGGTCTTCTATCTTTTCCCGAAACTCAAAACGTTCTTCACTGGAAAGAGATTTCGATCCAACGAAGAAGCCATCGAAGCAGTAAATGCTTATTTTGAGGATCGCAAAGAAAACAGAACACGTGACTTTTTCAAAATATCCAAATTTCAAAAATATATTGTAAAATATCTAATAAATATTTCGAAATATTTTCAGTTTTCATATTTAGAAGGCATATAAAAATTATTGTAACAGCCCTATTATACCTTCTTGTACATAAGTATCCGAATGGTTCTGCTAATTATTTATCATGTCATAGATATGTACAAGCTTTTCATTGAGAATATGTGTTCGTACTTTCAAAATAATAGTTATTTATGTATCAATTAAGGTAGGTACTGAAGTCTACTTTTTATCATGAATGTGGAATTTAGTTGCCAAGGCCGTAGGGCTGAGGAAATAAACCATATGATAATAAAAAGGAACTTTAGTGCCAAAACAGAAAATTTGTGAAAATGAAAGGAATATTTATTTTTATAGGTTATGTTGACAAATTTTTCAGCTGCTGTCAGTCACACAAACGTACGTACATATATTCAGTGTTGTGAATCTCTGGACATTGAAGTTATCGTAATGAACACTCAAAATTACGTGTGTTATCTCAAATCTCATCGGAATAATGTCATTCATTCTTCTTGCACATATTTCTTGTCATTTTACGTATAACTATGTACAATAATTTTCATAAGGTTGCATTTAAATGAAATCATCGTATAATGCAGCGATTCTCAACCTAGCGTTTTCCAAACCACGCCCACGTATTCGGTCATTGAATGATTCGGGCGAAACGCTTTCTGATGCTGGCGCAATTCTGTTTTTGAATATTCGGGATATGAATGATTCTGTGCATGCAATTCTGGTTTTGAATATTCTGAAGTTGAAGACTTTATCCTTAATTTTTCAGTTTTAGTGTATTGTAGGATAAGAATAAATTTATCCAAATATTTTCAAAATAATTAAATCCTTCTTTATATTAATATAATAACATATTTATGTAAATAGGGGTTAATTTCATTTTAAAAAAAAAATCTCTATTTTTGCATTCTTCTCTGAAATTAATAATACCCGAAAAAATTTATTAAGTTGATGAAATTTGCTTGAGACACCACATCGCTGTGACTGCTATAAGATAGAAGTCGAATGATAAAGAGAGTAGAGGGAATACATCGACAATAACAAGCGCGTGAACAGTTGCGTAGGAATCGAACATACATAAATATTCAAAAATTGTTGCATTTAAAAAGATTCTTAAATTTCCAAGTGCACTTGACACCACTCGGAATTTGTAACTTCTTTTAATTCCTTTTTTAGATCACATATATTTTCTCGTGTATAAATCCACATGACTAGTTTTCTTTTGGTAATTTTAAAAAATGTTGACCATACAACCATCGTTCATTGTTTCTTAATAATGACAATTTAGACCATTTTGTGACTTCACCTGCCATATTTTCTTCCAATGCTAACCTGTCGCTATTTGCCGAATTTTATTGTCTCTTGTATTTCGTCAATTCGATGACCAACAAATTATTTAAATATGTTATCCGTAGCAGTGGCGACTCGCTAGGGTAGTAATACCAAAATTAAAAATATGTTTTGTCTACTTTTTAATAAATATTAAGTTTATTTGCAATTATTATAATAATATGTCGATTCCTAACCTTTTAGAGGTTGGGAATAATACGCCATTCCTAACTGTAATGATAATCTTTTGGGTGCGAAAAAGTAGATTTCACTTCCACCCCACGGGTTGAAAATGTTTATGTAGGGGTTGCCGAGTACTATTGTCATAGATCCTTATAATAAGGTAGGCCAAACAAATTTTAATATAGCTGTCAAAAAATATTAACTCAATGATTTATTCTGAAAATTATTGATTTAAAAAGAGGATGATTGTGAATAAAATACCTCGATGGGAGTTTCATTACAGCCTCGCGCTGTATATCACCTCAAGGATTCGCCTCTCGGTAATACACATAAGCCCTCGGCTATAAGCTATAATGAAACATCCCACCTCAGTTATAATACACTATTAAAAACATGGCATATAAAATATTTTCTCCAACATTATTTTAGGAACTACACATTCCGCCACTACAAATTATGTTGGAATTAATATCATTCAAACAAACAGTGTGGCATAACTCCGTTTGGACTAATTACGCACGGCTTCCGACAAATCATTATGTGTTCAGCGGTATATTAGCGCAGTAGGTACAGGTCTCCGAAAGAGGAACTCATCTAGGTTGCTTACAAGATAACATGCGATAGCCTGATGAAAAGAGAGAAATAATACTATAATTCTAGCTAAATAATCATTTGTACAGTCGTGCAACTACTTCAATAACCGCTTGGCAAGCTTCGCTCCTCTTCGTTCGGATTCGTGCTTACGGAAGATATTGGTACATACTACGCACTACGCTTTATGCTGGAGACTGTACAATATAATTTCCCTTTCATTTTGTTACTGCGCATGCGTTGCTATATTGTGTATATCAAATATTATGGTTGGGATGCTATAGTAACGTCTGCTTGTTTTATTTATTTCTGAATTCGCGTTTGACGTCAGAGTAATAAGTTTAGCTAAATAATAATATATTACTTAGAAAATTAACTAAATATTTTGTCGAGAAAAATATCAAGTGGTAGGTAATAAAGACAAATATGAAATAACGGAGAGCTAGTTATTACCAAATAAATCTAAACAAAGATATGAATTGTGTAATAAGCAATTTATGGTATGTTTAAATTAATATTGTTTGTTTCCTAAAAAAAATATTCTCGTAAGTAAGCTATATTTTTCGTATCATTTCTAAATTTTGTTGGAAAAAGTACTCTGCAACATGTTTGGAATGGCTTATTCCAATACTTGTTGTAGTTCTAGAGTATACTATTATTTATTTAGTTACAAACAACAAGCTACAAGAGAAAATATACCCCCAAAAGCGCGTAATTGAGTAATTGAAGTAATCGTGAAGCATACAATCACACATTCGTCGTGCACGAGAATGTGAGAGAGAAGGAGACGAAGCTATGGAGACTGTAAGAGATAGAATATAACGCTGTATTGGAAACCAATGATCTCGAACTGTTCTGTAGATGCGCCCTAGAGAGAGAGAGATTTTTAACCATTAGAGAGCGACAGGTAGTGTATGTCACGTGGTAGGGTTACTATAGCAGAGCTTGTGCAGTGTGTATAGAACGGGTAGTTTTCTGCGAAATTTCCAGTGTTTCATACATAAAAATCAGGATCGGACTGAATCCACCGAGATGATGAGAAATTTCTCAGTGGATCCTAGCCTTCTTTTAGACCCTTAGGCGAGACGATTTTTTTCAAAATTTAATTTTATATAAAATAATTCAATATTAAATAATAAAAGTCATTCTTTTGTTTGTAGTATATACTTTTGTCATTGTATTTTTGTAAACTAGAACGAAGGAGAATATCGTAGTTATAGTTTACATTTAAAATAGTTATTAAGAAATATTGTTGCACTTGACGAGTTCTGTCACTGGTTAAATTTAATATACTTATTTATGTTATACCCTGTATATTTAACAAAAAAATAATTACTATATATTTTTTTTATTTATACCTTATTTAAAATATTCATTTGTTGATTTTGTGCTATGCTATAAATTGTAGTAAAAAGTTACCAGTAAAACGATCTTATAAATTAATTATTTTTGCTGTATGAGTATGAATCCATGTAAAGCCCCCGTTTTTATCTCTCAATTGCAATATATTTTTATAATGGTGATGTATTGCAGTGCCTTTGAGTGCAAAAAAGGAGGAAAAATATCTTTTCACGGCTTAGCTATTAGGATGAATAAAATAATGACAGTAATAATACAGACGTTTTAATTTCGAATAATAATTTTAGTCTACAAGACCTCATAATCCCCAATGTTAGTACATATTGTAATGATGTATTAGGTTACATATGTGGTTTTATTATGAAAAAATTAAAGATATAAATTCAATGCACAGAATGTTCGGCGAAATTAGGGCAGGGATATTCAGTGTCTCAATTAATAAATAGCAAATTTTACAGGAATGTTATTTTGAAATTAATATTAGAGACTATTTTTCCAACCCTCAATAACCATGTACTTGACCAGGACTCATTAAATAATCATTTACTGCAAATTATAAATTAAATTTTGCAATTATTTTTCAAAATCAGACTACACCACATGAGGCTAAAATAAGAATAAGGCAAAAATTTACTCATCAAATTTTAGTTACAGGCCTGTAATTGTTTTTTTCTTAGTTCATTTAAATTTATTTCGTTTCATGAATAGCTTTATTACTTGTAGTTTTTATATTTTGCGTTTTATACAGTTTGTAATTTTTTTACCTTCCGTCACCTCTAGGTAAGATGTCAGTGTCGAGTGCGTTTTGCATGAAATAATATTACTGGAAATTTAGAAGGTTGCAAGAAAATTTATGTATGGAATTTGTATATAATACACAGGATTGACGGAAGGTATTGTGCTGGCCACATCAGATTTTTTATTAATCATGTGCTGTGATTTTTTTTTTAAATTAAAGTGTTATTGTAGAAAGCTGTAAATATGCACAGTAAAGTTTTTCATCATTTATAATATTTTTATTATGAAATTCTAGCCAAAACCAAATCCCGCGTTGCGGCGACTACTCATTTTTAAGTTTACTAGTTAATATTTTCATTGTATATTCCTTACTCGTTCAATAAAATGTTTTTCTAAGTTTTTATTTGTAACTTTCATTATTGTTTTTTTATGATAGAAATAAGTAATAATATTTAGTACCTAATTATAATTAGTTATGTACAAAAATTAATGTGTAACCTTTACTTGTTTTATATACAAATTCGTTTTTCTAGTTTTCGTCTGTATTTTATTTTCTAATTGAATGAAATAAATATATTATAAATGGTAAAGCATAATTTTACTTAATATATGTCAAAAAATTATAAAATATCTAATAATATTCAGCATAAAACTTATTACTCGCTTGAATATATGTCCCTAGGTCATGCGACAGGGGAAGGGGGGGGGGGGGAATTACCCTCGCAGTCATACACGCACAGTCTTATGTATTCTCCTTCTCACTCACATGTTCATAACAGTGTTTCAAGCCAAGATGCGTAGTGTAGAGTTATGAGATCATTGGTGGGAACGTTTGACGCTCGACCAACGTAAAATTATAAGAAAACGTATTATTTTATATATCATAACATAATTCGATTGCTATACCTTGAAATATTATAAAAAATACACCACTATGTCCTCAGAAGACCAAAGAAGCTTTTATAAAGAATACTATTCTTTTGATTTACGGTTTAGTTTTTGAGATAATCTGGTGTAAACATAAAAATTGGTTAATTTGGGTTGATTTTTTCCATCGTTCTTTCATTCAAATTTCTCAAGCTCGTAAGCCTCAATGTATCTCATATTAAATAATTAAAAATAGATCACCCACGAAAGTTGATATTTTTTTAATTTGAAAAAAAAAATATTATGTTCTCTTATCATTTTATCTCTACCTCAAATTTTGATTATAGTGCCCTTTTGCCAGGCTTCAAGTTTAACAAATTCGAAATTTTGGTTTGTTAGGTCATTAACTTTCATGTGTGAAAATTCCAGCTTGTTACACCGACTCCCCCACAAAACTTATTTTTTGACGTTTTTCGTAGCACTGAGCATTCTACTAAATACGTACAAGCGCCGGTCAACCGATGCTGAATTTTTAATAACTCATGGCATATGCGAAAGGATCTTTTTACTTTCCTAACGTCCAAATTTTTTTTTTTGCAAGATACAAGCGCCTGGCGCTCTTAGACAATTTGTCGTTCGCCTCTAGCTGTTACGTCGCGAAGTAAACACATACGAGCCTATTCTTCATACACGAAATTATTCCTCATTCGATGGCGCCATATATACCCATATACGAGTACACCAAGTAAATATCTCCGCATGTAAATGTTTTTATTTACCACGATTTTAAGAAATTAGAACCTCGTTTGCTGATCTTTTTGCGACAAAATAACTTTGGCTGCTCGCTTGCCATTATTATAACACACGTGAATACAATAGACAACAAAATACAATTTTACACTACGAAACGCAATATAAAATAAATGCTGCGAACAATATGTAAGACAATGTATAAAGTCGGGACGAAATATAGAGCCGCCGATTTCATTATAGTTTAACTATTCACCGCTAGGTCTACTCATAGCGCCACATCCTTATATTTCATGAAAATACTTACCGAATTTGTTTAAATTACGAATATATTCTATATTAAAAGATAAATATTTAAAATACTTACCTGAGACATATAGAAATATGTATAGTACCTAACACTAAACAAAATTTAACATTAGAACTTCAGACACTTGAGAAAAAAAAAAAAATTAAACATTTTATTTTTTTTAAGTATGTTCTCGAAGTTTAATTTTCGATTTTTTTTTATATGATTTGTATAACATAATTCTTCAAAACATATTAAAGTTTAAACAAAATTTATCGTTTAGTATAGAAGAAACACATTAAAATGTATGAAAAAAGTAGGTTTTTTGTATTTTTAAAATTGTTCTCGAAGTTTTTATTTTCACATATTTTATTCCCTATCCTGTTACAAATTTTTCATGCAAATTTAATTAAAATCCAACATTTAGAACTGAAGATATTTAAAAAATAATATTTAAATTATTGTTTTGGGTGAATAAATAGATACAAAGATTATTGAAACTATTTTATTTTCATGACAAATTGTTTCCTTTTTATTATTGTATACGAAGAGATCATATTACATTACACAATTTTAAATAAAACATGAAAAACCTATTCACTAATTTTGAATTTCGCGGGCAGGGGTATCATTTCACCTTAACATCGTTTCTACAAAACAGAAAAGAATAAAATTAATCTTTGTTTTCGTGGCGCAATTGTAAATAAATAATATTAAACCAAGATTAATAGTGATAAGAAAAAAAATGGTAACAATAACACAATGAGTGCCCGTGAGGTGACGACTGGTTCCTCAGATAGTAATATTCAATTAAATACTATATGGGTTATATAAATTACTTGTATTAATAATCTTGATGCATAACTGAAAATTATCATATTATAACCGAAAGGTTCGTCCCTGAGACCAGGTGTGTGTGTGTGTGTGCGCGTGTGTGTGTGTGTGTGTGTGTGTGTGTGTGTGTGTGTGTGTGTGTGTGTGTGTGTGTGTGTGTGTGTGTGTGTGTGTGTGTGTGTGTGTGTGTACTGAAGGGTTAATAAACATTTCGTGTTGGCCAGTAGCATTCATATACATACGTGTATATATGAATTCCCACCCGGCAAGTGGGTCACGGGTTCGACTCCAGTTGATTTTCCAAATTTATTTCTAAATTATATACTTCGTAATACGAGTATGTTACTTGATTTGTTTTTTAAATAAATAAAATAAACATTGTAAAATAGTTATTTTAGAAATTATTTACTCACTTTCCAACGTTTTGGTTTAACAAATGTAGTGCCTTGGTAAACGATTAAAAACCCCGATCGTGCAAAAAATACTATTATTTCCAGAGGTGTATGTTAATCTTTGTATGTACCCGGCCATATCGACAGAGATAGTGATACGTAATTGCGCAATAGTTACTGCACCGTTTGTTTAAATTTCGCATTTTTTAGTTACCTATGTCTTTATTTTATATTCAGTTTATTTATTATTAAGAAAAGAAAACCTTTTTATTTTATTTTTGACTGAGTTCGATTTTGGCTGATTATTATATTTTAATTTCGTTTTGACCTTCCGTTCCCAATAGGTAAGGAAGTTATTATCTTTGATAAAAAAATTCGGTGGTGAGTTTTCAATGAATAAACACGTTTTAGGGTCTTTACTGTACAGTTTTACTATTTTTACGATGATGTCTGTATGTGTGTGTGTGTGTGTGTGTGTGTGTGTGTGTGTAGGAGCGCGCGCACGCGCGTATTTGACCGCGGTTTCAGCCGCGATATCTCCAATACTAGAATTCCAAAAATTGCAATTCTTACGTATTCCTCTTCCTTACAACTATATGCAGCCTTGATGAGATTTTGGTTATATAATTGGTCATAGTGTTTCATCAAGACAAGAAATCTTGTCTTGATTATCATTTCTTGGCAACTTACTTCTTGTCTTGTTTCAAG
The DNA here is from genome assembly GCA_951394225.1 of Harpalus rufipes. Lineage (NCBI taxonomy): Eukaryota > Metazoa > Arthropoda > Insecta > Coleoptera > Carabidae > Harpalus > Harpalus rufipes. Next base: position 8,458,260 of record OX596292.1, read on the forward strand.
ATTTCTTGATATTTCTTGATTCTTGACGTTTTAGGGGAAACCCCTTTCTCTATCGCTTTATCCAATCCGAACGCTCAAGTGTAGCGTTTGCGTCTGCCATTGGCACTTTTTAAATGTTATTATGTTTTGCCGCGTCGCGAAGGGCCGGACCCCGGGGTGTTCGGGGGGCAACCTAATTAATTAACAGTCTAATCGCCAGTTTGTCGATATATTGTTATATTGTTTTTTTTTTTTTAATAGAGGCAACAGGCATTGAATAACTTTTTTATTTTATATGATGCATTACGAGTACACAAACTAAATTAACATGTACCTATATAGTATGTAGTATAATTAAACAAAAATAGTTTCTATTATTTTTGAACTTTAACTTTACGTTACATAAAAAATGATAATAGTATAAACAAAAGATTTCTATATAAAAGTGTTTTTATTATAAAAATTTCAATCCATTCACGAGATATTGGGATATTTCCGAAGATATTTCACTACTTAATTGTAAATATTAGTTCTATTATTTATTTTCTAACATATAAACTGTACGCGCATACGAATAAAATAAGGTCCACATTCTTATTTACAAATTTCAATAGAGCTTAGGAAGTGGTTGTTTTTAGAGCAAAAAATCAAAAAAGTTGAATTACGAAGGAAATGGTTGATCATATGATCATATATAAAATTGTTTGCTTAATTCAATAGTAAAATAAAAAATATAGGATAATATTATTTCATATAAAGTAAGTTACGGATTAATTCCAGTTAGACACTGTTTTGAAAGTATATATTTTAGTTAAAACGGACATATCGGAAAACTCTTAGATATCAAATTTTGTAAAATAATATTGAATAGTTTTAAAAATAAAGATAGTGTAAACTCCCCATGGGATAGCCTCCGTACGGTTCTATCATATACAGAATGTTAATGCATATTTACATGCTATAATTTCATAGAATATGTAAAATAGACTGACTTTTACTAATAAACTCATATCCGGAAACGAACCGTTTTCGAATTACAAGCTCTTAAAAGAGTAATTATTATCTACCTAATTTTAATTAGTTTTGACTTATGACGTCAGTTATTAGTTTATATACCATTGATTTTTTTTAAATAATTTTATTCATTTTTTAATACATATTAATAATTGCTCAAATAATAACGATCAATTTCAATGCAAGCATTGCAACATACCTAACATATTTTTATACATTCGTTAAAAAACGTAGACAGAGTAATTATTAGTTTTGTTTACAAAACTAATAATTTTGTTTACAAAACTACTAATTTCGTTTACAAAACTAATAATTGAAGTGACAGGTCACAGCCAACTAAAATAATAGTATATTAAAAAACAAGTTTCATAAGACAATCTGTTAACGCACAAGTCTATATTATGAAGACGAGGTATACTTACCTAAAAATTTAGACTTATACCTTCAACTGTCGCTTCGATTTAATTATTTATTTTGAAAATCATAGTCAGAGATACAAAATTTTATATTAATTATAAATGCGGATTTACAAAATTAATCGTCAAGAAATCAAGATTTCTTGTCAAGAAATCTTGATTCTTGATGATACCTGCTTGTCTTGTCTTGGGACATAAAATATATTTCTTGTCTTGGTCTTGTCTTGATTTCAAGACAAGATCAAGACAAGATCAAGAGTGTTTCTTGATTTTTGTGAAACACTAATTGGTCAACCGGAAGCACCCTCATTTGAAGATTTTAAAAGTTTTTCTTGAAAAAACTCAGTTAAATATTATTTAACTGAAAGAATATATTATATATCTTGTGGCCGTGTGCCTAAGTGTCTGGTCGCGAATCTGGGGACCCGGGTTCGATCCCGACAGACGCCAAAATTTACATCGAATTTTAATGGCACAAAATTGACCACTGTGGTGCACTCTCCACGCCTGCTGTGGGTGTCCGTGAGGTGACGCCTGGTAAGCGCCCGCGCGGTACAAATATTCCATCATTACCGATATCTGTACAAAGCAGATTGGCACACCCAGCAATGGGTAATATAAAATATTTATTTATTTTATTTATTCTCTATACGATTTGATTGCATTTTATATTTCATATTCAACAGAGATAGTGTTAATGAATTATAAAGATATTAAATTTCATAAATCAGCCAGCTATGCTAATTTAATCATAGAAACTGCTAATATATTCAAATAATTCAAATTGACATATGTCAGTATCAATAAATAGTAAATGGGGGAATGAATGAATAAGGGCAATAACTCTAATGTTAGAAGTTTCTAGAAAGATATGAGAGACGATTACATTGGTTTGAACATGATTGTCATGAGGAAGAATACATTGGAAGAAAAATGAATAGCTTAGTAATAGAAGGTGGAAGAAACATAGGAAGACCAAGTATAAGATAGAAGGACTGTATTGCGGAAGACTTGAGAGAAAAGGAACTGAATGAGGACGACACACAAAACAAAAATGAGTGGAAGAAGAAAATAAAAAATAGCGACCCCTATCGAATGAGAAAAAGTAAAGAAGAAGATTTCAGTGTCAAGTGCAACTTGCATAGTTTGTTAATGAAATAATTTTACTGGAAATATAGGATCTTTTGCAAGAAAATTTATGTATGGGGCGCGTGCAGTGACGTGACTTTGCTGACTTTGGCAAGCAGATATGGGGACCCGTATCAAAATGACAGCAATTAATTACGTCCATAATTGACAAATGTCATAATTTTTCATTAAAAATTTCATGATTTTCTTATTTCATGTGGTTTATTTGTTATCAGGAATATGGAATTCAGTTGCCGAGACAAGGAATTATGAAATACCAAAAAATGAAATTTTGAATGAAGAAATACGACATTAATTTGTCAGTTATAGACATAATTAATAGCTGTCATTCTGATACGGGCCCTCATATCTGCTTGCCAAAGTCATCAAGTCACGTGACTGCTCGCGCCCTATACATAAATTCTCTTGCAAAAGATCCTATATTTCCAGTAAAATTATTTTATAAACAAACTATAGAATATTATTTACACATTTAATGTTATTATAAATATTAAAGAATATTCTAGTATCTATACAAATTGATTGCATTTTATATTTCATATTCAATGGATACGAGATCTGTTCAAAAAAATAACCGAACATTTTGAATTACGTGCCAACGGAGATATTTAGTGATATGCGGTTGGCATCATAACCTCCTCTATAACCACATTTTCTTGGATTGTTTATATCTAGTTCAGTTTTCGAGATTTTGTTATTTGAGTGCAACGTGTTTAAGTGTTAGTAGCGATTTTTGAAATGTGCGATTTTTTGGAGCAACGATGCAACGTAAAATTTTGCTTGAAAGTGGAGAAAACTTTCACAGAATCGTTTCAACCTTTGAAACAAGCTTACGGAGATGATGATCTGGGTCGTAATAGAAAGTGGAAGAAACAGAGGAAGACCAAAGATAAGATGGAAGGACTGTATTGCGGAAGACTTGAGAGTAAAGCAACCGAATGAGGACGACCCGCAAAACAGAAATGAATGGAAGAAGAAAATAAAAAATAGCGACCTCTAACGAATGGGAAAAGCTAAAGAAGATGAAGATGTCAGTGTCAAGTGTCATTTGCATAGTTTGTTTATGAAATAATTTTACTGGAAATTTAGAATCTTTTGCAAGAAAATTTATATATGGAATTTGTACATAATACACAGGATTGACGGAAGGTATTGTGCTGGCCACATCAGATTTTTGAGTCATGGAATGGAATAAAAATCTATTTGAAAACATTTATTTTTCATGTTAAAAAAGACAAATAAGGTCAAGGGGGGTGGGGGAGCGCAAATTTTGTTTCAGCTTAGGGCGCAATATAATACCCTTGATCCGCCTCTATGGCTTTCTCTATTGTAGTCAACAAATCCCTGATCGCTGATTATTTTATTATCTGAAAACCAATATGGATACCTAATACACATAATGTCACACATTATTATATAACTCCATAGAGAATAATTCTACAGCAACTTTAATGCTTTTGACTGTATCTTTCATTGTAGTGTATTTTATTGTTCGTATGAATCAAATGCTATTGGTACTGGGAAACTTGATTACCAGCAGATCTCAAACAATTTTGTGTACAAGGCAATTAGGTGTCATATAATAATATGTCGTAGACTTGCCATGGTTACACTTATAAAATACGAATTTAGGTAGTCTGTGGTTACGCATTTGATCAGGCATGGCATGGGGTAATTATGAGCTCATTAATTGACGCCAGATTGGGCTGTGGTAATTGGTTGTTGTGGAATAAATGTTATTTATAACCAAGGAAGGACAAAAGAATTTTTTTGTGAAAGTATGAACATAGGTATATAAATAAAGGAACTATGTTTCATACTTCATATTATATCATTTAACTTAGCATACGAGGCGACGTTGATTAGTTAATAATTCGGCTAAGATTATATTGCAAATATTGTGTTTATATTTTGTTCATGGATATGGACTTTTCAAAGCTAAATCAGGGAGGTCAGTGGAGTATAAAATATACTGGAATGAAAGATTGTAGAGCTGGTATAGCTTGTCCAAAGATATTTCGTTATGGCTTTAACTTACTAAGCCTGTGGTAAACCTCACACAGCAAGAGATTCTACCTGTTGGCGCACAGGGTAGGATTGCAAAATAAATCGTCCTTGACCGGTATTAATACATATTAGGGAAACTAAGATACCTAGTGAGTAGGTATATAAATGAGTTTTCAAAAATTTAAAATCAGTAGTAATACTAACTTTCGTACTGAGAGGTCAACAATTTACGTATTTAATATGTGGCGACCATTTGAAGAAGACAATACTGATATTTTACCAGTTGAAAATTGTGATAAAATTAAACGGACGTTTTTGCCGCAAGAAGCGAAAGAAATAGTTTCAAATGTGTATAACTATTTAAAAGAAAAAGATAGTGAAGGTGAAAATTTTGCTCTGATAAAAACATCAGAAATGACGAAAGTGCCGTACAATACTGTTCGTGATATAGTAAGTGGAGTGAGAACTAGAAAGAAAAGGCGTGACGCGGGTAATTCGAGAATAGTGAATTCTTTTCAAGAAGATACAATTCGACGCAAAATATATGCAATGTATGCCGAAAAAATGTTGCCGTCTATTCGCATATTGTATCAGAGACTCAAAGACGATAAATGTGAAATAAATTGTTCTTTGAGTACTCTGCATTCAGTTCTCCATAAAATCGGTTTTCGTTTCAAAAAAATTGATAAACGGCAAACAATAATGGAGACTCGAAGAATACGCGAATGGCGCTTCAAGTTCTTAAGAGAAGTTAAAAAATATCGTGCTGAAAATCGTCCGATAATATATTTGGACGAAACTTCATTTGACACCCATGACACAGTACCAAAAAGTTGGACAGACGATACAAATGATTGTGCAATCGATGTTCCATCAGCACAAGGCAAGAGAATTATAATACTTCATGCCGGGTGTGACCAAGGATGGATAAATGGTGCGCGATTTTTAGCTGGCCATAACGCTAAAAATTTGTGTTTAGATTATCATGACAATATGACAGCTAATATTTTTGAGACGTGGTTTTGTGATAATTTACTGCCCAATTTGCCGAAAAACAGCGTTATTGTTATGGATTATGCCAGTTACCATTCGCGGCAAATCGCGAAAATACTATCTACTTCCATGAAGAAGGCCGAGATTCAGGAATATTTAATTAACAACGATCTATACTTCGAAGAATCATACAATAAAAAACAATTGTTAGAAGTTGTTCAAATTAAACCTCCTGTGAAACAGTATGTGTGTGACAATTTAGCAAAGCAGTTTGGACATGATGTACTTCGATTGCCTCCTTATTATTGTATTTTTAATCCAATTGAATTAATTTGGGGGCAATTAAAATGCAATATAAGACGGAAGAATACATCACCGACTGTAAGTGACGATGTTATCGAACTAATAATAAGTGAAATGAACAATATAACACCAGAACTTTGGGCTAACAGTGTGCGTCATGTGATTGATATAATAATAATAATAATAAACTTTATTTGTTCGTAAGATATTACATCTTATAACAAAGAGAGAGAAAAAGTAAAAAGAATATAATATAATGTATGTATGTAAGCTTATTGCACATAATAATTTAATATATAATTTACATAACAAATAGCATCAAAACCATATGAAATAAAATTTTACTCGTTTATGCAGAAACTTCTTAAGATTAAACTTTTAGTAACATAGTGAAAAATATTATTAGTTTTTCTTACGTCTAAATTTTCCAATAAGTTTATGATTTGCGAACTGTCAGAGTCAGTGAGGTATGGGCGAAGATAGTACGTTCTGTACGGTTCATAAATGGGGCATGTTATCAGAAAGTGTTGTAAATTTTCTTGTTCTTGTTTATTACAAAGAGTACATAACATTTCTTGGTCCCAGTGATATTTTAGTCCGTTAATATGAAAAGTTATGAATTTTTTGTTGTTTATTCTTAAATTTGTAATTATTCTTGTTTTGTAGATTGGTGTTTTAAGATTTAAATACTCTGCAGTAGATGGACTGCTCTTTAATGACTTGTAATATTGATAATAGGTAGAGCTATTTAATGTCTCTAAATCTTTTTCATTGGCAGTCTTTCTTGCGTTTTCGATAATGTTCTTTATAACATTTTTATTTATAGTTGCTTCATTTGACCATAGATTATATACTTCGAGATTTTTCATCATTTCGATTAGTTGTAGAAACCAGTTATATTCCGTTTTCGAGTGTTCCAGTGACTTAAGTCTGTTCAGTATAAGTTTCGGATATCTAGTGTTTTCCATGTTCTCTATCTTGTAATACCAATTTAGCGCTCTAGATAATAGCTGAGTGCAAGTATGAGTCATTCCTGTTTCTAGCCGTATCATGAAGTTTGGTGTTGTCTTTGGACATTGTAATATGGATTTAGCAAACCGTAGTTGGATTGTTTCGATTTTTTCTGGATATCTAAGCCCCCATATTTCTGATCCATAAAGTAGTGTGGTTTTCACTGTTGACTCTAATAGTTTTTGCTTCTCCTGCCATGTTTGGGATTTACCTTTGGCTAATATGGAGTTTGTTTTGGCTATTGCAAATGTTGCTTTCTTGTGTGCACTGTCAGTAGCTTCAGCGAATTTTCCTGAAGAAGAAAAATTGATACCTAGATAGCTGTAGTTTTTAACTATTTCCAATTCTTTTCCTTGATATTTAAATGTAACTTGTTTACCTGCCCTTCCTTTATGAAAATGCATGATTTTTGTTTTTTCAATATTTACTTCCAGCAAATTTTGTTCACAGTATGTTTCAAGTAATTTTAATTTATTGGTCAGATTTACAGGTGAATCTGCTAGTATGACCAGATCATCTGCATATGCTAACATTGTCAATTCATGTAATCCGTCAATATTTAGTCCTCTTGTTCCGTTTATTTCATAATATTGGCTTAAGTCATTAATATAAATGGTAAATAATAATGGGCTTAATGTTTCGCCTTGCAAGATTCCTCTTTCCATTATTGCATGATTATTTGATGGTAATTTATTAGTTTTTATTGTAATTTGGGCATTATTGTATAATTTTTGTATAATTCTAATTAGTTTGCTGCTAATACCATTAGCATGCAGTTTTTCCCACATCTTTCCATGGTTTACCGTATCAAAAGCTCTTCGAAAATCTACGAATGCAGCATACACATTACCTTTTTTTAGTCTTAGTGTAAGATTAATTATAGCGCTGAGGCAGAATATATTATCTACTGTACTTCTATGTTTCCTAAAGCCTGCTTGACTTTCGGTCAGTATATCGTTTTCTTCCATCCATGTTTGTATCCTGTTTCGTAGAATCTGTGTAAATACTTTGCAGATTGTATTTATTAATGCTATACCTCTGTAGTTTTCTGGTTTACTCGTGTCACCTTTTTTATGGATCATGCACATTTGAATAATTGACCAATTTTTTGGGATATCTTCCATTGTCACGATATTATTGAATAGGTTGAGTGTGTAGTGTATCCAATTATTCGGTAGATGTTTGTAGAATTCATATGCAATTAAGTCTTCTCCTGGCGATTTGTTGTTTTTCATCTGTTTTATACTACAGTTTAGTTCTTCTAGTGTGATAGAACTGTCAAAAGTTGGGTGAAGTGCGTCGGAGAATGCATAACTCGAGAGTTTTGGGCTATCGTAAGATTTGTACAACACTCTGAAGTAATCTAAACATTTCAATTCTGAAATATTGTGGTTTGTTTTCTCTTTGGTTTTTAATGTTTTTATTACTTTCCAAAATTCGGTGTTATTTTTTGTGTCTGATAGTTTGTTTATAATTTCTTTCTGGTATAAATCTTGAAAATATTTTATAATTTTTCTTTAGTTTTAAAAATTCTTTCAGATTTTGTTTAGTTTTGTCACGTTTATATAATTTGAGTGCCTTAGTTGCCTGAAACTTTGCTTTTGTACACTCATTTTTAAACCATGGTTTATGTTCTATTGCATACTGTTTGAAATCTGTAGTTTTGCAGATTTTCAGCATATCTGTATTTGCTGCTATTTCTTTTATTGTGAGGCTAAGATTTCTATAAAGTTCTTCAGAACTTGGGCTGTTGTAATGTATATTGGGATGAGTTTCCATTTTATTTGTGAACAGTACACTACTATTTGCGTCGAATATAAATTTTACTTCATTTTTTATGTTTTCTTCTTTAACTAAAGGGGTTATATTACTTTCTAAATTATTGGTTGTATAAATATTGCAAATAGCATGTCCAGAATTGTTTAATGTTGGAAAAATTTCAAACTGAGAGATGTTTTCTGCAAATATCAAATTAACCCACGCGAGATCTATTGTACTTGCACCATTTTCATTTGTAAAAGTAAACTGACCTGGTATATCGCCAGTGGTTCTTCCATTCAAGGTGAAGAGTCCATTATTTTCCATTTCTGCCACTAGTTTTCTTCCCCTGGCATCTATCACGTTGTGGATTGATGTTCTCGTTTCCTGGATGTTTGGATTATTTATAATGTTATTTTCTAATTGATTTAAATTTCCAATTTTCGCATTATAATCGCCAATCAATAGAATATTTTGCTCACTGTAGGTTTGTGTCATATATTCAAGCGTTTCTTTCAACATGTTTATAATAACATCATTGTTGGCTGCAGGCTTGAAGTAGAAGACTCCTAGTATGAGAGAGATTCCTGTTTTCTTACTTAATTTTATAAATATCCAAAATACGTTTTTTTCCAATATTACAATTTTATCGTATGTGTTTTCCTTGATAAGGATTGCAATGCCACCACTAGCTCTTCCTTTCTCCTTTTCTTTCACCGCCTCACTGACTATGACCGTTTTACTATACTTATTCAGAAATTCTGGCAGCTTTATATTATCGTATTGATGCCAGGTCTCGCATAAACAAATAATATCTGTTGTAAGAAGTTTCTGCTGGGTATTGTAACCTAAAACATGTAAATTATTTACTCCATTTACATTCCAAAAACTAATATTCCAAACAATATTTTTTACATTATTACTTAACTTATTTTTTCTATTTCGGTGTTCTTATGTTTCTATAAACGCACTGTTTTGTACTGCAAACACGACGTTTAGAAGATCTATAAGCGTACTATTTTTGGCGCCTTTCATGTTCTCGAGTTGGTAGTCATGCTTTCATAACTGACAGATGACAGGTAACCTCAAAATGGTAAGTTGTTGATAATATTTCAACATATTACTTTTAATTATGGATTTTTATACTTTCTTTAGGTGATAGGACTAGAAAAAAATATAATATTAATTTCACAACCAGAATCAGACCTTGAATCATAAATACAATACACCTTGCAATACACTAATTAATCAATAGTTGACAAAATATGAAATTTCAATTGTTAGCGAGAAGCGTTACCAACATAAACATAACTAACAAAAAAATACCTAGTCATAATTTGACGTCGCAATTTAAATAAATTTAATCGTAAAAATACCTCAATAGAAAAAATAGTATAAAAAACACGTATCATAAGGCCTGCTGACGCACTCGTCCTTTGTAAAACTCGCCTAGCGGCTCGTTTTCCAAACTTGGACTCGTACGTTAACAGATTGCCTTATGATACTTATGTTTTAATGTACGATTGTATACGTTTATTTATCTTAGTTTCATTAATATTACTTGATTGGCGCACGAAAAAATTCCCTGCTTAATACCCCTTGAACTGGTTGCTTCGGTACCTTCGGTGTGTGTTGGTTTGCTGCCTCATCGGAGGATTGACTGCCTCGGCCCCGCTTTGCTGAATTATCTTGTAAAATCTTAGTAGAGTTGTCTTTTTCTTTGTTCTCCTTCACAATAAGTTTATTTTTATATATTGTTACAGATTTACCTTCTTCCCTTAATTTGTTTCTTGTTTCTATAAGATTTTTTCTTGTTTCGCGTTCTTCCAAGGTCATATCTTTGTTTATGAAGATTTTTGTACCAGCTAGCTTTTTTTTGTTCTCCCAGATAGAGTTTTTTACTTTTAAGGATACAAATATTATACGCACAGGTCTTGTTTGTGGGATACTGTCGTTTTTCTTGCCCAATCTGTATACTTCTTCGAGGTCGTGTTCTTGAATGTTGGCTTTCAAGTACTGATTTATTATCTTCTTTAACTTGGATTCCAAGTCGTTACTATTTTCTTCAGTTTCTGGAATACCATGGAAAATTAGGTTTTTTCTCTTTAGGTAGTTTTCTAGTTTTGTATTTGCTTGTCTCTGTGTGTCTACAAAATCTTCAAGTTCAGTGCACCTATCCCTCACAGATTTAATTTGATTTTGGAATTTATCAAATTTATCTTTTATTTCGTTTATACTACCTTCAATACTGTCTAGTTTCTGTAATTTATCAAGTATTTGTTGTATTTGATCTGCCATCTCGTTTATATTTTGAGGTTATAAAAATAAATTATTTATTTTTCACCTAAATGTTTATAGTTGTACAATTTTATTCAGTTTATTGACAGTACTGAAAAAAAAGCTTCTTGGAGTACTATTTTCCGGAATTATTATTTATATTTTATAGAAAATAATTGTTTCAACAAATTGCGTCTGTAAAATAACGTCTATCCGTTTGTTGCTAACTTCTCTCATCTCATGTGATTGATATAGAAAATCAATATATTGATATTAATAATATTACCAAAGACTTTATTATAAATATTCAAGACTCAAGTGACGATAGTGAAATGGATTGTGATAGTGAGAATGATATTGTCAAATAATTACATATGTATACCAGTGTAATATTATGTATTTATTGTTATGTATGGCACTATTGTTTAATTGCATTATTTAATTAAATGACGAATTGTTATACAATGATACTTTTATGTAACTTTTTTTGTCTTCATTATTATTAATAATATTTGTACAAAATTCTCTGTTTAAAAATAAAATTAAATTAGGAAATATTGAATACATACCTGTCCTTGCACCCCTATAAATCAGGGTTAAATCCCTAACAATAGACCCGCTGAGAGGGCCATAACGAAATATCTTTGGACAAGGTATAAACAAGCTAGATTAATAGAGTTTGTTGAAGCATAATGTATACCAATTTGATAATGTATATAAATTTTAAAATTAATATTTGTTGTATATGTATTTATCTTTTATAATAAATATGAAGTATAAATTTATGACATTAAGGGCCGGTTGTTCCATCTACAGTTAAACATTCAGTTAAAATTTATTCTATTGATAACTTCAGTTTGCGTTGTTCCACTTATGGTTAAAAGTTAGCAGTAAGATAAATTTTCGTTAACGGCAAGATAACTAACAGTCAGTCAAACTATCAGTTAAGAGTTTTTTCCAAAGAATATCGTGCCGAGTGCACACGACTGGAAATACGAAGTGAAGAGAAACGGAACGAGTACATACCGGAACTCAGAAGTCTTATAACTTCAATTTTTTAGAAGTTCGACAACGACGACAGCCGAACACGCTTCGTTTTCGGTCGGAGAAAGTTTTGAAATCCGTTTTACTCAACTCAAATTTTGTGACATGACTATTGTTGAACCTGAACGTCATTTAAAATTGTTTTGTGAAATAAATTACAAAATAATTAATATGTTTCATATAATGAACAATATTATAAAAATTATTTAATGCCGTAAGTAAGTAGGTGCATATTGAAATATCATATAATTTGTAAAAATTAACTATCTTTTATATTAGGTTTTTGACATTTTAACAATATATTAAGAACAATAAAAACAATGAAGGATATATTATAATAATAACAATCACAATAAACAAATAACAGTGTCATATTATAAATGAGAAGATGACAAATATCGGAATATCTGCGTAAGTAATCAGCTGACAGCTGACAGATGTGTTAGCATTTAAATTCTGAATAAACGACTTCTACTATACAGAAATTTGTTGATTGTTGCAGTCAACAGGGATTTTTTTTAAAATAAAGATATGTTAATTTATTTATAAATCAATGTACAGCCACAAGTTTATATGTTCTGTTTTAGCTCATTGGAGAAATTAACGTAAAGCAGGTTACTATTGATATCAGGTATTTAATTTACGATTTTATGTTTTGTAAAACTGATGATCCACTATACCGTAATACAGGTACAAACACTGAATTTTATTATTTACAATCACATTAAACAATTAAATAACAGTGTCATATTACAAATGAGAAGTTGACAAGTATCGGAATATCTGCTAAACTAATCAACTGATGGATGTCGTGTTACAATTTAATTTTCAATAAAGCGACTCCTACTGTACAGAATTTTATTGAATTGTTCAGTCAACAGCGAAATTTTTGTAATAACAGGTACATTAATTTATATATATATATATATATATATATATATATATATATATATATATATATATATATATATATATATATACAGTGTACAGCCACAAGTTTCTGATGTTCTGATTTTAGCACATTGGCTTCAGCTATTTCGCATTTTTGGATATTCTGTTTTGTAAACTTAATGAGCTACTATAGCGTAAAACGAGTAAAAAACCTGTTATATTATGTAATCATCTACAATTGATTTACTGCAAGCAAAATCTCATTGCTAAAATTGTAGCTAATGATGTGTTGGTCACATTACTATTTAGAAACGAAAATTTTATTCAAATTTATACATTATTGAATGTTTAAAAATTTAAAAATTACCCGGAAAATTGTATCAATTTTTGGTAGTATACGTACATTTGCAAACTCGCAGGTCCGTGGAGAGCTGTTACGGGCCCTGAGGTAAAATCAAATTAGCGGGCCCCCGCAATGCTGGGACAAAAAAAGAGTACTATACATTTTAATTTGTAAAATATTTTTAATATTTTATTATTTATCAAATATGTAAATAAATCTTCACTTTCCAATAGGGATTAACCCCCAATTTCAGTGTAACATAAAAGTTAGAATGAAATATAAATAAAAATACATGTAATAATATAGATTATGCAATATAAAAAATCTGATGTGGCCAGCACATAACCTCTCGCCGTATATTTTACCTGGCTGTATGCATAAAGCAAAGAATATTTTTATAAATACAAATAATATATTCATATAAATCTATGACGTATAAACTTCTTTATTATTCAATAATAGCATGTCTCAACAAAGATATTTTACCATAAATTATGTTACAATAAATTACAAAGTAGAGTTTACCATATATAAATATTAGGCTGGTAACAGCAATTTTCAATTCGAACAACCTTGTTTACTTTCTCTTCATATTCTTCTAGTAAAAACATTAATTTTGGGCGGTCTAAAATGTATATATGGATTGTGCATCTATTCTTACATATCTTCTTTTACATTTTATTTTTTCATACTTGTTATATCTAAATAACACTAATTCCCTTTAATAAAGTGACGGATAGATTGCACTCCGATTATTCTTATATCGATGTGTAATTTTGTCAATATTTACAACTTACTTGAGAAGAATTTGATAGCTTTTTCGCAATTCAAAGTTACTCTAGTCTACAGTACTGGTGTACATTGTCCCATAATGTTTGAAACAAATTTAAGTCCTTCAACCTAGACTTGTCATCTCCATAATAGTCACAGATCAAGAATTAAGGGATTCTCCAAGTACATTTTTCTTTCATTACTCATTATTTCTGACACTGACATTTATCTGTCAGTTACAAATAATTTAAATTTGCAACTATTTTTCATGGCATCCTTTCGGTTGTAAAATTAATTACAACATTATTTTATATATTAAATTCCTTTTATCTCTAAATCTATAAAATATGTATAAAAATATTTAAATGTATCAGAAAGAGAATTTATTTTTCTTTAATATTATCAAGAAAAATTTTCAAAAAATAATATTTCGAAGATTTTTTTTCAAGAATCTTCTACTTCCGGTTGTCCAATTGTTACCAAAACCTTTTCAGATCTTCCCATGAATGTCCGATTGGGAAATACGTTGTTAATTTTTTTTTTAAGTCTTATAGTTTTTGAGTAACCGTCCTTCCAACATCCCACACACACACATCCACACACACACACACACACACACACACACACACACACACACACACACACACACACACACACACACACACAGACATCATCGTAAAAATGTTAAAATCGGATTGTAGGGACCTTAAAACGTGCTTATTCAATAAAATCTGGATATGCGATTTTTAGCATGAATGCAATACCTCTCTTAGCGAGAGGTAAAAATTAAACAATGTACCGGTTGGCGGTTACATCCGGAACAATGTACTTTATTTATTTTTGTTAATTTATATTTAAAAATAATAAATTTTAGCACTACAAAAAAATTATATAACAGTGGTAGTGTTGGACCCTGGGGCCACTGCCCCATCTGTACCCCACTTTCGACGAGACTGCAAACGAGTTTTCAGAGACGAAACATGCAAAACCAAGAAATCAAACGAATAACTGATCTCAAAAACTTTTTGCAAATTGGTGCATTGTATTTAAAATCTCTAAACTGAATTTCAAATTTGTAAGCACTACCTACACATTGATATGTAAAAGAAAGATAAGTATAATTTAAATTTCCTTCCATTTATAATCCAATATGACTTCCAATAAGAATTATTATCATATATTTTAAAATATCGCAAGTGGCCCGCCTCTCAAAAATATTGGTGACTCCTGCTCTAATATATAAAAACAATATATAAATTTTAATCATGTTTAATAGTATATTACGTAATGAGAGATGTAAAAAGCAGATTACGTACGAGTAAAATGATTGACACACGAGACGCGTAGCGTTTACGTAGAGTTTACCATATATAAATTTTAGGCTGGTAACAAGGATTTTCAATTCGAACAACGTTCTTGTTTACTTTCTATTCATATTCTTCTAGTAAAAACATTTTGGGCGGCCTAAAATGTATATATCTGGATTGTACATCTATTCTTACATATCTTCTTTTACATTTTATTTTTTCATGCATGTTGTATCTAAATAACACTAATTCCCTTTAATAAAGTTTTTTCGCAGTTTTATGTTACTCTAGGGTACAGTGCTGGTGTACATTGTCCCATAATGTTTTAAAAAGCGTTGATCCTGTCACATCTAATATTTCTATTTCTAAGGTCAAGGAATCTAATAATAGTGCATTAATTATCACGTGCAATCATGAAAATGGCCCGAATAAAATTGAAAAACTTTTAAAGGACAATCTTTCCGACAAATATGATGTTCGTCAACTACCTGTTCTAAATCCGTGGATTAGAGTAGTCGGTTTTACCGAAAAATTAAACGAAGACCAATTTAAAACCTACCTCACTAAACAAAACTCTTCTTGTTTTACGGATAGTTCGGTTTTAAGGCTCCTTGATATTAAGCCACTAAAGAAAAATAATAATAAATACCAGGCGTTAATAAAGACTGATCGCATAACTTATTCTAAAATAATGCAAAGTGAAAATTTATTCATTGGCTATGATTACTGCGCGGTTTTTGACGCCATCGAACTGAGACGCTGCTTCAAATGCAGTAATCAAGTTTCCTGTCCCAACTGCGCTGAGAATCATCAAGTCAACGAGTGTAAATCATCGTCATCCAAATGTATAAACTGTATTCGTGCTAACCGATCCCTTAATACTAAACACGATGTTTCTCACAATGTGTGGAGTACTTCCTGCCCAGTTTATATAGATGCTCTCAAAAAGTTTAAGGCTAACATTCTTGACAAATAGCAACTACAGACCTCCACCCCATTCATTAAACAAGGTTCCACACTAAATTGATGATCTTTACTCATTTGCTCATACCGCTAATTATGATCTAATAGCATTGTCGGAAACTTGGTTAAATGATACTGTTTCAGATTCTGAATTATGTAATGACTTGTTTACTGTATATCGCTGTGATCGCAATTTTGATGCATGTAACTTATCTCGTGGTGGTGGTGTTATGTTAATGGTGAACAAGAACCTTATGTCATTCAAAATCGACCTTAGTGACTACTGCAGCATTCTGCCTTCAAATGTCGACATCATTTGTGCCAAAATTGTCTATTATAATAAACCACTTTATGTCTTTGTAATTTATATTCCTCCGAAAGCTAATGTTAGTGACTATAGAAGTATTTACGATTTCTTTGAACATCTTCCATTATTACATTCAAACAATTTCACTATTATCGGCGACTTTAATATTACAGAACTTGCCGCTGGTGTAGATGCTCCTAAAGTCACAATTTTTAATAATTTTCTCGCTTTTCATAACTGCACCCAATTCAGTAATGTATATAATGAAAACAATCACCTGCTTGATGTAATAATTTCTAATACCGAATGTTTGGTGTCCCATTCTGATGATTGTCTTTTTGAAAAAGAATATGCTCACCATCCCGCTCTTGAGTTTGTGATTATGATTTCTAACACTCATCGCTCTGCCAAGAGTTACGATGTTAATAACTTTCAATATAATTTTAAAAAAGCCAATTTTCAAAAACTATATAGTTTAATAAATCAATTTGATTGGGATTCACTTCAAAATTTTACAGATGTTAATCTAGCTTGTGACCATTTTTATAAAACTATATATTCATTTTTTGATCAATGTGTACCACGCAAATCGACTTCAAAACACCGTTTTCCGCCCTGGTTCTCTAAACATATTATCACATTGCTTAAGAAAAAGGAGAAATTCAGAAAATTACATACGAAATTTCCTAGTAATAATATTTATTCACATAATTTTAAAAATATTAGGTCACAAATTAAATTGGAAATCAAAACTGCCTATTCTAGCTATGTGAACAAATGTGAATCCTCTATTAAAGATGATCCTAATAAATTCTGGTACTTTATCAATAGCAAAAGAAAAATTTCAACCATTCCGAATGTCATGTCTTACAATGACGAAAATTTAACTACTCCAAATGAAATTGCAAACTCTTTTGCTTGTTTTTTAAATCAGTTTTTTCACCTCTTTCTGATACACCTGCTATTAATTTTGATCTTTCATCCAATCATGTTACTGTTCCTTATATTTCCCACTCTGATATAGAATTGTCTATAAAAAAATTTAAATCTTCTCTTTCAAGTGGTGCCGATTTAGTTCCTAGCCTGCTCATTAAAGACTGTTACTATCCGATGTCAATTGCACTTCATCATATATTTAACCTTGCTTTAAAAACCGGGTCATTTCCCGACTTATGGAAAATATCAAAAATAACACCTATACATAAATCCGGTAACATAAATAATACTGAGATTTACAGGCCTATAGCTATCTTGTCCAACTTTAGTAAAGTATTCGAAAAAATTTTGTACCTTAAAATTTATCCTGAAATCAAACACTTAATATCACATACTCAACATGGCTTCACCGAAAAACGATCTACATCTACTAACTTATGCTATTTCTCGCACGTTGTAACTAAAACACTGTCTAACAAAGGGCAGATAGATTGTGTGTATACAGACTTTACCAAAGCCTTTGATAAATTAGATCATAATATTTTATTGAACAAACTTCGCAAATTTTCTTTCTCCTCTTCACTTATATCCCTTCTGTCCTCCTATTTATACCAAAGAAAACTCTTTGTTCAATACCGCGGTTTTAATTCTGAAACTTATATTGCCACATCTGGAGTTCCCCAAGGATCCAACTTAGGGCCCCTATTATTTATTCTTTTTATTAATGACTTACCACAAATTCTCAAGTGTGATAAACTTTTATTTGCCGACGACCTTAAAAAATTTTACCCCATTTTATCTTTTGACGATTGCCTTGTAATGCAAAACGACTTAAATATTCTTTCAGAGTGGTGCTTTGTAAATAAACTTGCTCTGAACATAAATAAATGCAACGTGATGACTTACACTTGCAAAATATCTCCTATAACTTTTAATTATAGTATTAATAATACAGTTCTTAATCGCAAAGAAAATACTAAAGACCTCGAAGTGACTTTTAACACTAAATTTAGTTTTTCACAACATATAAATACTATTTACAATGAGTCCACTCGATTGCTAGGTTTTATTATCCGTAATACCAAAGATTTCATCAGTATCACGCCCATCATAACACTATATTACAGTTCCATTCGTTCCAAAATGGAATATTGCTCATTAATATGGAACCCAACTTATGAGAGTCATCAAGACCACCTCGAAAGAATTCAAAAAATGTTTCTGAAATACCTGTATTTCAAAATAAATAAAATTTACCCGGACTATTCAGTATCTTACTCCACCTTACTGCACATCTTTAATATGCCCAGTCTTTATCATCGCCGTGAATTGACTTCTGTTTTTCATCTCAGTAAGTTAATTCATGGTGAACTTAACGACTCGTCTTGTTTGAGTCTCCTTAATTTCCACATCCCATCCTTTCACTCACGGAACTTAAGTACC
Source organism: Harpalus rufipes (assembly GCA_951394225.1). Classification (NCBI taxonomy): domain Eukaryota; kingdom Metazoa; phylum Arthropoda; class Insecta; order Coleoptera; family Carabidae; genus Harpalus; species Harpalus rufipes. Next base: position 8,477,172 of record OX596292.1, read on the forward strand.
TTCTATCTTCCTACCCCTCGTACAAACATAGATTATTCTTGTCCCATATACAGAATGTGCTCAACTTATAATACTAAATATTCTGATGTTGACATTTTTCATTTGCAACCCAAAACTTTTTATAATATAATACGTAATGTTTAGTATATAATATTTTCTATTTTGAACAAAATTAATTTATGTTAACTTATGCTATTTTATGTATTATTTTTTCCTGTCCTCAATTGGGATTTTTTCCTGTTGGACAGTGTATGTCTAAATAAATAAATAAATAAATAATGTTTGAAACAAATTTAAGTCCTTCAACGTAGACTTGTCAGCTCCATAATAGTCACAGATCAAGAATTAAGAGATTCTCCAAGTACATTTTTCTTTCATTACTCATTATTTCTATGAGATACAATTTTTCTGTATTTTACGTTGCAGAGAGTGGAGACCATCTTCACTTTCACCTTGTATTTATAACATTTAAATATCGTCTTCCTTCGAACTGTATTCTCGCTCATATCTATTCTTTCCATTTAGATTTTTTATATATAAATTCATTCTATGAACAAATTTTGTCCTACTCTTCTAATTTTTCCAGATGATTCAAATTCATTGTTGGCAGTAACAGTATTTCTGAAGGGTAATATACCTATAATTTTAAATATTTAACTATAAATACAATAGAAATAATATAATGTATAATACTTCCCAGAAAAATTCTTCAATAATGTCTCCGGATTTCTGACACTGACATTTATCTGTCAGTTACAAACAATTTAAATTTTCAACTATTTTCCATGGCATTCTTTTGGCTGTAAAACTTATTACAACAGATTATTTTATATATTATATTTCTTTTATCTCTAAAGCTATAGAATGTATAATAAAATATTTAAATGTATCAGATAGAGAATTTAATTTTCTTTAATATTACCAAAAAAAATTTCAAAAAATAATATTTAAAAGATTTTTTTTTCCAAGAATCTTTTACTTTCGGTTGTCCAATTGTTACCAAAACCTATTCAGATCTTCTCATGAATGTTCGATTGGGAAATACGTAGTTAAACAAATGTAAAGTCTTTTAGTTTTTGAGTAATCGTCCTTCCAACATTCCACATACACATACACACACACACACACATACACACATCCACACATCCACACACACACATCCACACACACAGACATCATCGTAAAAATGTTAAAATCGGATTGTAGGGATCTTAAATCGTGCTTATTCAATAAAATCTGGATATGCGATTTTTAGCATGAATCCAATACCTCTCTTAGCGAGAGGTAAAAAATATATTTATATACAAGTTTGAAAGTATTTCGTTTAGGCAAACAGCTAAATAATAAAAATCGGCCAGTTAAAGGCATATTAAATACTTACAAAGACGCTATACCAGTTATTCGCGAACATATCTGTCTCTCTCATCAGATAAAACGCCGCGTCAAGTAAACTATTATAAACACTTTAAACAAAAATTACAAAACAGAATTGATAATGGTGAAAAAAAAAAACTTAAAAATAAAGTACGTTCATGGAATTCCTGAAATTGGGTCTGTGTCTTTAAACAATTAGTGCCCAACAGTAATAACTCGGAATTAAATCAACGCCAAAAACAGGACATACTACCTGCAATATACTACCAAAATACAGGCGGATTAAATTCAAAAACTAATTTATTCGACACATCAATTTGTGACCTCGAATACGATATAGTGTGCGTTACAGGGACATGTTCACAAAGCGACGTTATTCCCTGTGATCTATTCAGTCTTCCGTTGTGATCGACAACTAGAAGAAATGACTGTGAGCAGTGTGAGCGCAATTACTTTTAAACCAATACAAAGTTACTCATGTCACCATGTGCACAAGTTTTCTTGGTTAACATTTAGTTACATTTGTTTCCGGGCACAGATCAACAATGGCGCGCCAAAATATGAATTTTAAAACGAGCGTACAAGGTACGCATAAATAGAGCTTAAATTTTGTGTGTCCGTTTTTTAATTGATAGTGTTGTTATGATTTATGTTAATATGACACATTTCTAAGAAAACGCGTTTTTACCTTCCGTCACCTATAGGTAAGGAAGATATTCAAGTAAGTCAAAAAATTCGGTGGTGAGTTTTCATTGAATAAGCACGTTTTAGGGTCCTTAAAATACAATTTTACTATTTTTACGATGATGTCTGTATGTCTGTTCACTATCCAACTATAAATGAACATACATAAAACAAATAATAATTAATATATTTCAAATTTGACTAAGATATTAAGATAAAATATTTTTTACCAAATATAACTTTGCATATTTGAGTTCCTTTGAAAGCTTTTTTCTCCCGGCCAGCCCAGTTGAATTTCACCGCTAATTCATTGCAGAAAAGATATTTCATTATATGCATTGTATCTTGCCTTCCATTGAAACCACCTACAGCAGCTAATCAAGATATCTGTGGATTAAAAAATATGCTAAATTGAATATAAACTTACTTGAAATGAAGTCCACCGTTGGGATAAAAGATTTTTCAAACGCAAAACGCATGAACCTGGTGAAGAACAGGAACAAACTGGCGACTGCAAAACTTATGCACGACGATATATTTGTTTATTGAACTATAATATATCTCTAGTATTAATTCAGTAATATTATAACAAAATATTTTAAAACTTACTTTAAATATGAGGCCCCACTGTTGAAGAAAAGAGTTTTCAAACAACTTGGTAAAGAACACGAACAAACACTAACTGATAATTTCTAGTTTACTGAGCTGACTGCAAAACTGTTATGCTATGCGCAATAGCGCAATACGTGTACTTTTCTAACTGCGCATGAGCTAGGTATGATTGGTCCCCGTATGAATTACGTATATTTTAAACGTATCAAAAATATCCTATATAAGAAACATATGCCATAATGAGGATTTATACCGTCATAAAATTTTCTTGGTCGCTTTTAATGTATAACTTACTACTTACGTGTATGTTTTATAATACATAGGTAATATTGTGCAAAAATCTACATCTAGCAACTGAGCGCAGATGGTGCTGGTTCTACGCATGTCAAATGAAAAGAATAGCCCCGTTTAAAATTCGTCTATATAAAAATGAAAAATAAACGCGGGAAGATATATTTTAAATTAACCACATGAAATACATGTTATGTTTTGAAATTAATACTAAAAATTCGTACATATTTCTCATAATTTTTTCAAAGGGTTACGTATAATTATTCAAACAACATTGGGCGCATCAAGTAAAATCACTAATACTGTATTTGATTTGAAATGGATTTGAAACGAGTTTAATTCAATGTTGAAGTGGAATCTTTACAAATTAGGAAAGAATATTAAATATTATCTTTGTCTTATTAATCACATTGTTAGTATAACAACAAAACTTTAATTTTTTACTTGTCAAACCAATATGTATTATGAAAAATATCTAATGTTTATCTTACAAATAATTATATAAAATATTTTTTTGGAAAAAATATGTTGTTGTTCAATATTGCACCTCTAGTTGGCCTAGACAAAAATGTTTAGTTGTCATTCATGTCAATTTATATGTGACAGATGTTTTTGTATCACTTTCACCAATTGTATCATTTTATATTTAATAAACCGTGCTAGATTTACCGTGCTCGTGTTATTGAGTTTAGTCAAATCCCAATAGGTTATGGGGCCCAGGGTACGCGAATCATACGGACGTATAATTTGGAAACGCGACGATCTCGGAAATCGAAAGCCGAAAATATAAAATCGTGAAAAGTGTAAAGACAGTCGATTCGTTAGTTATAAAAATGGCGCACGCGAACGCGACGCGACTTGAAATGTTATCACGTGATAATTACGATACGTGGATAATTCAAGCAGAAGCTTTACTAATAAAAAACGATACATGGGCATACGTTTCGGGCGAAAACCCGCCACCTAAAGTGACCGGCGAAGGCACAGCGCTAGCCGCAGCAGAAGAATTGTATAAAAAATGGCTGAAGGCGGATCAAAAGGCCAAGGCGGATTTGATTCTATCCACCAACCCATCTGAATTAAAACAAATTCGGGGATGTGTCACCTCGCGCGATGTTTGGATCAAATTGGAATCCATTTACGCATCGAAAGGACCCGCTCGTAAGGCGACATTACTAAAACGCCTCACGCAGAATAAAATGCAAGAAGTCGATGACATGACGGAACACCTCGCTGGTAGATAAGTTGCAATCGATGGAAGTCGATATAAACGGTGACTTACTGGCAATCATGCTTCTTTACAGCCTCCCGAACAGCTATGACAACTTCCGTTGTGCAATTGAATCTCGTGATAATTTGCCGGATGCTGAGACATTAAAAATCAAGATAATGGAAGAGTACAATGCGAGAAGGCAAAAATGTAATGAAGATGAAAGGGCCGCGATGTTTGCAAAATCGGGTCGAAAAATTCCGAATAAGACGAGAAATGGCGCAGATGATGACGCGAAATATAAAAATAAACAAAGACAATTTAAACCGAAATATAAATGTGGTTTTTGTGGCAAAAAGGGACACAAAGAATCCGATTGCTTCCAGAAAAAGAAGTTAAAAAACGAAAAGTCAAATGAAGCACACTGTTGTTTTTCTTTAAAGGGGGAAACTTCGAAATCGGGTGTCGCGGACAATTTATGGTGCATCGATGGTGGTTGTACGTCACATTTATGCAACAATAAACGCGCTTTCACGAAAACGGAAGAAATTGACAGTAGTTTAAAACTCGCGAATAATAGTGAAACGCAAGTAAAAGCTAAAGGAGTCGTTAAAATCGCGACGGTTAACAATGTAAGTGACGTTATTACATTGAAGAATACTTTGTATGTGCCGGACATACGAACCAATCTTATTTCGGTTGCAAAGATTGTCGACGGAAACAATGAAGTGACATTTAAGAAGGATCGTGCAATTATACGAGACAACAATGGCGACGTCAAACTCATCGCAAATCGATTCGGTGATCTGTTTTATTTACGCGAGAGCTATCACAAAGCTTGTGCAGTTTCAGAACAAAAGACTCCCAAGACAAACATAGAAATATGGCATGCTCGTCTCGGACATTTAAATCTAAACGAAATGATTCGCATGCTCAAGAATCAAGATACGATTGGTCTTAAATTCAACGATTCGGTTGACTTGAGAAAATGCAATACTTGTCTCGCCGGTATAATGACAAGCGCACCATTTTCTAATAGAGAAAACTTTTCGAAGGAAATCTTGGAGTTAGTTCACACCGATATTTGCGGACCGAAGGTGGAGCACGATACTTTATCAGCTTTATTGATGATTTTAGCAGATGGTGTCACATATATTTTCTACGTAATAAAAGTGAAGCAGTCGACAAGTTCATAGAGTTTAAAAACCGGACGAAAAATAAAATCCATCCAGTCTGACAACGGTAAGGAATTTTGTAATGAAAGAATGCATACACTTCTTAAAAATTCAGGAATACGGCAACGGTTGACGGTGCCATACACCCCGCAACAGAACGGCGTTGCGGAACGCAAAAACCGTACCCTCGTTGAAGCTGCTCGCTGCATGCTCATCGAATCCGGATTGCCTCCATCTTTTTGGGCTGAGGCTGTGGCCACAGCGAATTATCTGCGAAACAGATGTACGACGAAGGGGTTGGCTAATGGGACTCCGTACGAGAAATGGATGGGAAATCGACCAAATATCTCACATCTTCGCACTTTTGGTAGTAAGGTCGTCATATTAAACAAATCACCGACTAAGGGTAAGTTTGATCCATGAGGTATACAAGGAACTTTCATTGGATATTCCGAAAGCTCCAAAGCTTACAGGGTTTGGATACCTAGCGAGCGAAAGATCCGCATCTCCAGGGATATCAAATTTTTAAATGAATTTGAACCCGAAAGTTTTTCTAAGGACTTCGTTCTAGAAGACGAAAAGTCTGATGGATCCAATAACGAGAATTTCAACCAGAAAACATGTATACCGAAGGGAGTAGAAATTGACGCAAATGTCAACGATCCGATAACGTCAAATACCAATATGTCAGATGAGAATCATTCAGAAACGTCAAACGTCAACGATCCGGAAATGTCAGAAGACGCTGAGCCACCGTTCCTGATCTTGGAAAACGCCACGGAACCACCCGCTTCAGCAGAAAATCAGCTACAGAAAACCACGCATTCTATATCTGATACTTCGATAAAGCGAGGACCTGGTAGACCGAGAAAATTACTAACAGGAAAGAGAGGTCGACCCGCTAAGATTTATAAATTGATAGCAGACCGCTCCGATCAACACATCGATATAACTGATGTTCCTTGCGAAAATGAAATTCCCAGACCGTCAAACAAGTCGAATGAAAACTCGAGCCAAGGTGACGTTCAAGATAAAGATAATGACATTTATGATGTTAACTTCGTTATGAACGCATCAGAGATTCCTTTCGACGCAGCAGTTAACGGGCCGGATCAAGGTGAGTGGTTCGATGCTATCTATTCAGAAATTAAAAGCTTGATCGCGAATGACACCTGGGAATTAGTTGACAGATCGACCGAAGGTAAGGTGATCGATTGTAGAACAGTCCTGCGAAATAAATTTAATCCATGGCTCGGAGGAAAGCAAGAATAGTCGCACGAGGTTTTACCCAAAGACCGGGCATAGACTTCACAGAAACTTTTGCTCCAGTCGCCAGGATAGAGTCATTTCGTTTACTTATGGCCTTATCAGTAAAATTTGTTTTACAGATTTCGCAGCTCGACATTGTAACCGCCTATCTCAACGACGGCATCGACACCGAATTATTTATGGAACAACCAAATCTACTAGAAGAAGTTTTACAGAAAATGATTAAAACCGAAAAGGACGAAACCATCATAGAAAAGACAAGGATCATGCTCAAGAAGTTGAAATGTGGAAATAAGGTATGTAAATTACGAAAGGCGATTTATGGTCTTCGGCAAGCCGGTCGGCAATGGCATCTCAAGCTGAACGAAGCTCTTCAGTCAATTGGACTGAAACCCACCAATTCCGATCCCTGCGTATATGTAGACCATCAAGGCGATTGTCCAACTTTCGTCCTGATCTATGTGGCCGACATCCTAATTGCATCACAAAATCTCCAAAGAACTGACAAAATAAAGAGAAAGTTCGCCACCAGATTCGACGTGAAAGATCTTGGGTTCATAAATTATTGTCTTGGTATTGAGGTAAAACAAAGCAAAGATAAAATCACCTTATGTCAAAGTAGGTACATTATGGATGTCTTGGAAAAATTCAAGATGACAGATTGTAAGGCCGTAAAAACTCCGATCTCGGCCGGAACAAAGCTGGAACCCCATCAAGCCAGTGAAAGTGAAAGCAAGCGATACCCATTTAGAGAACTGATTGGAGCTCCTATGTACATTGCTGTTGGTACCCGACCAGATATTGCCTATGCCGTCAACATGTTAAGTCAGTTTAACAACTTGTCTTAACCACGAACATTGGCAGGCCGCAAAACGTGTCCTACGCTATCTGAAGGGGACAATCGATAAGAAAATTAATTACGTTCGGGATGATAAAGGAATCCTTGGTTATGCGGACGCAGATTGGGGAAACTGCCACACAGACAGAAAATCATATAGTGGATATAATTTCATCATGTCTGGAGCAGCTATCTCTTGGTGTTCACGTAAACAGAGGACTGTGGCTTTATCGTCTACCGAGGCGGAATACATGAGTCTCACTGAAGCCGCAAAAGAAGCCATCTTCTTGATTAAATTCGTAAATGAATTAGGTTTTAAATACTTATCTAATATTGTCATTTTTAACGACAATCAATCAGCCGGTAAATTAGCTCAAAATTCAGTTTTCCATTCTAGATCCAAATATATAGATATCAAGTTCCACTTAATACGTCAAGCACTTATGGATTATCCAATGAAACTTGAGTATCTTCCCACAGAACACATGATCGCAGACGTCTTGACGAAACCCCTTCCTGGAGTCAAGCACGAGAACTGCGTCAACGGTCTAGGTCTACACGACAAAATGTGAATTACGGTTCAAAATTGAGAGGGGGTGTTGAAGTTCAATATTGCACCTCTAGTCGGCCTAGACAAAAATGTTTAGTTGCCATTCATGTCAATTTATATGTGACAGATGTTTTTGTATCACTTTCACCAATTGTATCATTTTATATTTAATAAACCGTGCTAGATTTACCGTGCTCGTGTTATTGAGTTTAGTCAAATCCCAATAATGTACGCAGGTAAAATAAACGTAAGTATATATATTATCCAACATATTTTTTTAATATGTGTACATTTTAAAGTTTTATACTATTACAAATAGTCGTATAAAATACGCTTCGTATATATACGTAGGTACAATAAATATATAATATGCAACGTATATTGTTCATATATATATACAGGGTAAGTCACCGAAATCGCCGTCTTCGATATCTCCCTTCTCGTTAGAAATACAGCATAAGTTTATTAACAGAATTTATTCGTCTACTCAAGGAGCATAACGTAAAATTATTTTCACATATACAGGGTGTTGCATTACGGCTCGGCGAGAATAGTTTCTCTTTTTTTAAATGGAACACTGTATATATTTTTATATATTTTGAATTATATTTTATTCACCTATACGAACATATGAATTTTGTTTTAGTTTTCCACGGCGTTGCCAAGTTATTCCGTTTTTTCTCTAAAAAAGACCGAATACACGCATTGCTTTATAAAGGCATACTGAAGTTATTTTAATAATAAAAATTAAGAATTTTCTTTTCTGAATAACTGTAATTATACTCTATGTTCTGACATTATTTTTTAAATGTAATTATACAGGCTGTTCAATAAAGCGAATCAAATGTGCTCAATTTCAAATGACTATAACTCGTCATTTTCAAATGGAACACCCTATATTTTATTATTCAGTTGTGTGTATTTTTGTATTATCTTCATATGTTATTAAGGGTATCACATGCCTAAAACCAATAATTTTAGAGATTTTCACCATTTTTCTCTAAATTTATATATTCACTTTAAAATTAAATCTAGTATACCATTGATATTGATTTTTGAATAAGAAACAATTGCAGTAATGATAGTATTTTCATTAGCCAGGTTATTATTAATAACAGATGGATTAAGTAAATTAATTTATTAATATGAGTCTCTCACAAGAAGAACTTACGAATATGGTGTATGCACTTGGAGAACCGGAAAGAAACCCTATTTTGTCGTACTGAACATGACCAGTTCTTTCAAACCTTTCCCTTAGTTTTTCAAAAGAACGCGGATTTGGATGTCGTCTTCCCGGAAACCGTTGTGCATAAATTCTTGATGCCAAAAGAGGGTTTGTTTCCGCTGGTTCAAGTGCGTACACCATATTCGTAAGTTCTTCTTGCGCACTCTCCACGCCAGCATTGAGTGCCCGTGAGGTGACGCCTGGCCTGACCAGCATACACCATATTCGTAAGTTCTTCTTGCGAGAGACTCATATTAATAAACTAATTTACTTAATCCCTCTGTTATTAATAATAACCTGGCTAATGAAAATACTATCATTATTGCAATTGTTTCTTATTTAAAAAACAATATCCATGGTATACTAGATTTAATTTTTAGTTAAATATATAAATTTAGAGAAAAATGGTGAAAATCTCCGAAATTATTGGTTTTAGGCATGGGATACCCTTAATAACATATGAAGATAATACAAAAATACACACAACTGAATAATAAAATATAGGGTGTTCCATATGAAAATGACGAGTTATAGTCATTTGAAATTGAGCACATTAGATTCGCTTTATTGAACAGCCTGTATAATTACATTTAAAAAATAATATGTCAGAACATAGAGTATAATTACAGTTATACAGAAAAGAAAATTCTTAATTCTTACTATTAAAATAACTTCAGTATGTCTTTATAAAACAATGCGTGTATTCGGTCTTTTTTAGAGAAAAAACGGAATAACTTGGCAACGCCGTGGAAAACTAAAACAAAATTCATATGTTCATATATATACAGGGTGAGTCACCGAAATCGCCGTCTTCGATATCTCCCTTGTCGTTAGAAATACAGCATAAGTTTATTAACAGAATTTATTCGACTACTCAAGGAGCATAACGTAAAATTATTTTCACATATACAGGGTGTTGCATTACGGCTCGGCGATAATAGTTTTTCTTTTTTTAAATGGAACACCCTATATATTTTTATATATTTTGAATTGTATTTTATTCACCTATACGAACATATGAATTTTGTTTTAGTTTTCCGCGGCGTTGCCAAGTTATTCCGTTTTTTCACTAAAAAAGACCGAATACACGCATTGCTTTATAAAGGCTTACTGAAGTTATTTTAATAGTAAGAATTAAGAATTTTCTTTTCTGTATAACTGTAATTATACTCTATGTTCTGACATATATTTTTTTAAATGTAATTATACAGGCTGTTCAATAAAGCGAATCAAATGTGCTCAATTTCAAATGACTATAACTCGTCATTTTCAAATGGAACACCCTATATTTTATTATTCAGTTGTGTGTATTTTTGTATTATCTTCATATGTTATTAAGGATATCCCATGCCTAAAACCAATAATTTCGGAGATTTTCACCATTTTTCTCTAAATTTATATATTTCACTAAAAATTAAATCTAGTATACCATGGATACTGCTTTTTGAATAATAAACAATTGCAGTAATGATAGTATTTTCATTAGCCAGGTTGTTATTAATAACAGAGGGATGAAGTAAATTAATTTATTAATATGAGTCTCTCACAAGAAGAACTTACGAATATGGTGTACGCACTTAGAGAAGCGGAAAGAAACCTTCTCTTGTCGTACTGAACATGACCAGTTCTGTTAAACCTTTCCCTTAGTTTTTTAAAAGAACGCGGATTTGGATGTCGTCTGCCCGGAAACCGTTGTGCATAAATTCTTGATGCCAAAAGAGGGTTTGTTTCCGCTGTTTCAAGTGTGTACACCATACTCCTAAGTTCTTCTTGCGCACTCTCCACGCCAGTATTGAGTGCCCGTGAGGTGACACCTGGCCTGACCAGCATACATCATATTCGTAAGTTCTTCTTGCGAGAGACTCATATTAATAAACTAATTTACTTAATCCCTCTGTTATTAATAATAACCTGGCTAATGAAAATACTATCATTACTGCAATTGTTTCTTATTCAAAAAACAGTATCTATGGTGTACTAGATTTAATTTTTAGTTAAATATATAAATTTAGAGAAAAATGGTGAAAATCTCCGAAATTATTGGTTTTAGGCATGGGATACCCTTAATAACATATGAAGATAATACAAAAATACACACAACTGAATAATAAAATATAGGGTGTTCCATTTGAAAATGACGAGTTATAGTCATTTGAAATTGAGCACATTTGATTCGCTTTATTGAACAGCCTGTATAATTACATTTAAAAAAATATATGTCAGAACATAGAGTATAATTACAGTTATACAGAAAAGAAAATTCTTAATTCTTACTATTAAAATAACTTCAGTAAGCCTTTATAAAGCAATGCGTGTATTCGGTCTTTTTTAGTGAAAAAACGGAATAACTTGGCAACGCCGCGGAAAACTAAAACAAAATTCATATGTTCGTATAGGTGAATAAAATACAATTCAAAATATATAAAAATATATAGGGTGTTCCATTTAAAAAAAGAGAAACTATTATCGCCGAGCCGTAATGCAACACCCTGTATATGTGAAAATAATTTTACGTTATGCTCCTTGAGTAGTCGAATAAATTCTGTTAATAAACTTATGCTGTATTTCTAACGACAAGGGAGATATCGAAGACGGCGATTTCGGTGACTCACCCTGTATATATATATACAGTAGAACCTCGGTTATCCGAGGTAACGTGGGGGGCACCCTCCTCGGATACCTGAAAACTCGGATAATCCGGATGTATTTTTTATTCATTAAAAAAATAAACACAAATGTACTTGAAACGGTTTATTAACGTTTTTAACATGTAAATAAGTATGTATGTGTATTATAAAACATTGAAATAGTTATCTATGCTGTTTCATATTGCATCTTCTTTTTCTCGCTATCATGTTTCTCCATCTGTTAAGAAGAAGCAAATCCGCTGGGGTTGCCTCTGATTGTTATTCGATATACCTCAGAGCTTTTTCCAGAGAAGCAAAACCTTCTTGATGGGATATTTCTCATATTATGAGACTGTCCTCCCGCTGTTCTCCCGACGGTATTTATACAGCCCCTATCATTCTAGAACTCTTCTGAAGCGACAATGACCTGTATACAAAAGAAATGGGTCACGGCGTAGTTCTCTAGCCGGCGCGTCGCGGGGATTTCAACAACGCTCAAGCATTTGTATTATTGTTAAATCACAAATATTATTTAAAAGTATTATTTTTAAATACTGTTTTTCTTACATTGAATAAGCGAAATTGATATGAAAGAAATGTCAAGTATTTAATATGTTCTCGGCGCGAAATCAAATATTCAAATTAATCCGAATTTTTAATATTGAATTAAGCTGTTTAAACAACCATTTAAATACATAAAATATTAATAAATAAAGTCTCTTGGTTATACTTAAACTTGCTATAAACATTTCCGATTTAAAACTGTCACAGAATTATCAAAAAATGTAAATTTATTCATTATTAACTTATTATCGGTTAATAATGAAAAATGATATACCGGTAACCATGGACGGGTTGAGAAATTCAATTTCACGGCACTATATTCAAAATCAATAAAGTATACCTCTGTGTAGCTAGTAGTGAAAAAAAAATATTGGCTGTTAGTATGAACAAGTGATTAAGGGTGATTAGTGAGTATTTGACTAGCATTGTTTTATCCCTGTCAATTGTTTATTTATTATTTTAGAGAAAAATACTTCAAATAAAAGTTATAGAAAAATTAATTGCACACATCTTCTATTTGCAGTATTTTTCTCTAAAATAATCTATAAACAATTGACAGATAAAACAATGCTAGTCAAATGCTCGCTAATCACCCTTAATCACTGTTCATACTAGCGGCCAATATATTTATATTATTTCAGAGAAGTTTTAATGAAATCATGCGGGCAAAGAAATCGAGACAAATGTTCAGAATCATCATTTTATTTTTATTTTGCCCCCTGGACAATGGTTCGTCATATCATATATACCGGCTAATCTTTCCACCACAGGAACATAGAAAAATATTGTATGCTATGTTATGTTCTTGATATGAAATAAAGAAATATTTCTGGACCTGAGTAAAAAAAACGGCCAATCTCCATTTTTTCTTAATTGGAGATTTGCACGTCTCTAACATCGTCTAATCAAAACCTATCTATATATTAAAGGCCAATATCTAGAGTCCATCAGTGTTCATAATTTATTCTTCCAAGATAGACCAATCTCCGCAATATTCTAATTGAAAAAGGGCCAATAGTATACAGTAGCCTTTTTAATTATGTACGTATAAAATGTAAAAGGGTCAAAATCCAAGATTGACCTTTTTCATTTTTACCTTTATCACTTTATTGGAGTTTGGCCTTTCTTAATATTATTATTCTAACCTGAAACTTTAGTACAAATAGAATGATGTATTCACAACGCACGTTTAAATTGTTATCGTTAGTGAAAAAGAACGAAGAAAATAATAAAGGTAGGTAGGTAATTTAATATTATACTAATTCGATACTGTCATGTGTTTTCAAATATTTCAGAAAATCCCGGTGAAATCATTAAACCAAACACTCAAGATATTTCCAATGCCCGTGTAATAGTAGAAAGAATCATTGATATTTCTCCATTACGTCCTCTTCAGGTAAATTTAAAAAAACGTTGGTGTGTTTTTGCGTTAAGATTTGGCAGTCCTATTTTCTTATTGTAGGCCGATGAACATGTTGAACCTCCCAAAAATCCTGTTATACAGGATTTGTCTTATGCTTATGTACATGAGGACAGTTTGGACAACAAGGAGAATGAAATAGTGTGTCTCTAAATTATAACTATTTTCATTTGTTAAATTCCCAAGAAAAGTTGTTGTGTCTTAACTGTTTTTATTTGTTAATTTAGGATAATGAGGATGTTGGAAGTCTGAAAAAATATCCTGTTCTACAAGATTTATATTCTGCTTTTGCAGACAAGAACGCACAAGAGGAAATTAATATCGACAAAGTGGATCAAACCGTAAGTATCTAATAATGATGAATATTAAAAATTGTAAAAAGATGTGTGCGCTAACTTGACCGTTTTCTCTTAAATTTAGTTTCATGAACCTATGCAAAACCCGGTTCTACAAGATTCATTTTCTGTTGTTGCAGACCACAGTGCACAGAAGGAAATTGATAGCGATAAAGTTGATGAAAGCGTGAGTATTATAAAATTTGTATTGTACTAGGTATATTGCGCAAAAGTAAAAGAAAGTCATTGATTTTTAGAACCACGAAAGCGAAAGCAGCGAAAATGTTTCTGATGATAGGGATATGGATTTCTTTCCCGACGAAGATCTAGAGAACTCAGATGAAAATGTAAGCGGAAATACTTCAAGCAATGAAACCTTTAACGAGGGAAAACGATCGAAGAAAAAACAAAAAGGGAAAAGACATTAAAGCAACCTTGTAATTGCAAAAGAAAATGTTTCAATCTATTAAGTGAAAATTTAAGTTTTATATTAAAACAGTGGATGAGTATAAAAAGCAGAGAGAAAGAATACAGCCAGGAAAAATAAAGAGCAGGCGTCAATATTCTAGGAAATATTATTTAAAAAACGTACAAGGAAATCGAACTGAAGAGTTTAATCTGTCGTTTCACCATCCTGCTAATGGCACACATGCTCTAGATGTGACCGAATTAATACAGCGGTGAAGTCTCTACCGTAAAAACCCTCATTTACGAAAGAGGATATAGAAGAAAAGGCAAATTTGGAAACAGAAAAGAAAGTTCATTTGGATTTGGCTGAGATGGCTTATAAACATAAGTCAAATGATAAACAGCAAAGTAAAGAAGATACCACCCATATAACATGTTCATTTAAAACGGATACGACAGGCAATACTGGTACATATTTGTTATCTATGTGTGGGATGAAACCATTGCAGCTCGTGGTGGGCAGGAAATTGCGTCTTGTATAAGAAAATTTATATTATATTTAGGACCTGAAGTCAAAACTGTAACATTTTACAGTTATTCGTGCTGTGGACAAAACAGAAACATCTAAATACATGGCAATAATGTTTTGTTGCATAATGAAAGAAATTGCTGAAAATAGTTCCATAATAGAAATAAATCACAAATTCATGGAACCAGGTCATACGCATATGGAAGCAGACACTATACATGTGGCAATAGAAACGGCAAAAAAAATAACAGCTGCTGATATTGAAATACCACATGACTGGTGCAATTTTATTAGAGGTGTTTATAGAAATAAGGCTTTACAGGTAAATGAAATGTCACAAGCAGATTTTCTTAATTTTACAACATTTCTAAGCTCAAGCCTTGTTCATCGAAAGAAAGATGAGGAAGGTAAAATCTTGAATTTCAATTCCTTTATAAAACAAACTTAAATGATGGAACTTTTAAGAAAGTTGATTTAAGAAGAGGATCTTTGCGAATGAGACAAAATAATATAAAAATACAACTAACTGCTGTCAACAATGAAACTTTACCGATATCTGATGTTAAAGCAGATAATTTAATGGACCTTTTGCCCTTCATAAATGAATATAATAGGAATTTTTATAGAAATATAAAGCGCTGCTCCCATTTAAATCCAGAAGATAATATTCCTGATATTCAAGAAGATAATTTTTTTTTGTTTTGTTTTATTTTTAAATTTTTTCAAGCAAGAACTTTTTATTTAATTTGTATTTTTGAGTAATAAATAAGCAAGTATTACAATATTTTTTAAATTTTTCTTAGTTGAATTCATAAGTAAAATCTTACAAAAGGGCCAACATCCTGCTAAAACTTGCTTTATTTGTTTTAAACATTATACTATAGTCAATTGGTGTCACGACAATAAACTGGAACTCAATATTTCTAAATGTCAAGTGATGACGTACACCAGAAAACATAAGCATGTTACATAAACTACTCAATTAACAATACCACTCTTGATAGGCCCGTATCTGTCCTTGATCTGGGTGTGATGTTTGACACCAAATTGACATATTGATAATAAAGTGTCATGTGCTGTTAAAAATCTAGGATTTATAGTTAGAAATGCTAGACAATTTAATATAGACATAGGTATTGAAATTACTGTTTGTAACACTTGTGCGCCCTCACATTGAGTATTTCTCCACTGTTTGGAATCCTATATATTCCGGTAATACAAACTTAATTGAAAAAGTACAAAGAAAATTCCTAAAATCCGCTACTTTCTTTACTGATGGATCTTACCCCGGCTAGAGGTACCTACGCCACAAGAAACACTACTTGCGAAGTTCAATCTTCATTTTTTGCAACAACGACGAAATATGCATGCTGTTATTAGAGATATTTATAAAAAGTAATATCAAATAAACTACAAACCTTGCCATTTTTACATTCTGCACTTCAGCATTGCTGAACACAGAACTTTTCACAAAAAAGTCATTGACCATTAAGAAATCAATTTTAGGTAAATTATTTGTAATTGCCTTTTCAAAACCAATTTCCATATTTAAAAGCGCAAAAAATACTAATTTAACAAAAAAATTATAGGAACCACCTGTTGCTGTCACAAAATCAAACTGACAAGTGATAACCCAAACAATCATAGTTCCAAACACAACCGGTAGAGTGCTACTGCCGCATCCGGCAAACCGTGACGTAGCCATGACGTCAGCGTCTAAATATTTGAAATTAAAATAGTATATTAAAGAACGAATGTCATAATTGTCATTTTATTTTGTGAGAAGGAAGTTTGGGTGACGACGCGTAGCGGAGTTGCCCAAACCTTCGAACAAAATAATCGACAATTATGACATGAGTTCTTTATACTATTTTTTCTATTTTGCGCTTTTTATGATCTTTTTAAATAAAAAATCGTAAATTCAAAATTTAGGGAATTTTGTGTTAGTTGGTAATAATGTGACATTTGAAAATTCAATTGTTTGAATTTAAAATTGTCTCGTGTTGTGTACAATCAAATTCATATCAAATTAAAAATGAATACAGACGATTTTTGTGTACTCCACCTGAAATACGTGAAATTACGGAAAATACATTTTATAATTTCAAAAACAAACAATGAAAAAAGTCAGGTTATAACCAAATGTAAATTTTTTACAAGTTACTTACATTTTATTGTATAAAATTAACTGAAAAGGATGTGAAAAGTGTAAAACTATATAATTATACACATCTTATATTTAAAACACCATTTTTTTATAAATAAACACTTAATTCTTGTTGACATTTCTCCTCCGCCGCCATTTTGCTTTTGCTTACACAACCTCTCGAACTAATTTACCGACAGAGTTCATAAATAAATAAAAATAAATTACATATTTTAAATATCAACAATTAATAGTGTTTTGAACTATTTATGCCCTAAATATATATAAATAAAAATAAAAACCTTAATTAGTATCGTTTATTCAGTAAGGTTTGACATTTGATATTTTTTGACATAACGTTTCAACTATGCTACCAACTTTATAAAAATAAATTGTACTAGGCTGTTACAACACTCAAACGAGCTATTAACGAACTCCTTTGGGTGCTGTTATAGCTTTGTTACAGATGCAAAATAGAAAAACAACTTTTATAAAATCATATCTCTGATTCTAAAGACTTGTAAGGTGTAAAATATAAACCTACATATTTAATTTGACCTATTCTTTCAAGAAAAAAATAAACTAGAAAATGTGAAATGACCCCATTCTTTATAAAATTGTGAATAATATAATTGACAGCCCTCATTTACTATCCAAAATAAATTTCATTATTCCACGATTGTCCTCCCGTCATAGTAATACATTTTATTTGAAAACAGGCAGATCGAACACTTAATTGAAATCACCCCTGCACTATATGATTAGTTCTTGCCATGCGGTTGACGATAACTTGGATATATTTTGTGACGATGGTCACTAAGCTTGGTGTAATGTGTGCGCCATAGCCTAATGGCTAGCGCATTAGCTTCTGATT
The DNA here is from genome assembly GCA_951394225.1 of Harpalus rufipes. Classification (NCBI taxonomy): domain Eukaryota; kingdom Metazoa; phylum Arthropoda; class Insecta; order Coleoptera; family Carabidae; genus Harpalus; species Harpalus rufipes. The sequence goes on from OX596292.1 coordinate 8,495,303, forward strand.
ATGGGGTTCAGTGGTTCAAATCTCACTATCAAAATATTTCTTATTTGTTCTGTAAATAGGTAAAATACACAAACAATATAATGAATATTTTGAATTACGCTTCTATTGTTGTAAATAAATATTTTTTTGTTGTATTTATATATATATTGTTGTATTAATAAATATTTTTTTCCCTGTTAATATTTACGATTGCTGTCCATACATGTTAGGTGAGATGTGGTCGAGCGGCTAGAGTGCTTGATCAGCGCGCTGAGGATCGCTGGTTCGATTCCTCATGAAGTATGATTTTTTAAATATTTTTTATAACATGTGTTTCGAACATGGCAAGTATTTGCAAGATGGTTAAAATCATGTTTAAACTTATTTTGTAGTTTTTAACGGTTTTTTGGGGTATAAATACGGGCCCAAACGACAGTTTATGCAGAGAATGTGTGCTCTCTGCCGGGAGAGAGTGTGTGCTCTCTCAAGTGAGCATTAGCTCTCCGTCGAGCCTAGATGGTGTGTGCCGTCTACTGCGAACCTGGTGAGTGCCGGGCGAGCAAGTTGATTGACCTTGGCTGCCTCTGACTCAGCGCTGTTGGTGTGTGTGCCGGCAGCTCGTGAGAGAGTGCAGAAGGTGTTCCGTACCGGTATCCGTAACCGGTTGTTTCCGTACAGTGTGGTCTGCCACTGTGTACCGTAATCGCGATTGTCGATGAGTGTTAGTGTGTGCCAACACAATCCCGTTCCGTTCCGAAATCGCGATTGTTGACCGTTTCCGTTCCGTTATCAACTTTGGTGTGTGCCATCGTTACGCGTTCAGGTGGATTTATAAATCGCACAGCGCACAGAAATAATTTAGCATAGCATAGCACAGAATTTGAACATGTGGAAATACGTACATCCATTTATAATTCGCACAGCGCACAGCGGCGCACAAAACATAATTTAGCACAGCACAGGAATTGACCAATGTTCATTTCCCTGTACGTTGTGTGTGCGTCGGGTATGTTTGTGGTATTTCGTGATAGTTCGACTTAGTATTTGAAATAAGCGCCACGAGAGCGTTTAACATATTAGGCATTTAATAAATAATATATTAATTATTAAATAAAATTAGAATTAGGTAATTTTACAAACCCAAATTGTAACTTCCAGATAAATGAACATTATATCGATATAAATTTGTCATTTGACAGTTTCTTTCGTTTCAGTGTTGTTTATTTAACTGAAAGTTAAAATTTTAACCAGAGATTGTAAGATTGGCCCTTAGATGAGTTTCTACGTCCATTAACAATTCTACAAACAAAAAAAAAAGTTAACAACTATATATAACCTACTTTTTTAGTCTATTTTTCTATGCGATTTATAAATCACCTAAATAAATTCTATGCTATGCTGTGTTGTGCTGTGCTGTGCTAAATTATTTCTGTGCGCTGTGCGATTTATAAATCCACCTTTCGTGTTCCCGCAACTTTGGTGTGTGCCATTGTTGCCCGTCCGTACCGTTGCTCCGCGACGTTGGTGTGTGCCATTGTCGCCCGGTCGGACCGCGTTGCCTCATCTTATTATTCTTTTTACCATCGTGGCCCGTTTATTGTCGACCATTTGTCAGAGCGAAACCAGCTTTCAAATATTGCCTATTCTATGATAGGATGTAATTCATTTCTGTATTTCTATTTTCGATGTTTTGTTATCACCATCTGTAAATACGTTTTATTCTCATATTTTAATAAAAATGTTAAAACTTATTAGGATTTCTTTTTGTGAACTATAAAACCGAACTGTGTCTCCATTGAGCTATCCAAATCCTTTTGGCGTTGTACCATCTCTCCTAGTGCTGTGTTTCCGACCGACCGATTGGCGCCCGAGCATACCGTTCTACAGCACAGAGGCAACAGAAGGACGTCATACCACACTCTACAATTTCGCGTCCGAGCGAAATACCGTCACAATTTTCTTGTGAACTTAAAGAGATTAAATGTTTATTTGGTCATCGCTGAATACATACTGAATACACTAATTTTACTTTCCTCCCCTGTAATTGAGCTTTGGCTTGTTGGGGATGGTATTAAATAATAATAATAATAATTAATAATTCCAAACTGCATGTGTATGAAAGATTACCATCTATTATTATTATATTATCTTAAAGTTTGTTCGAGCTTCTTTTAGCCGCTTGTAAAATTATTCTTTTTAGTTTAAGTTTACTCCCAGTTTATCGATTAATTTGATATTTGTATAGGCTTCAACCAAATATTACTTTCTACAGTGACTGATTCTTTTTGGTTCGCAGCAGATTTTTAAATATATTCCCCCCTTTATTACCTAATGGTTATTCATTGAAAGTGTTACAAATTTCCATTAGTGTTCGAAATAATACTTCAAAAGACGGAATTTAACTTACCGCTCTTTAAAATATAAGCAACCCTTGCAATTTCCATTTTTCGTACATGAATGTATTTATTTTCGTTTGATTATGGATACAAATATGATATAATTTACAGACCAGAAACAGATAATAGAGCAGCAGATACATTATCAAGAATTTGTGCAACAATACCGGAGAAAAATGTAACTCATTTAAAGAATTTACATAGGTTATTATGTCATCCAGGAATTACTCGTATGTATCATTGGGTGCGTAACAAGAAATTGCAATTTTGTAACTAGAAAGCGATAGCGAATACAATTCATACTGAATAAGATAATCCCCACTACTTTTTGTCAGTCATGTTACCTTATTCCGACTGAATACGTATTCAGCTGGTCCGGACCTCATGAATACGGTATTCGCTTATGAATAAGCATAAGTTATCGGCTCATTTATTTTACCTAGTGTGTGGTTTGTTATTGATTGTATTATTAAATAATTTTTAGTGCCTTTTATTATTTATTTATTTATTTTATTCTGTTGCAAATTAATTAAAATATTCATCGTATCTAAAACCATGTGCATGACGCATAAAGGAAATATAATCACAAAATAAGTATTGTAACGTTTTTAATTATATGGGTGAAGGGTAAAACATAGACAAATATTATTAACTAAAATAATGCGTTTATTAAACGATAAATAGTTAAGGATTAAATATTAAAAGATAATAAAAACAACTAACACTATGATTAAATAATTATAAACACTAAGAATATTATTAAATGCTTAAACACTACGATTATTTATCTAACTAACATTTATATCACTACACTTATTTATAATAACTACATTTATTTATGTTAACAACTGTTTAACTGTTTATTTATATCACCGAGTTTATATCTGGTTGCTTGTATATATGAGACTGTCCTCCCGCTGTTCTCCCGACGGTATTTATACAGCCCCTATCATTCTAGAACTCTTCTGAAGCGACAATGACCTGTATACAAAAGAAATGGGTCACGGCGCGTCGCGGGGATTTCAACATCGCTCTGGTACGTTCTTTCGAAGGGATTACGTCATTGTTCGCGAACATGCTATCAGTAGCGGCGCAAGCATACTTTTCTCTCAGGGGCGCACGTCACAGTATGATATAACTTCAAATAATGCTACTTTTCATATATGAACTAAAATTTTCCCTACGCGAGAAATTTGAACAAATGTGAGATTAGTTATGTACAGTGTACACAATACGGTAGAAATCAGTCATATGAATAGAAAATAAGATGGCGCTTATTCAGTGACCCGCCATAATGCATTCGTAATCGCTGTCGCTTTCTAGTTATAAAATTGCCCCCCCCCCCCCCAGGTCAGATAGAACGGTATAATGGGAACATATGGAAAACAGTTACATTAGCTTTACTTTGCACTGCCACAAATTCTACTCCTCATGAACGAATGTAGTTTCACTTCCTACCTGGTTAATGACACCTGGGCCTGTATTATTACGAAAATTTATTCGTGCTAACATATACGAACCACTGATTGAAAGTGTTGAGCTTTTAGAAACAAATCCTGAATACGCCTACGTTCGTCTTCCTGACGGAAAAGAAACAACCGTATCCGCAAGGCACTTAGCACCTAGCGAAACTGAACAAGAAGAAAGAAATAATGAAGATTTAACAATTGAAGAAGATTCAGTAAGTAATGAAATCAACTCCACGGCAGTACAAGAAAAACCTGAAAATACGACGTTCTGAAAGATTAAGACAGTCCCCTAGATATTTAAATGGTTATGTCACATATTAGGAGGGGGTGAATGTAGTGATCAAGATATCTTATTTACAAGTTGTATTATTTGTTTATGTTATTATGTTCACTGCAATCTTTTGTATTAGTTCTATTATAGTATATTAAAGCCTCGATTAAAGCCTTAATTTCCAATGTAAAAGGTCTACATTTATTACACCTAGTATCAACATACACTTTAAACTACGACATTATAACAGGTCCCGGCTATTCGAGTTTTATAAACCGGTGCTAGAGCCAAGAGCCCAATTTTTAATATTTCGGACGTAACCGAGTGTCCTTCTTACTTTTACTTTTCCTTTCCTGTTCCCACTTGAGTTTGAGGACGTTTCGTTTCGTTTCGTTTTTTTCGGGCCCGTGATCAAATTCAGTCAATTTTTCTGAATATTTTTGTTTTTGGGGTTTATCCATTTTGGTCTTGCTCATAAATTTACCATCCTCAATTATTTTCCCACAACCCTAAGAGTAACGTGTTGTATTTGTAACATATAGTGTCATCTATGTTTTATACTTGAAATTGTTTGGGTTTTTATAAAACATAGATGACAAGATTTAAATTGTACAGACAGTACATAGCGGTTAACACAGACAGAATATTGTAATGGAGATTTAAAAAAACGTGTGTCAATAAACGATATTAAAAGTGATAGTGCCTTTTATTTCAAATATCAATTTAATCATTATAAAAATATAAATAAGAAATACTACAGTATTATGCCGAGTTTACATTGTGTATTATCTAGGAAGAACGAAGTTTATAAATTTCACTTTCACTAATTTAAGATTTTGGGAGCGAAATTTGTAGTTTGAAATATGTAGAAGGCCGGAGGTTTCAATAAAAGTTGACCATAAATATAAGTCACAAAGTGGACGTTTCGGACTACAATTTGTCCATCATCAGCTATATAAAATTACAAACAATGTATCGACTTACCACAAACAATGAAGAGAATTATTTTTAAATTTAAATGTTACATTTAGAAAATGCTCTTAAATATTATTAAATTACATTTTGAAGAATTACTTCTTGAAACATTAGTAGTTAAAGCCCAAATTTTGTCAAGAATCACAGCAGAGCCATGAAACACAAACTCCTGCATATAGCCGTACATTTATTTATTTAGATGTAATTGTAACTCTTTCGTAAACTTCCTAAACTGGGAAATCTTGTCAACAAAGCATTAGTAACTCTGTCCAATTTCTTTTTGCTTTACAATTGAGTTTTTTTATTAAGGCATAATATTTCTGTTCCAGGGCAGTCAGCTTGGAAAAGAAGATGAATACAACGGATGAACAAAGTAATGTCAATAATGGCAACCTAGTGCTCAAAATCGTTTGTGTTCATTTGAATAGTTGGGAACAGTCCACACTGTCGAAAACCGTACCGTCGAAAAGCCATGCCGTCGAATAGCCACACTGTCGAAATGTCATAGTGTCGACACTTACCCCCTCCACAATGTCCGTAGCGTCGAAACCTGAAATGTCCACACTGTCGAAATGTCATAGTGTCGACACTTACCCCCTCCACAATGTTCATAGTGTCGACACTACTTGAATGTCCATAGCGTCGACATTGGAATGTCCGTAGTGCCGACATTGGAATGTTCGTAGCGTCTCCACATTGTTGGTAGTATAGACCAGATGAATGTTTATAGTACGAAAGAGCCGGCCACAAGCAGTACAATGTTCTAAACAAGTTTCACGTTATTTTCTTGTATTACATATTAACATCTAAATTATGAATTAAAAATTTTGAATGCGCAAATACTATTAAATATTACATATTTTACTTGTAAATAAAATGAAGCAAAACAATAAAATATTAAATCCACATACTTAAATAGAATGGGGGGTCCTACACTACTTTTATAAGAAACTTCATCTGAACTAAAAACGATCTGTAGTATGGTTTTTCGTTAAGTCGTAATAAGTTTTTTAATATTCTATTATAGCAACAAATTATTTTATGATATCAAGATATATAAAATAAAAAGTCCAAGTTGATATCATGAATTAAATTTATGACATCAGAAATATATATTTTTGCCATCATAAAATCATTTAGCGATAACAGCATGGTACATTAATTTTTGATACCACATACACATTTTTAATATATTCATTGTCCTATCAAAAATTATTCCTTGAGAGCACATTACATTTTAATTTTCTGTAAGATGTTAACAAAAATTTAAACTACCTTGTCGTTATCACAAATAAATACTCCCTGCACATATTAAAAATTAAAATTCTATGTACATATCATAAATGAAATGTCTCTTTGTAGGTACATATCAGAAATACATTTGAAATAGTCCATTCTCCTATAGAGAATTAGTCCACACAATAATTCAATCTTCTCCGGATATGGCACCATCTTTGACTCAGTACGAGAGCTACTCAAGACAGAGTTTGGGCCATTAGTGCGAAAATTTAATATTCAAAATATAAAAACTGTTCATTAAATAAAAAAATTACATTTATTTGTTACAGTCAACTATTAAAATTATACAACATACATTTGTAATAATGTTAGCTACAATAATAAGAAATTTAAATACAATAATAAGTATACAAATTACGCTAAAAACGATATTGCCTCTTGCTCAGTGTTGATTGCAAAAATCGAATGAATTATTCAAATTAATTAAACTTTTATTGCAATATACTGATATCAAATTTGTGTAAGATATCGTTCTGTATTTTTAATTATTTTTACTAACTTTGATGTCTATTGGTATTAGATTTAGAAAATTTTATAAAATATTTGACTAAATGTTAAAACATGAGAATCGTAAGTTTATTTTAAATATATAAATATTTTAAAGTAGCGAATGCGTATTTCTAGTAATATTATAAGGAATGTAATTATTTCTACTAAAGTATAATTTTACAGTGCTCAGCTTGGCGTTCAAATTCCTAATAGGATAATCCCACATTTTCTAATTTATTTTTTTCTTGAAAGAATAGATCAAATTAAATATATACAGGGTATGGCCATGGAGCATGATCGCCGCCATAAGCGGGCCAATGTCAAACATACTGAGTATTCTTTTCCCTATTTATTTGTAGGAAATGTGATTTTATATTATACAGGAATATTAAATAATCACACTATGAACCTAAAAAGGTAATAAAAATTCATTTATTTAAGAGATACACAATTATTATTATGACATAGATTTAGAGGTTATGTAGAGCATAGGATATAGGTTGTTATTATCACATCTAATTTAATAATAGTTATTATTTACATAATAAGTATATATTCTAAATTTACCTTTTAAAAATTTAAATGTTTGTGCTTAATATTAGTAATTTTTACGTGTTTTCCATATTGCCAGTCATTGTAGTCAGTATCTCAAGAAAATAAATAATAAAATAAAATAAAAGTATTACTTACACTTTAAATAAACATTAGAAGTATATTTAAATTTGTTTTGCATTAAAATAAAACAAATAACCACGAAAATACATAATAATTTGTGCAACAATAATGGATATGACAGTGGACCGCAAATGGTTGACGAAACGCGAGCCATGTCATGGCCATACCCTGAGTATATAGGTACCCTAACCCCCTAACGGATACGGCTCTACCGGTTTACTGAGGAACTATGATTGGGTTAAGGAAACATATTTAATGCAAATTTTGGTTATTTATATAAATAACTATATTATTTTTATACCTTCTATTGTACTTTAAAAACTATAATAATAAAAATATTCCTTACTCTTGAATACACAACTGTCACAATTTTAGGTTAGACGCTACAGCAGGATTGAAGGAATTTTAAGAATAATATGTATCTATTATCCACGACGAATAATCTCAAATTAATCCAAGTATTTCAGTAAATATGTCATAATATATACCTAAAAGCAAAAGGTATAAAGATGCCTACATACGCTGCGCTAGAATGTAAAAATTCATATGGGGTTATTTTTGAGAAAATCATCTTTATATTCTACTTCATAGCATATTGAAAAATTTTTACGACTTAACGAAAACAATACTATAGATCATTTTCAGTTCATATGAAGTTTCATAAAAAAATAGTGGAGGACCACCCATTCTGTTGAAGTCTGTGGATTAATTGTTTATATATATATACGAGTATATATATTATTGTTTTGCTTCATTTTATTTACAAGTAAAATATGTAATATTTAATAGTATTTGCGCATTCAAAATTTTTAATTCATAATTTAGATGTTAATATGTAATACAAGAAAATAACGTGAAACTTGTTTAGAACATTGTACTGCTTGTGGCCGGCTCTTTCGTACTATAAACATTCATCTGGTCTACACTACCAACAATGTGGAGGGGGTACGTGTCGACGCTACGAACATTCCAATGTCGGCACTACGGACTTTCCAATGTCGACGCTATGGACATTCAAGTGTCGACACTATGAACATTGTGGAGGGGGTAAGTGTCGACACTATGACATTTCGACAGTGTGGCTATTCGACGGTATGGCTTTTCGACGGTACGGTTTTCGACAGTACGACATATACTCGAATAGTTACCATTCGTCTAGTGTCGCCTCTGGCGTACAAGTAAAAAATAATATTCATATTTGGGAGCCCTCAGGGGAGAGAAATAAGTTTTGATAATTTTTGGTGGCGTTCCTTGTGTCTCATACTTGAGACTCAAGGAAATGAATGAAAGCGCCAGCCACCCGGCATCACAGAAATTTTCGATCGGTTTTGAGCTACTATAGCTAAAGAAAAAAATGTTACATTTTTTTTTTACGTAGAATAATGTGGTTTCATTAGATATTTTTTAAACTTAATAATACTCGAGATAAATAACAAATACAAAATAGTCTCATTTTTCCTTATGTTATAAGCTTTTAAATTATTTATTTTGTTTTAAACATGAATTATTAATTTTTAGGGTGAAAGTAAACATTGAAAATTATTAAGAAACAAATGAAAAATTCAATTACTTGTTGATTTCCGATGTTATATTTTTATTTTTACTCATATTTTTCATAAATCATAGTAAACCACATTTTTCAAATTGTGTCAAAGCCAACTATAACGTGAATAAAAAAAATAATTTAACTAATCCGAGAATAATTGACTAAGAATAATTTTGAGAACTTATTGTATATCTAATACAATCAAGACAAATAAATAATGATAAGTGATTTTTTTTCATTTGTTTCTTAATAATTTTTAATTTTTTCATTGTAATAAACGAACAATTATGTTTTATAAATGTTTAAAACAAAAAATGCAGACTTATTATACATTATTCAAAGGTTAAAAATTAATGAAAAAGATGAGGACTATTTTTAGTTATGTTTGTTCCTATTTAGGGAATTCAGAGAGGCCGCTTGCGACCGAGGCAGGACAATCTCCAGGGCTAAAAGCTAAAGGATTTCGCGGACAAGGTGTACACACTATTTTTTGTGCTACCGTAAAAAATATGTAATTACAAATTTTATTGTAGGTATTTAAATAGTTTAGTTTTTTGATATAGATCGAAAGACGGCTTTGATGGAGTTGACATTTGTTAAACAAAACAGTTTTTACAAGATTTATTGTATTTATTTAATAAGAAAAACAAACAAAACAAATTATTGTTATTATATTTTAGTAACGTCATTCTCATTATCCGTCATGTCAATTCTCAAGTGTCAAAGTGATTTTAAGTCACATATCCAATTTCACGGTTGTATTGCGTCTGCGAAATGCTTAGTTCATGTTCGATTGCACAAAAAAAATATTATGTTTGTTGTTTGTGTTATTATATCTCGAGAATTCTTAAGTTGAAAATGATATTATAACAATTTTAATTGCTTATTTACTTAATTTAGTTCTCAAAATTCAATCAGTCTAATTAATTTTAATATTTTTGTATGCATGTCTTATTAAGCAATTCAGTAAGATTCTAAATGAACTTATCTGTTTGTAATTTGAGAAATTTTTAAGGTATAAAATTTTACTACCCGTAATATATTAAATTTCTTAGGTAGTATATGTATATACGTATATCGAACTTAATTTCAATGATCTTACAGTCTTATTTTAAAACCAAAGTACAGTGTTCTAAAGTATCGACTTCAATTCACGTATCTATAGATAGATGGCTCTGTATCTTTAAGCACAATTTTTCGTGTAACACTTTTAGCCATTAGGTTGCCATTCATTATTGATATTACTTATTACAGACAGCATATTCAACAGAATGCAAATAATAATTGTTATATTATATATCATTCTGTTCTGTTGGTGCTGTGTTGGTAAGTGAAAAATATAAATAATATAATACTTTTGTTTCAAAATGAACTGGAGTCTGGAGTAATAAATTAGTCCGTCAAAGATTTTCCATTGGCGCGTGGCGCGTCATTAATTGCTTGCTAAGGAATATTTAAAAAGACTGAAGGAGCCGGTTGTTACACTCTGATTTTGTTTACGCCCTTTGTGATACATGTTAGAGATGCGTACCATTGAGTTTATTCATCCTTATGTAATAGGGGAAGAATAGTCCTTACGTCTTAAACGATAAATGTACCGACTGCCGCCAATGTAATAGTTGAAAGTGCGAAATACAATCCCAACTACTACCGCCAGTCAAATGTAACAGTTTACAAATATTAAGATGGACTTGTCAATGTAGCGTAGGTGAAGGGGACGATTATTACAACCTGTTCCGGTGGTTAGCGAAGGGTTGTGGAACCACCTATTGCGTTGCGGACAGGTCGTTGGACCGAAAATAGGAGCGGGCGAAATGTGGAGAAAGAGTACTTACTAGTGCTGTCAAGAACCGGAAAAAAAACTACCCGGATACCGGGACCGATCTTCGGTTCCGAGTAGTGGAACCGATTTTCGGTTCCGGTTCCGGGTAATGGAATCGATCTTCGGTTCCGAATAGTGAAACCGATTTTCGGTTCCAGTTCTGAGTAGTGGAACCGATCTTCGGTTCCGAGTAGTGAATCCGATTTTCGGTTTCGGTTCCGGGTAGTAGAACCGAATCAGTTCCGAGTTATGGAATCGATGATGATTAGAATATTCAATTATAATTTTAAATTAGCTTCGCTATTCTTTTATGTATTTAATTGAAAATAATGATGCGTAGATATTATTATACCGAACGCAAGACAATGCTAAAAATTGTTTAGAAAATGTAATAGCATAATGTACCTAGTAAATAATTGCAGATTGCACTTTCAGTTTCGTATTATATTTATAATTTTCATTGAAAATGGTTTATTTTAATGGCTTGACCTTGAGTTATATTTTCGTTTTGAATTAACGGTACCTACATAAGTACATAATTACAATAGGGGCCATAAAATTGAAGGCATCGAGGACAAAGCAATGAATATTTCCAAGAATTTCACTTACCAGCTTATATTACTTATACTTTACTTTCATTTTGCAATCAGTACAAATACTAATATTTTTATCAACATTTTTAAAATGTTGCCATACATAAACTACGTTTGCTCATTTAGAATACACAATTGAACTGAACTTTAAGATTAAAATAAACCGAAAGGTGCATTTCAAAGTACAAACCCTATAGAAATTGAAAAAAATGCACCAGTCGAGGAAAGTGTTCCTGATTTTTGGTCGTTTCTAAGAGAATTGCATTATAAACAGTTTATCAGAATATCTAATACCAATTTTCCCAAATTATTATGCCTGTTTTTTTTTCTACTTCATTAATTATAAAAATTATCTTTCAAAATAATGAACTTGTTATTCATAATAATAACATATTGTTTCAATAATACATACCTAAATCTAAGTCGGGATTGTAATAATGTTCAAAGATCTGAAAAGTTTCCAAGATCGATATTCATATATTATCAGTTTCATAATCAAGATTTACCCTGTTTCGGTCCCAGGATACAAAAGCGATGAGTTTTGATTCCAGAACCGAGAACCGATGAGATTCGGTTCCAGAACTGAGAACCGATGAGATTCGATTCCAAAACCGAGTGTTATATCCGTCGACGACCCGTCTCTAGATATCCTTTCAAAACACAACACTTGTATTTATATTAACAAAACGAACATTTATTTCTTAAACTTTTCCTTCTTAACGTGTCATACAAGACAAAAAATGGAACTTACAAAATACCAATTCTACCACTAAGTACACTGAAATATTGGTGGGACCAGGAAAATCAAAATCCAATACCAACATCGTTACAAAGTTACTAAATATTAAATAATAATAATAATATGTGTGGGTTGTTCTAACACCGAGAACCAGGGTATCGAACCCGAACCTGAACCGAACCATACCGTATCTTTTAGTGAACCCAAACCCAGAACCGAACTTCAGATATATTTTTCTGTTGAACCCGAGTCGGAACCGAACCGGATATAAAAATCGGGTTCAGGGTTCAGCTCCGGTTCAGGTTCATTTTCAGTTTAAAACGTAATAAGCATAATCGTAATACAGCCGATTATCGACGCCTTCGGCATCCGCGTTACTGCCTGTGTTGATTGTTCATGAAAATTGTGTTCGTGTTCGCATTTTCAATAAATATTTGTTATTCAAAAAATCTGATGTGGCCAGCACAATACCTTCCGTCAATCCTGTGTATTATGTACAAATTCCATTCATAAATTTTCTTGCAAAAGATTCTAAATTTTTGGTATTTTATGATTCCCTTTCTCGGCAACTGAATTCCATACTCCTGATAACAAACAAACCACATGAATTTATTAACAATTCTTTATTAACAATTATATACACTTGTCATCATTTCACTTGAACAAAATGACAACGAAGTTTTAAGAATGTTTTACGACTTAATGGCTTGGTCATGATATCCGCCAGTTGGTCTGAGCTGGCTTAGCGCCATTTCTTGTCCTTGAGGGCAGCTGACACAGATATATCTTCTATCTCGTTCAGTATGGCAGTGTTTGCACTGTTGCCTCCCCTGAAGTATCCCATGACGTAGTCGGAATACCTGGCCGGTGCTTGGATGTCTCGACGATTACGTAGTCCAGGTCTCCGCGGCGAAGGCTCTTCCTGTCTGTCTCGTTCTCCAGGTGGCAGTTCGTCCTGGTCTGAATCATTCTGCTGGTCCCTGTCATCTGGCATATCAGTTTCCGATTCTGGCTCCGAACTGGACTCCTCTCGTATGACTGATTCTATCTCGGTACGTAGTGGTCTGTCTTCTTCCTCGCTAAATTTCACGTTGTCCGAGCTGATAACTTCCCCGTCGTTTTGCAAGTACACCCGGTAAGAAAGGCTGTCCCAGTCGTAACCCACAAACAGGCCTTTCTTCGACTTGCGGTCCATTTTTGCCCGCTTATGGTTTGGTGTCAGCACGTAACAGGGAATTCCGAAGGTGCGGAGTCGACTGGGGTCGACCTGTCGTCCAAACCACATCTCTGCAGGGCTCAGTCTTTTCTGTGTACTAGTTCCTGTCTGGTTCAGCGTAAACACGGAGTAATTAATGGCTTCAGCCCACAGGTTCATGTCCAGGTTGCGGGGATGAATGGCGGAGCGGGCAGCCTCCACAACAGTTCGCATTTCTCGCTCTATTCTGCCATTTTATTCTGGCGTGTAGCCGACGGAGAAGGTGTGGAAGATCCCCAGATCCTCTAAAGTCTTTCTAGTTCGGGCGTTCTTTATTTCTTTACCGTTGTCTGATCTTAGACATTTGACTTGTCTACCGAATTGATTTTCCACCGTTTTCAGGTAGAGCTCTAGTTTACTTGGTGCCTCGTCCTTGGTCTTTAAAAAGTAAACAGTACAGTAGTGCGTATAGTCGTTCTTGTATAATAGAAAATACTTCGCTCCTCCTAATGATGTGACGTTCATTTCGCACAAATCTACGTGTACCAGGTCCAGCTGCTGTCTGGCGATCTCATCGTTCCGTGGATGAGAGACGCGGTGCTGCTTCCCATACGTACGCCCTTCGCACACGTGATTGTGCCAGTCGTCTTTGTACTTCATTAGTTTTCTGTCCAGGACATCGCGCACTTGTTTGACGTTCTGGTGCGCCATTCGTTCATGCCAGGTTCTGATAGACTCGGTGATCAGGCACTTACTGGTGTCTTCTCGTCGCAGCATCATTTTAAATAGGTTTCCTTCTCGTGCTGCCATGGCCACTATTTCCTTGTGATCTGCGGTCTTGAAAACCGACTTGTCCTTGTCCGCTGATTGCACATAGTTCCTGTCTAGGGTTTGGCTTACAGAAAATAGGTTAAAATTAAATTTTGGCACATATAGAACATCTTGAAGAATGACTTGGTACCATCGCTTCCCGTTGTAGGCTTCAATCTCTACGTCTCCCTTACCAGTTGCTTTCAGGCGGGTGAAGTCGCCGATGGTTATGTCGTGAGTGACTTCCAATTCAACGAAGTTGGAGAACCAATGTTTGTTTGACGTCATATGCTAAGTCGCGGCGCAGTCCTGATACCAATGATTTCTGACATCCTGTCGTGCGTTGAGGTCATTCAGGCTTGCTTTCGAGAGTCCTATGGTGATCAGAGCCCTCCTGTTGGTCTGTCTGGAGTCACTCCTTTCACCCCCGTCATTGCTGCGCCGATCGTCTGGTCTCCTGGTGCAGTCCTTGGCAAAGTGGCCCTTTGCTCCACATGTGTTGCAGTTGTAGTGCTCCTTACAGTACGCAATGTACTTGGCACAGGGTTTATTTCGGCAGTGCCTTTTCACATGCCCCTTTTGTCCACACTTGAAACAGCTGACAATCGACTGATCCTGTTTTGGCGTGCTGTGATGTCCTGAGGTATGTTGACGTCCATGGTTGTTGGCATTCCTGGTAATCAGAGCGTTGTTGGTGGATGGTCCGCTGGTCCTGTCGCTGTCGTTAAGCCTGTCTTCTTCTACTCGGAGGCGTTCCACCATGATGTCCAGGGTCTTGTCTGCTGCACTCACATTGTCCCAGGCTGTTCTAAAATGGTGTAACTTTGGTGGCAGTATCCCCAAGATGCAGGTAGGAGGTGTAGGTTCCCCTGCTACTGACAGAAGGTCAGTGATTTGCATAATTTCTAAGCAATTCTCGACTTGTTCTGATCGTACACATAGCCAAAGAATTTTCGCTGCAGACCCTCTGTCGTAATATCAGACCTTTTGCCGTACAAATTTGTCAACTTATCTAGCATCGATTTCGCATTTAAACATGTTGATATTTTTCGCGCAATGTTACTGTTTACATTGAGCCCTATCAGCGCTTGAGCTTCTAAGTCCTTTTTGACCCAAGCTTTTACCTGCTCATCATCGGTGCGGCCCTCTGGCTTAACCTTGCAACCGGTTGCTACATCGAAAATATCTTTAGTTTTCAAGGTTAAATCTAGTTTGAAACGCCATGAATCGTAGTTCACTTTGCCGTGCGCATCTTCGGACAATAATTCAAGATGCGACTTTATAGTATCCATCGCTCATATTTACTTTCGCGATTGCTAAACAAAAAGTTACAAACACTCGCGGTTTCTCACTGACTAGTACTTGCGGTTTGCTTGACACGTGAGTTTTTCCGTCGCTACGTGGGCTGATCGTTCGATGACAGGCGTGACGAAGGGCAGCTTCTGACTTAAACTTGACTGGCAGTCGACCGTTCTCGGGGCTAGGTCGGTTGACAGTCGATTTGAGTGTTGTCTGACGTGGTCAACGTGCCTGACGTGACAGACTTTTCAGACGTGTCTGACGAATATTTGCCTCAATTTTGGTCCAAGGTCCACGGCATGACTGGGCCCCACAACCTGTTGAATAATTTATTAACAATTCTTTATTAATTATATACACTTGTCATCATTTCACTTGAACAAAATTTATTGAATATTTTATTAACAATTACAACAGTGTTACCATTGCCAACTCAATTTTTTTGACAAATAGTTAATCCCTAACATGAAATAAGAAAATCATGAAATTTTGAATGAAAAATTATGACACTTGTCAGTTATGAACATAATTAATTGCTGTCATTTTGATACGGGTCCCCATATCTGCTTGCCAAGGGCAGCAAAGTCATGTCACTGCACGCGCCCTATACATAATTTTATTGCAAAAGATCCTATATTTCCAGTAAAGTTATTTCATAAACAAACTATGCAAATTGCACATGACACTGACATCTTCTTCTTTTTTAGTTTTTCCCATTCGTTAGGGGGTCGCTATTTTTTATTTTCTTCTTCCACTAATTTTTGTTTTGTATGTCGTCCTCATTCAGTTCCTTTTCTCTCCTTTCATATTATATTTGGTCTTCCTATGTTTCTTCCAACTTCTGTTATAAGCTATTCATTCTTCCAATATACTCATCTCTTCTCATGACATGTTCAAACCAATGTAATCGTCTCTCATATATCTTTCTAGAAACGCCCAACACTAGAGTTATTTCCCTTATTCTTTCATGATTTACTTTTTATTGATATTGACATCTGTCAATTTGAATTACCTGAATATATTAGCAGTCTCCATGGTTAAGTTAGCACAGCTGCTGATTTATGAAATTTTATAATTTTTATAATCTTTATAATTCTTTAACTCCATATCTGTTGAATATGAAATATAAAATGCAATCAAATCGAATGGAGAATAATATATTCTTTAAGTTATAATAAAATT
The DNA here is from genome assembly GCA_951394225.1 of Harpalus rufipes. Lineage (NCBI taxonomy): Eukaryota > Metazoa > Arthropoda > Insecta > Coleoptera > Carabidae > Harpalus > Harpalus rufipes. Next base: position 8,512,042 of record OX596292.1, read on the forward strand.
TAACTGAGTTTTTCAAGATAAACTGTTAAAATCTTCAAATGAGGATACTTCCGGTTGACCAATTATAACCAAAATCTAATCAAGTCTGCATATGGTTGTAAGGAAGAGGAATATGCAAGAATTGTAATATGTGGAATTCTAGTATTGGAGATATCGTTGACGACCCGGCGGTCACATACACACAAACACACATACACACACACACACACGCACATACGAACACACACACACACACACACACACACACACACACACACACACACACACACACACACATACAGACATCATCGTAAAAATAGTAAAATTGTATTGTAAAGACCCTAAAACGTGCTTATTCAATGAAAACTCACCACTGAATTTTTTGACCAAAGACAATACCTTCCTTACCTAGAGGTGACGGAAGGTAAAAACAAATTAACCTGAACCTGAACCAAACCCAATTTTTGATGGGTTCGATGCCCTGCCGAGAACCGATGAGAATCGATTCCAGAACCAAGAACCCATGAGATTCGGTTCCAGAACTGAAAACCGATTAGTGAAAATGTTAAAATTGGATTCTAGGGACCTTAAAACGTGGTCATTTACCAAAATCTCGATATGCGATTTTTAGCACGATACCTATACCTCCCTTACCAAGGGTAGCGGGAGGTAAGAACAATTTGTCCATCATCTACGCGACAACAGTTTGTCACATAAACTGTATGTACTCTGACGTCACATTCTGTATCAGATCACGTGACATTTTCAAAATATTACACAAATTTCAATAATTATAATTGTAAAAATATCTTAATGGATATTTCGTGATATTTTCAAATATATAAATTTTGATAAATAAATTGAATTTGCAAATAATATAAATACATAAACAGATCCCTCTGAAAACTCTTATGGTTGCTGTGGTTTTTCTATTGTTTCAGGGGCAAGTTTTATAAAGCAGGTGGCATTCTATGAGCACCCTATATTGTACAGTTGTATCTAATTGTTCCGAGTAGTTTATTTGCCTCATCCCTGATCAAAAATCGAATACTTTTTATTGTTAACCACTTGGGTTGACCGTTAAAGACAGCGGGTGGTTGGTGAAATAATCGATTTGCGAATTATTATAACCATTTTAATTAACAAACACGTATAAATGCTTAGAAGGGATGTTTACAAGTCCAAGATTGATAACAGTGGGCTAGGGGTTGGGAGGGGGCTAGCTATCCTGTCCATGCTCGACGAATAAGAAATAGGGTACATGGAGTGTACAACTATTGTTGTAAATTTTTATTTATTACTCCAGCTCATTTTGAAACGAAGTATAGTCAATATAAGAGGCCTATTCTATTAACTTTTATAGAAAAATCAATCGTTAAGTGACTTATCTATGATGATATGCCATTGTCAATGGAGTATTATAGAAAAATAACATTCCTACTAGTAGGATAATTTCGAAAATTATACTAATTTCATAATACATATTATATTTATATTCAAAATGTGTTTTATTAATAAGGTTCCCATTTTGATAGGTTCCGTACTAATGTGTCGGTTTTCAAAACTTTTTCTCTCGTTGCGCGCGCGGTGTGTGTATGCATATACAGTAGAACCCCGGTTAACCGAACTCGGGTCAACCGAAACCCGGGTTAACCGAAATAATTCCACGTATAATTATCAGTTCCACGAATGATTATGTAGCACCACTTACTGTCCGGCTCCTTCATTCCACAGGCGGGCTGTAGCGACGGGGAGCTCGCACGGGGCTCGCAAATGAATAGTAGAGTGGAACGTAGTTTATTTTTGTGTGTGTCTTTACGTATTGTTGTGAGATGGCATCTAAGCGGAAGCGTGTTGTGATTTCTATTGCGGATAAATTAGCTGCTATCAAACAAGTTGAAAACTTATGTACATACTGTACTGTATCTAAAAACTGTAACTACATATGTATATTATGTAATGCATATTGTTTCAAAATAATTCATTTCCCCTAGACACCCATTTTAGTACATATGTAGACTATTTTTAGATATTAATGGGTTAACCGAAAAAATCGTTATCCGAAACGGCTGCACCCCCTTTATTTCGGTTAACCGGGGTTCTACTGTATATAGGAAAGAAGGACGATTTCTCAAAAGCCGATATTGCTCTCTGTAAAATATAATTATGAAATAAATATAACGAATTTAAGGATTATGAACATGATAATTATAATGACGATACAAATATAAAATGTGAGGTAAGTACATATGTATAACAAGAGTAAAGTATAACAAAGGTAAACAATATGTTATTGAAGAATATTAACCGTGAATTAGATTCCTATCATCTACCTTCAAAACCAACTAACAATAACCGAATTATTAAAACCCCGATCAGTACACAGCACATACTACAATTAATGAAAAGGAAAAAAATCTGTTATGGTCGGCACAATGCCTCTCACCACTTCCATTTTATGTTATATAAGTAGATAGATAATTGGTCTTGTTCACGTGTACCTTGTTATGCGATCTCTATTGCTATGTAACAATTTATTGCTATTTTAAAGATGATTGTTAAAATTCGTATTCTCGTGTCAAGAAAGAACAATAATTATTGTTAGGTATCAGCCAGGCAAATGTATCTGACTACTTATCCAACAATTATTGTTAGAGTAAAATAAAATGGAAAATAATCATGAAAGGTACATTTATTGTATTTAAACTTAAAATCTTTATTTGAAAATAATGTGACATGCCGAATAATTTCTATTTCAAATAATTTATATAAATTAGAGGGATAATTTCTGGGTACTTTATCAGTCTGATTCTCGTGACACTTGTTTAGAAAACGATATTCACGTGAACATTGTTTCTGAAACAATAAATTGAATGTCAAAATTTTATCGTAAACTATACAACTACAATTTTTGGTATTCAGATGATCAAAGTTGTATTGTATGGAAAACAATAATTGTTTTAAAATATTGTATTCTGAACAAGAAACTGAGCTACTTGTTACGGAAACAATAATATTTAAAATACTATCTAAATTGTGAATAATGGTAAACACAAGTTTTATTACATTAATTAGTGCTATTATTGACTTCGAAAAGAGGAAATATGATATGTTAGAGTAATATTATATAGCCAATGTACTTGCATACGTGTAATGTATCTTTATGAATTAAATAATTCAGATATTTTGCTCAATTAAAAAAAAAAACACTTAAGATTATGAATGATCCTTTATCCTTACAAAAAACAACAATTTTTTACAAAAATTAACTTTACAGGTTCATCAATTGAAAATGCTATTGAATAAATTTAAATATCATCTCTCTGCTAAATTATCCAAATGCAGATCGAGATAAAATTTCTATTTTATAACAATAAAACTATGTATCTTATTAGATTGTATATTCTTTATTCATTTATAAATACACATTACATTTATTCAATGAAAGAAGTTATCCACTGATGTAAAATAGTGTTATTTTTTATATCAGTTAGTGGATGCTTATTTTTTGGTAACAAATGTAATCAATAATTATTATATGATTAATTTCAAAAACACAAACGTAAATGAATTTTTCAGCAGATTCAGAAAATGGAAATCTTGGTAGTTGTTATTTGTACTACTAGAATTTTATGATAAATAGAGCCTTAATTAATTTGATTAAATTGTAATACGATATAAACTGTTGTTATTTTTATGTTTTTCGCCAGTTCTTTTCGTTAAATAACCCATTTTAACAAGAATCTAAATTGAAAACCATTTCTTGTCATACCTAAAATATTTCCGAATTTAAATTTGGCTTTTTTCTTCTGGTTTTTAAATGTTCTTGTACGTATATCTGTTATTGAGGCTTCTATACTTTTTTCTTCTTCCACAACACTATTAATAACAAATATGATAATGCTTTTGAGTTTAGAAAATGTCACTTTTGTCAAAAAATCAAGTAAATAAATGTCAAATAAGGAAATGAACTAACTTCATACTTGTATACATTACAATACAATAAATTGTATAGAGACAGTTTACAAGGAGTCACGGGAATACGAATTTCATACAATATCTTAAACTATATGATTTTCAATATCGTATTCAAAACAATATTGTTTTCAATACAAGTGTCACGAGAATAAGGCTGTATGAATAGTATACCCCGTTAGGCAAGAATTACGAATAAGAAAATGTATTTCACCGAATATTTCGTGTCATGGTATTCCTCAACGACGAAATATAACTAGACAAAACTGCTGACAGAGATTCTCACTAGAGGCGCAAGTGTATAAATAATATTTGCTACCAAACTGATAACGAAGAATGCAATATCTTCAACAATACATATATAAACAAGTATTCACATCCAACAATAATAGTCCGCCCAAAGAGCTGGAAAATAACAACCAATCAACTCTCATAACTAGTGAAATCAAGGTAATAACACCAGCAGAACTAAAAAACCCAATAAATAAATTCTATCTTTAAAAATCTACCTCGTAAAGCACTGGCTTACCTCTCGCCCATCCTAAACTTGTACTTAGCAATAGGATAACCAGGTCCAACCATCACAAAACTATTTGAAAAAAGTATAAAAGCAAGATGGATTGGACACCGTACTTTCAACCTCTTAACATTACCTAATTCACCTTTTCGCTTTGGAATCAGACGAAATCATTCAATATATTATCAACTTGTAGAATTACAAAGCACAGAATCAAAGGATTCGAGAAAGAGAAATACACAATAGCCGCATTTATCTTATCGATCTAGCCTAGTGCATAAGCGTTTGATAAAGTCTGGCATGCTGGGCTCCTCCATAAACTAATAAAAATCAACATCCGTTCCTACTTATTCCACATAATTACATCATTTATAATAGAACACTGTTTCTGAAACCACAGAGTAGCAACCAACACTTTTTTAATATTATTTATCCTTGATATTCATTCCATTAACCGATAACACGTGTTTAGCAATGTTCACGGACGACACAGCATCAATAGCCAGAAATCAGGTCCAAGCAGCCTTAGAGTGGTTCGAAAAATGGCACCTGAAACTAAACCCGAACAAAGGGTACGTTTCACAACGCTATATAGCGACCACGACCGAGTGAAACGGACTTCCGTCAATTCTAGGTATTTTATTCTGTCTTTTATAAATATCTCCATATACATTGAATATGAAGAAAAAAGGCAGTCAAATCGTATATAGAGAATAAAATATTTTTTGATAATTATAATGACGTGGAATATCAAAAAATGATATTTAACTACGTTTTTCCAAGAAAAACTGTGAACAACTTCAAATAATGAGGATACTTCCACGGGTGACCAAGATCTGATCTAATCAAATCTTCATAAGGATATAAAGACGAGAAACATGAATGAATGTAGTAGGTATTGATATTATCGAATCCGAAAGGATTGTCACATACACAAAGGTAAGGCATGGCCGTTGTTAGTGATGTCATCCGTGACGTTTTTTAGGAGCGACCATGGCCGTGACCATGGCTTTAAGCTTTCAGTGGAACGCATTATTTGTGAGTGTATCGAGCGTTGTGGTACGTACCCTAAGAAGAGGACAAGATTCACCAAAACTAATCATTAACAATTATACAAATCGAATGGAATACAAATCACACAGCAATCAAATACCTTGGAGTACCTACATGCGGACTATACACATCAATAAAAAACTGAAAGAAGCTAACACTCTCTATTAGGCATAAGCAGAATGCACTAAACACTAAACCAATATGCATCTCAACATTAAGACCAATAATTGTAACATATGCATATTCAATTTGGGGCGGAGCATCAAAAAACCAAATAAAATAACTCGTATAGCACTCATGGTTCACAAGAAATGTACAATGAACTTAAAATACCAACAGTAACAAGAGTACAAACATCCAGGAGAAAGCAAAAAAAAAAAAATCAACAAATTAACAACACAAAAACAACATTACTACAAAATGTCTCCGAAACTGAAGACAAGTTAGAAGAATAATAATACTAAAATAAATATAATCTAATACGAAAATGTAAATAATGTATAACTAGAGACAAAGGGGTGTAGTCGTAGCACCGTCCCTAATTAAGTGCACGTAATAAAACATCAATGCTATGTAATTGTTGACCTGGCAATAAAAAAAAAAAAAAAATGCCGAGAAATCGAATGTCACAAAATCTCTATTATATATTTTTTCTTCAAGTGTACAATAATATTCATATTATGCTACTATACACACACTATAGAAGATATTAATTTTATTACTAGTACAACAATGTTGTTCATTGTTATACTAGTAAAAAAATGTTAGCTTCTTAGTTCACCGCTGGCGGCAGCAGTCGTCACAGAAACACAGACCATATTGAAAAATTGTTATTTGACAGTTGTGTTTTATAGAGTACCCAGCCAACTATGGCTGAAATTGCAAACGCTATAATTAAAACAATTCTAGAAAAATATTTAAAAATCCTCAATTTTCTTTGAAACACGAAGAAAAAATAGTATATGTCTTTCGGAGTAGAAAGCGGTCTTTTTGTGTTTTATCCAGCTTGCCTGGCCTCGGCTAGCGCCTCGGCCGCAATAGCTGGGTTCAACACAAAAAGACCGCTTTCTACTCCTAATAACATAATATACTATTATCACTAAATCTACAGAAGATATAATAAAAATTGTATGTAACAGAGGAAAATTTAATGTTCTCTACTATTAATTTGTAATAATATAAAGGCCCTTACCGTGATAGCACGTACTTTGGTTCGGCCAATAATAATCTCGTTTTTGTCGGGACACTAAAAGTGTTTTAATACAATAGTGAAGTTTAAAAGTGTGTGGTGATGTGCACATGAAGTAAACTATAGACAAAAGAAAACAGTATTAGTAAATAGAAATAAAACTTTTGAAACATATAGGTACTATGACTTCTGACAGCCAGTCACCAGTCACTAAACTGTAAATAAATAAAAGTTATAAACATCCATTTTGGGTATTAGTTACAGAATAAATAAGAGAAGTAGATTAGAGAAGAAAAAGAGAAGAAAATTTAAAAAATAAAATAAATGCTCCAAAAAATGTTGCTTAAATTGGATGAAAACCAAAAAGATGAAATGGTTAAGAAAGAAAAGGCTTGGGAAAAAGAAAATCTTGTTAGACGGAATAGAAAACTTCGAAAGAAAGGCAGAAAAGGAAGATATACAAAAGAGGAAAAATGATAAAAAACAGAAAAATAATTTAAGAAAATGGATAGAAGAAAAACTAAAAACCCATATTGACATTAATAAAGTGATAATCCTGTGTAGAGGCAATAGAGGAAGAAATTATTAAAGCTGAACTGTCAAACTCTGGGATCAGAAGCAAAAGGTTACGTGTGTCAGTTAAAAGTGAATTAAAAAATACAAACATATTTATTGATAATGATCCAAGTTGGGAGGAAAAAAAATACACTGCAAGAGAAGCGAAGCAAAAAGGAAAAATGGGTCAAAATTGGATACAAAAATATAATAATTAATGACGAAATCTATTAGTGGAATCATGAATCAACAAGAAAATGGTGTTACACTCAAAGAAAATGAAAACTACAGGACATACGAAAAGGACAATCAAATAGGTGCATGTCATATTAAAAGTATAAATGGTAAGGAAATAGAACTAGTGGAAGAGTTTAAAAGAGTTAAATTGGAATTGTTAGCTATAACGGAAATAAAAAAAGAAAAGGCAATGGTGGGGTAGAAAATAATGAGAGATCAAGATAGAACAATCACTGATGGAAATGGAAAAAGTGGGAATGAAAGATTGCTTGCTACTTATTAAACTAAAGGGATACGAAATAGATTAACAGCAAATTTCATGATAATATATGGTACAAATAAGAACGACAATAAAATAGTAAAAGACGAATTTTGGGGTATACTATACTGCAAGTAGAATATGAAAAATTACAAGAACCGTTTATTTACTGGTAGACTTTAAAGCAAGAGTTGGTAACAAAAATAAGGGATTAGAAGAAATATGTAGGTAATGGAGTAGTAGAAGCGAAATTAGTGAATATAAAAAAGAAGCAATAAAACAAATGCAGAATATCAGCTAAATACAGGATAGACCAGTTAAGGAATACAGAGACAAAATAAGTGAGCACGTTCAATTACATAATAAATGAGGCAACAAAGCACCACACCTGCAGAACGACCAGAAATACATGAAACAACAGACAAAGAGGAAGTAATCAAAATAAAAAATAAAAAAAACTGAAATGGATATATATATATATATATATACCGTGTGTCTGTCGTAAAGGTGTACATAGGAGATTAACATGGGAAATTAGTTTTTGCAATTCCCTGCTCACCTAATTATTTTAAGTAAAAACGTGTCAAATAAAAGTTTTAGGGCATAAAATTCTACATCTAAATCAATAAACAGAATTAACTTTACATGCTTTATAACGACAGAAATTAAATATGAAAATGTCGAAAATTACGTTGAAAATATCGATAGCCATGGAATTAAACAAAAAATAAATAAAAGCTTAACATTTTATTTGTCAAATAAGTTATTTGACGTTTCTGAAAATTTGATTTTGTCTCTGGTTTTGTTGTCTGATATTATTAAAAAATGAATATTTATTCTAATGAAGAGCGTGTTTTCATAATAAAATGTTTTTATGGCGGTAATAGTTACCGCAAAGTGCGTGATTTATTTTCCGTTAAGTTTATGGATCGGCCGATTCCCAGTGCAACTACAATTGCTAAATTGGTGACAAAATTTGAAAAGACTGCTAGTGTGTCTTTAAAAAATACACGTGAGCCGCGTTATCAGAATGTAGGACGAGCAGAAGAACGTGCCTTGCTGGAAGAAAGAGTGTTAGGAATGATAAGTTTAAACGCCTTCTGTAGTACTAGATGTATTGGAAATGAGTTGGGAGTTCATCACAGCATCATACATAATATTTAAAAAAAAAATTCGTACTATTCTTATAAAATGCAGTGTCACCAAGAACTTTTCCCATACGATGAAGAAAGTAGAAGAGTGTTTTGCGAAGATATGCAGAACCGGGCTAATAATGATCAAACTTTTTTATCGTCCATTTGTTTTACCGACGAATGCACTTTCACGTTAAATAATGAACCTAATACCCAAAATACACGTTGTTGGGCAACAAAAAATCCTAGAATTAGTATTTCAACAAGGACACAATATCCCCAGAAAGTTAATATGTGGGCTGGAATTTTAGGTCACCACATAATTGGTCCTTTTGAAATACGTGGCAATCTAAATACGGACAATTATTTGAAGATGCTACAAAACGAAATTGGTCCTGCAATAGACGATGTTGTGCGCCCAGATCGAGAGGTCTGGTTTCAACACGATGGATATGTCCTGCACACTATGGCAGAAACGTTAGGGAATATTTGGATCTGGCATTTCCTGGGCGCTGGATTGGACGAGGGGGTATTATTAACTGGCCTGCTAGATCTCCAGATCTTGCTCCATGTGACTTTTTTTTTTATGGGGTCACTTAAAAAATCAAATTTATAAACAAAGCCACGAAAACATAAATGATTTGAGAGATGCCATATTTAATGAATGTCATCGTATAACTCAGCGGCAACTATTTAATGTACAAAGGTTGTTTTACAATAGATTAGGTTATTATCTTGTCCAAAATGGTGCTGCATTTGAATATTTATTGTAACTATTATCTTTAAATTATAATTACTTATTATTCGTTTACTAATTATAAAACTTTTCTTGCTTGAAAATATTATGTTACAAAATATTGAATTTTTAATAAATTCATATTATTTAAACAAAACTGTATTTTTTAACTTTATTTATTAATCTAATATTTCTGTTATTGTCATACTTAACGATATTTGTCCAAATCAAATTGTTAGAAATGTCAAATAAGTTAACTTACGTTGTGACAGATAAAACGTCAAGCATTTATTTATTTTTTGTTCAATTCCATGGCTATCGATATTCAACGTAATTTTCGACATTTTCATATTTAATTTCTGTCGTTATAAAGCATGTAAAGTTAATTCTGTTTATTGATTTAGATGCAGAATTTTATACCCTAAAACTTTTATTTGACGCGTTTTTGCTTAAAATAATTAGGTGAGCAGGGAATTGCAAAAAACTGATTTCCCATGTTAATCTCCTATGTACACCTTTAAGATAGACACACGGTATATATATATATATATATATATATATATATATATATATATATATATATATATATATATATATATATGTAAGGATAAGGTGCAATAATAAAAGAAAACACAAACTCAATCTTTGGATCCAATCTTTTATTTCCGACTACCACGAAGCACAAACCACAACTGACTAAAAACCAAATTTCACTCAACATATAAACGAAAAACAATTAATTAGAATAATAGTAAACACCCAGTTCTGTAATACGTAAATTCAATTAAGAACTAAAATTACTGCTTTATGCAATTAATATAATCAATACTTTACGGTATTACAAAACAATAAGATTTTTTTAATCAATTATAAACAATAATATGAACAATTCCTAACACGGCCATCCTAACAATGACGCGCCCTCGCGTCTTTTGCTTCAATTCCGTGCTGCTGCTGGATCGGCAATTTTCTATGATGGGGCCCCCTACAAAAATAATTGTACATATCCACAACCATTTAAGGTTCTGAACTTATATCCAAAAATTTCAATAATCATTAACCATTTAAGGTTCCTTGACCAGTGAAGGTCCACTTGACCATTGAAGGTCCACATGACCATTGAAGGTCCACTATTTATAAAGACTATTACGCTTTAAGCAGGGACTAATTTACTCTTTCCCTCTTACCTCTTGGCCCCTTGGCCAATATCTCAATTGCTCATGTGCTGCCACTTTCGTTACTTTTGTTCTTTGATTTGATCTTTTCAAAACATAGCGTTCATTAGGTAATAACTTAACAACCACGTAGGGTCCAAGAAATTTGGCACCCAATTTGCCAGAACCAGCTTTCTGTGAATCTTGAACTACCACTACTTCTCCAATTTTAAAAAGTGTTGCTTCCAACCGTTTCGCATTGAAAGATTTTTCTTGCTTCTCTCTGTTCAGTTTTAATCTTTCATTTGCTTTTGATCTCATAGTATTAATATCTGATAACTCTTGTGTTTTTACTCCTTTTAACAATTGTTCTTCTGTTGGTAAGCGTTGTTTTGTACCGAACATAAGTGCATTTGGAGTAAACCCTGTTGCTGAGCTAACTGTTTCGTTAAGTACAGCTTGAATTTGTGGTAAGACTGTTGTCCATTTAGATTCTTTCTCATTAGTTAGTACGCTTCGCATGAGATTAAAAAGCGTCCGCATTACCCGCTCTACTTGTCCGTTCCCTCTTGGAACCCCAGTAGCAATAAGATGTAATTCTATACCTTCTTTGTCCATGTAATTTTGAAATTTTGCTGAAGTAAAAGCTCGTGCTCTGTCAGCTATGATTCTCTTTGGTTTTCCGATTTTCTTAAAGAGATCGCACAGTGCAACAATTGATGGTTCTGCTGTTTTATTCTTTACTGGGGCGAATGTACAATATTTAGAAAATGCATCAATTATTACCAGTATCTCAGTGCAACCGTTTGACTTGACAAGTGGTCCAGCATGATCAATATGCCAAACTTCTAATGGCTCGCTAGCTTTGTCGCCCTTTTGGTATAATCCAGCTTTAGGTCCTGTATGCGATTTTCCAACTGCACAAGATCTGCAGTTCCGAACATATTTCTTAAAACATTTCCCCATTTTAGGCCAGTATAAATCTTCTTGCATTCGCAAAATTCCTTTTTTCCAACCAATGTGAGCTACGTCATCATGAAAAGTTTTCATTACCTTTAGTCTTGCTGCTTGCGGCACGAAACACCTCATTCGTATCGCCTTGTTTTTTGTAAGCTCAACATGGTACACAATATTACCTTGTATTACGAATTCTTCTACAGGTTTATTGAGTAGCGATCGACAAAAATCGTCTTGTGCTTGATATTCTGAAATAGTAGTAGGCTCGTTTGGTATTTGAAACCTTTGGATAACTGGATTTCTGCTCAAGTAGTCTACATGGCCCATCTTACATCCTTGCCTATATTCTATATTGAAATCATAATCCTGAAGCTTAATCCACCATCTAGCTACCCTCAGATGAAGATCTTTCTTTAAAAACGTTGCTCTAACGGAATTACAATCGGTGTATACAGTAAAATGTATCCCGTACAAGTAAACACGAAAGTGATCAGCTCCTTCTACAATCGCCAGTGTCTCTAGATCAAATGAGTGATACTTTGATTCACTTACAGTAGTTCTTCGGCTAAAATATGCTATAGGCCTGATATCTCCGTCCTCCTTTTGCAGAAGAGCTGCTCCAATTCCAATAGAGCTAGCGTCTGTGTGAAGCTCGGTTGGTAGCTCCGGATTGAAAATTCTTAGGACAGGTTGTTTGGTTAGGATACAAATAATATTTTGTCTTATTTTCTCATGTTCCGGTGTCCAGCTAAACTTAGCATCTTTTTGCAACAATCGATTAATTGGTGCAGTAATCAGTGAAAATCCTTTGATGAAGCGTCTAAAGTACCCAGCTAAACCCATGAACTGTCGTACCCCTTTGACATCTTTCGGAGGAACAGTGTCTGTCAACGCTTTTATTTTTCTAGGACTTGGTTTAATTGAGCCGTTGCCAACAATACTGCCTAAGTATTCAGTTTCTCTCTTGAAGAAACTACACTTTTCTAAATTTAATAAAAATCCAGCGTTAGAGAGAGCATCTAGAACTTTCTGCAAGTTAATAAATCCTTCTTCAATTGTCTGGGTGGCAATCATTATGTCGTCGAGGTACACTTGTGCCACAGTGTCTTTTAGTGGTCCTAAAGCTTTATTAATAGACCTCTGGTAACATGAAGGAGCATTCGCAAAGCCAAAGGGCATACGATTATACTCATAGTGGCCATCGGGTGTTATAAATGCCGTGTATTTTTTAGAATCTTCTTCCACCTCAATTTGGTGAAATCCAGATTGCATATCAAGCGTTGTAAAGTAAATTGCTTGTCCCAATGCATCTAACTGATCACGTAGATTTGGTAGCGGATATCGATCTTTAATGGCCTTTTTATTGATTTCTCTGTAATCAACACATAATCTTAGAGATCCATTCCTTTTCTTTACTAGTACAATAGGACTAGCGTATGGAGAAGTACTTTCTCTGATTATCCCTTGCTCCATTAATTCTTGAATAATCACTTTTAGTTGGATTCGTTCGGTAAGCGCCAATCGCCTCGGACGAAATGCTACTGGCAAGTCGTCCGTTAACTGTATTTTCAATTTTCCTGTTGTAACGACTTTTGGAGCCTGAGAACGTATGGTATTTAAAAGTTCATTTAATCGCGTTTTTTGTCGCTCGTCCATTCCTGACTCTACACAAATATGTAAGGTATTTTTAGTAGATGCAGGCAGTGTCGATAGTTGTAGATCTAAGCCATGTTTTCTAGTGACGATCTTTAGACCCGGACGATTAATGGTTTCCCAACCTATCAATGCATCGACACCAGGAATTGTGTTATCTGGCACCACCATAAAATCAATTTCTAGTGTTGCTTCTTGAAGCGTAACATACAATCGGCAATATCCAATCGTTTGCGTTTCTCTGTTTCCTAATCCAGATAATAATTGGTTACATGGAATGATTTTGGCATCAATTATCTTAGCTATTCTATGATGAATTATGGACCAATCTGCCCCTGAATCCACCATATACGTGAACTTCTGTTTTCCATCGTTCGACGGAATAGTTGCAGTTGGCATTATTTCACATCGTCTAATTGTTGCACAACGTATTTTTGACTTCCCATTCTTTATAAAACAACTTGATTCGACATGTCCAATTCGTTTACAAAAGTTACATACAGGGGCACGGTTCTCACCTTCGCCCGTTTTTTTCATTACCTGATTTTCTGCTTTAACGAACGTTGATGTAGCTTGACACTGAATTTTTCTATGGCCTGTTTTACCGCAGTTAAAACACTTTCCCGGGAATTTGTTCGGTTGTTCCAATTTCAAACGCTTCGTTTTTCTCTCTTCAATCGAAGAATCATTTGTCATTTCTGCTTCATATTGTCGAAGCAGAGTCATAAGTTCTTTTTGGTTCTTTGGTTGATGTAAACGTAAGCCTTCACGAATAGCACTTGAACTAATACCACCGATTACAGGAGATAAAACTCTTTCCCAGGGTAATTCCGAATAGTAACGATGAAGACTGCGGATTTTCTCTAAACCATATTCGCTAATACTGCTAAAATCAGAGCTCTTCATATTGGCTGCTCGTAGTAATTTTAGATGCCATGATTCACAGTCGGGGAATGCAGTGAGGAGATCTTCTTCAAAATTAACCCAATTCCTTCTTTCTGGTCTCCAGCCATCAAAGAATTTTCGTGCTTTTCCCTGTAATGCTTCACCAGCTTTCAAAATCATCATATGGTCATCGATTTTAAATCTTTCTTTAATGTCCTTAACATCTCTAAGCCATTCTTCCGTGGAGTATTTACTTTTATCAGGATCGTAGTTCACTAACGAAAAATTACCCTCATAATTAGTACGAGTAGATGGTTGATTTATATGCAATGGACCTGGCTGCGACGCATTTAAAAGTTGACTGAAAAACATCTGCATAAATTGTTGCATACCAGGTGCAGTAGGTTCAGAATTCGGTAACTGATTTACATCATTTCGATTCATTGTTTCACTTGGATGTGATGTAGATTCTCCTGTGTTTCCAGATGCACCATCCATTTTGAGGTTTACCTATTTCACTCACTAACACTAATAACCCAGATCACAGAATCACGTATCAGGTCGCATGTGTTGAATCCCACTTCTGATGTAAGGATAAGGTGCAATAATAAAAGAAAACACAAACTCAATCTTTGGATCCAATCTTTTATTTCCGACTACCACGAAGCACAAACCACAACTGACTAAAAACCAAATTTCACTCAACATATAAACGAAAAACAATTAATTAGAATAATAGTAAACACCCAGTTCTGTAATACGTAAATTCAATTAAGAACTAAAATTACTGCTTTATGCAATTAATATAATCAATACTTTACGGTATTACAAAACAATAAGATTTTTTTAATCAATTATAAACAATAATATGAACAATTCCTAACATATATATATATATTGTAATTCACTTGATGATATACCTCAATAATAATATAATATATAAATTAACATACAAATTAATAAACTTATCGATTTCGGTTTATTCAACAACCATCAGAGTTATATGAAAAATTATAATATTAATTATAATTTTTCATATAACTCTGATGATGGTTGTTGAATAAACCGATAAGTTTATTAATTTGTGTTTATTTATATAATATATTATTATTGAGGTATATAAAATATAAAATGTACCTCCATGAGACTATAACAACATATAAAATAATACAAGAAGTGATATATATATATATATATATATATATATATATATATATATATATATATATATATATATATATATATATATATATATACAGGCTGTATCAAGATAATGGAACAGTGCCATTTATTCGTGAATATGAAAAGTTACACGAAAAAGTGATTAAGATATTTTGTAAAGCATAGAGGGGGACACATTTTGGCATAACTATTATTATTTTAGAGCCAGTGGTACTCAACTTATGCGTTAATGTTATATTTTTTTAAATGGTATCATATATTTTTTATTAACCCATTAAATAGCGAATTTTCTTCTGAATTCAACAATATAATAATATCATACCCTTAAATTGTAAAAAATTTGATAAAAGTTAACTCAAACTTAGTATCTTATTTTTTTTAAGTAGGCCAAGTAAGCATTTAACTATTAAAACAATAGATAAGTATCTCTCATTTTTGCATGTCATTGTTACTTATTATATTATTTTTTCGAAATGTTCCAAATTTTGTTGTTTTTTTTTTAATTTCGCGTAATTACTACTTAGTCTTGCGAAATTAGGATAACTTTCTGCAAATAAATTGCATGCTGGGAATGTATTTTGCTGGGTCTTGCATCAATAAATAAGTCAGTTTTTGTTAAATCTGCTGCCATTATTAAATTAATGAATTATTATTGTTTGCACAACCTACTTAAAAAAATTAAAATAGAAATAAAATACTAACTTTGAATTAATTTTTATCAATTTTTTTGCAATGTAAAGGTATGATATTATTATATCGTTGAATTCAGAAGAAAATTTTCTATTAAATTAGTTAATAAAAAACATATAATGCCATTTTAAAAAATGT
Organism: Harpalus rufipes; assembly: GCA_951394225.1. Lineage (NCBI taxonomy): Eukaryota > Metazoa > Arthropoda > Insecta > Coleoptera > Carabidae > Harpalus > Harpalus rufipes. The sequence continues at coordinate 8,528,334 of OX596292.1, forward strand.
AACATTGATCCATAAGTTGAGTACCACTGGCTTTAAAATAATAATGGTAATGTCAAAATGTGTCCCCCTCTATGCTTTACAAAATATCTTAATCACTTTTTTGTGTAACTTTTCATTTTCACGAATAAATGGCACTGTTCCATTATCTTGATACACCCTGTATATATATATATATATATATATATATATATATATATATATATATATATATATATATATATATATATATATATATATTTGGGCGAACTAATGACTAGAGAAAAATGTTATATACAAAAAATTACCAGGAAAAAGGGCTTAATTTATGAGGAATAATAAATAAAAAATTCAACCAGTGGTTCTCAAACGGTAGAATAAAATTATATTTTTTTAAATGGCAACCTATATAAATTTTTTGTCCATTAGATAGAGAATTTTTTTCTGATTTCAACGATATAAATATGATATGGGGTTGTATAACAATTATTTCGAGAAAAATGATATTAAAAATCAGAAATAATTTTACAATATTGAAGTAGGCTATGCAATAAACAACTATTAATACGACTATTGCCTAGGTTACGATAGTATATTATTTTCTTATATCTAAAATAACTTGTTTTACTAAGAAATTCATAACAACAAATGAACTACATAACGAAGAAATATCAAAACATAATAGTACTAACATAAAAAGAAAAACAATATGATGGAAATTATTTACAAATTTATGCAACCTTAGGTATTTTTAGTAAGATTAAAATAGTCTAAATTTGTTAATTCTTGCAACTGCAAAGCCATTTTTTATTAATAAGTAATTAAACAATTACGAAAACAAACACTTAATAACGTAAGTAACAAAACTATCTGTCACCTGTATCATTTGTTTGCATTTGTTTATTGCATAGCCTACTTCAATATTGTAGAATTATTTCTGATTTTTAATATCATTTTTCTCGAAATAATTGTTATACAACCCCATATCATATTTATATCGTTGAAATCAGAAAAAAACTCTTTATCTAATGGACAAAAATTTATATAGGTTGCCATTTAAAAAAATATAATTTTATTCTACCGTTTGAGAACCACTGGTTGAATTTTTTATTTATTATTCCTCATAAATTAAGCCCTTTTTCCTGGTAATTTTTTGTATATAACATTTTTCTCTAAAGTCATTAGTTCGCCCAAAAAAGCGCTGGTTGTTTTAAAGGAAACACTGTATATATATATATAGGGTGTTTGGCGTAAGTCCAGCACCACGAATATTTCGTTTATTTTGAGAGATACAAAAAAAATGTTAATAAGCAAAGTTAAATTAGACAAAGTGGCTCATAAGATGTTCATAGCAGAAATTTTGTATCACTTCCGGTTTTAGCGGAAATGGATACAACTTTAAAACTAGCATAGGGAATCGGTATTTCTATATTTTTTTCAGAATGTACATAAAATTTGCTTCAAAGTGATATTAAATTATCATAGTTTTACTTTCATCATTTTAAAATGGCGACCATTTATTCTTAAAATATGTATTAATAAAATTCCATACAAAATAAAACATAGCAAGCTATGAAAACAATTATATTATCTTATATCAAAAGAAAAGAAGAAATTTAAAAAAAATTAGGCTTGAGGTATTATTTTTTAATTTTTTAGCTGGTTCACAACGATACCAAAACAGAAACAGTAAATGTGAAAAACTACAAATGCTCAATATGGCCGCCTTTATTTTCTATACATTTTCTTATACGTAATGAAAACTCTTTCATTACATTTTCTAATATATTCTCATTAATTTCTCTAACAGTCGCTCTAATTTTTATTTCTAAATTTTCCAAAGTAGTTGGAGGTTTTCGGTATACTTTATTTTTCAAATAACCCAAAGAAAGTAGTCCAGTGGCATAAGGTTAGGAGATCGTGCCGGCCAAGGATTTGGAGAATTTGTTCCAATCCAATTATCTTCATACTTTTTCATTTAAATAGGCCACTATTGTCAAACCTATTCCGAAAAATATTAAACCCTCATCTTTCGATGACCTGCGACCTATAAGCATTCTGAGGTCTTGTCAAAAGTTTTAGAGAAATGCGAACAAATTATGGATTACGTAACACAGAATGGAATTCTTCCTCAAAATCAATCTGGTTTTAGATATGGACATATAACACTAACACATCCCTTATTAATATTCTGGATATCTTAATTAAAAATTATGATGAATCAAAAATATCTTTCCCGATTCAAATAGATTTCTCTAAAGCTTTTCACATGGTTGACTATACTTTATTATTGGCTAAATTAAAATATTATAAATTTTCCGAGAACTCATTGAAGTGGTGTAAGAATTATCTTAATAACAGAGAATTTCGAGTTAGTATGACCAACAACTCCATAACGGTAGATTCACCCTCATTCCAATTAGTATGTGGGGTACCTCAAGGGTCAATTCTGGGGCCACTATTCTTCTTATTGTATGTCGCAGATTTACCTGCCGAACTAAAATATTGCGATGTTCACTCATATGCTGATTACACGTAAATATTAGCATCATGCCATCCGCCAGATGTGTCCAGTGTTGTTAATAATATTAATTCTGATCTTAATGAGCTAGTTCGGTGAGTTAAAGATAATGGTCTCAGAATTAATCCAAACAAATCAACGATGTTAGTTATAGGAAACTGCGAACTACCTATGATAAAGCTTGGCGGAATTCAACTTCAGCCTGATACATTCTGCAAAAGTCTGGGTGTATATTTTAATAATAATATAACTTTATTGACATCATCAGTCAAAGGCGGGGTTCAGCCAAAGGCTGCTTTTCAACTCAACCATTATATATATATATATATATATATATATATATATATATATATATATATATATATATATATATATATATATATATATATATATATATATATATATACAAAATAACCATTATGAACGCCGATATTCTTACAACAGATAATACACACATATACATATAAAAAATTAATTGAATTAAACAAACAACATGAGAAATAAGAAAAAAAAAACTAGATGAATAAGTATTATAAACCAGCAATCATTGAACCACATGTTTACAGCTAAAATCACTAGATACTAAAATAATACATCATTATTAAATTTATAATTTTTCACATGAAATTTAATATATATATATATATCAAATTTGCTTCACAATGATAGCAAATTATCATAATTTTACTTTCACCATTTCAAAATGGCAACCATCTACTCTCAAAATATGTATTAATAAAATTCCATACAAAATAAAACATAGTAAGCTATGAAAACAATTTTATTATCTTATAACAAAAGAGAAGAATTTACCTACATTTGTGATAGTGACAATTTCTTGTAATAATTAAATAATTATGGCTCAAGTCAACTACACAAATGAAGAAATGGTTGATTTGATTTTAATATTCGTAGAATGTCAAAGAAATTCTGTTAGAGCACTTCAACTTTATGGAGAGAGGTATCCTCACCGACGACAACCGAGAAGACATTATTTTAAGGAAGTTGTTAATAAATTGAAAACACATGGATCATTTAAACTGAAAAATCAACGTGCAAGAAGAGGAAATGAAGTAGATAATCATCGAGATGATGAAGAAGAAAGAATATTAGCTTACATTAATTACAATCCTGAAGTGTCGGTGAGGGAATTACGTAGAGAATGTGCGGTATCATGTTGGAGAGCATTCAAAATTTAAAAAAAAAACATAGTTTTAATTCTTATAAGATGCACATTAGTCAATCTCTTAGGGAATATGACTATGATCGTAAAATAAATTTTTGCAATTGGTTTTTACAAATGTGGCAGAATGATAACAAATTTCATCATAAAATTTTATTTTCTGATGAATCATATTTTTCGAACAATGGGCTTTTTAACAGAAATAATGTAAGACGTTGGGCAACCGAAAATCCTAGAATACTGAGAACATCCAGGCATCGAGTAAGATTTGGTTTTAATGTTTGGCTGGGAATAATTGGGACCAGAATTGTTGGCTCTATTATATTTCAAGGTACTGTGACAGCAGAAAGGTATTTACTATTTTTACAAAATGAAGTGGAAGATCTGCTGGACGACTTACCTATTGTCAATACCATTGGCATGTGGTTCCAACAAGATGGAGCGCCAGCTCATAATGCAAGAAATAATAATAATAATAATAGACTTTACTGACATCAGTCACGGGCGGGGTTCAGCCAAAGGCTGCTTTTCAACCCAACCAAATACATACATAATACAAATAAACAATAATGAACGCCGATATGATTATAACTTAAAGACATAATACAAAGAAAAATCTTCGCAGGTAATATCACAGGACAATATTTAATTATTATTGCACACATAAATCTTCACATTTCCGTAAGTAATATTTAAAAGAATTTACAGAAAGAGATTTCATACTGTCTGATAAAGTGTTGTATAATGTAGGGGCTAAATAGGAAAATGAGCACTTGAACTTATGTTTTTTAAATGATGGCACAATATATAAATTCCTAATACGTAGACTATAATTATTATAAAATTTAGGAACAAGTTTATCGTGCAGATAACGAGGAGTTCTGGTTATTAAAATTTTATGAATTAATGTTAAATACATTTTTCTCGTACGAGATTCAATATTATCCATTTTTGCTAACTTTCTATAGTTTGATATATGGTCAAATTTACGCACATTGTAAACAAACCGTAAACATGAATTTAGAAAAAGTTGAATTCTGTGCTTGTCTGCCTGCGATAAATTAGGCACATACACACATGCGCAATAATCAAATAGTGAATATAAAAGCGAATTTATTAAGCGTAGTTTTACATCAGACGTTAAGATGTCACGAAACTGATACAAGTGCTTTAATTTAATTACAGCTGCTTTCATTTTAGCCTGTAAATGGAACTTGAAATTAAGGTCTGGATCAAATACCTGCTGAATTAAATCACTATGATATACACTCATACGCTGATGACACACAAATATTAGCCTCAGGTTATCCTTCAGACATGTTGGATCTACGAAATAAGATTAATTCAGATTTGAATAATTTAGTTCAATGGGTGAAGGATAATGGTCTCAATATTAATCCGGATAAATCAACTATGTTATTTATTGGAAATTGTGAGGCTCCTGACTTGGTACTAGATGGAATAAAATTACAGCCTGAAATAGTTTGCAAAAGTTTAGGTATGTTCTTTGATAAAGATCTTAATTTTCATTTTCACTTACAGTCTAAACTGAAGGCAGCATTCATTAAATTAAAACATTTATATCAGTTTCGTGATATTTTATCTTCAGATATAAAACTACGTCTAATCAATTCTCTAGTACTACCGCTATTTGATTATTGTGCGTGTGTGTATATACCTAATTTATCGCAAGCCGATAAACACAGAATACAAATTTTTCAAAATTCTTGCTTACGATATGTATATAAATGTGCGTTAATTTGATCATATTTCAAATTACAGAGACATCGCAAAATTGGAAGATATAGAATCTCGTACTAGAAAAATGTATGTCTCTTTAGTTCATAAAACTTTAATTACTCGCACACCTTCATATTTGTATGACAAACTTATTCCAAAATTCTATAACTACAGTTTACGTATTAAGGATTTATATATTGTGCCATCTTTTAAAAAATATAAATTAAAGCGATCATTTTCTTATTTAGCACCTACTTTATACAACTCTATACCATCCGACATGAAATCTCTGTCCGTAAAATCCTTTAAATTTCATGTGAAAAATTATAAATTTAATAATGATGTATTATTTTAGTATCTAGTGATTTTAGCTGTAAACATGTGGTTCAATGATTGCTGGTTTATAATACTTATTCATCTAGTTTTTTTTTCTTATTTTTCATGTTGTTTGTTTAATTCAATTAATTTTTTATATGTATATGTGTGTATTATCTGTTGTTCATAATGGTTATTTTGTATATATACGAGTATATATATATATATATATATATATATATATATATATATAATGGTTGAGTTGAAAAGCAGCCTTTGGCTGAACCCTGCCTTTGACTGATGATGTCAATAAAGTTATATTATTATTAAAATATACACCCAGACTTTTGCAGAATGTATCAGGCTGAGGTTGAATTCTGCCAAGCTTTATCATAGGTAGTTCGCAGTTTCCTATAACTAACATCGTTGATTTGTTTGGATTAATTCTGAGACCATTATCTTTAACTCACCGAACTAGCTCATTAAGATCAGAATTAATATTATTAACAACACTGGACACATCTGGCGGATGGCATGATGCTAATATTTGCGTGTAATCAGCATATGAGTGAACATCGCAATATTTTAGTTCGGCAGGTAAATCTGCGACATACAATAAGAAGAATAGTGGCCCCAGAATTGACCCTTGAGGTACCCCACATACTAATTGGAATGAGGGTGAATCTACCGTTATGGAGTTGTTGGTCATACTAACTCGAAATTCTCTGTTATTAAGATAATTCTTACACCACTTCAATGAGTTCTCGGAAAATTTATAATATTTTAATTTAGCCAATAATAAAGTATAGTCAACCATGTCAAAATCTTTAGAGAAATCTATTTGAATCAGGAAAGATATTTTTGATTCATTATAATTTTTAATTAAGATATCCAGAATATTAATAAGGGATGTGTTAGTGTTATATGTCCATATCTAAAACCAGATTGATTTTGAGGAAGAATTCCATTCTGTGTTACGTAATCCATAATTTGTTCGCATTTCTCTAAAACTTTTGACAAGACCTCAGAATGCTTATAGGTCGCAGGTCATCGAAAGATGAGGGTTTAATATTTTTCGGAATAGGTTTGACAATAGTGGCCTATTTAAATGAAAAAGTATGAAGATAATTGGATTGGAACAAATTCTCCAAATCCTTGGCCGGCACGATCTCCTAACCTTATGCCACTGGACTACTTTCTTTGGGTTATTTGAAAAATAAAGTATACCGAAAACCTCCAACTACTTTGGAAAATTTAGAAATAAAAATTATAGCGACTGTTAGAGAAATTAATGAGAATATATTAGAAAATGTAATGAAAGAGTTTTCATTACGTATAAGAAAATGTATAGAAAATAAAGGCGGCCATATTGAGCATTTGTAGTTTTTCACATTTACTGTTTCTGTTTTGGTATCGTTGTGAACCAGCTAAAAAATAAAAAGCCTAATTTTTTTTAAATTTCTTCTTTTCTTTTGATATAAGATAATATAATTGTTTTCATAGCTTGCTATGTTTTATTTTGTATGGAATTTTATTAATACATATTTTAAGAATAAATGGTCGCCATTTTAAAATGATGAAAGTAAAACTATGATAATTTAATATCACTTTGAAGCAAATTTTATGTACATTCTGAAAAAAATATAGAAATACCGATTCCCTATGCTAGTTTTAAAGTTGTATCCATTTCCGCTAAAACCGGAAGTGATACAAAATTTCTGCTATGAACATCTTATGAGCCACTTTGTCTAATTTAACTTTGCTTATTAATTGTTTTCATAGCTTACTATGTTTTATTTTGTATGGAATTTTATTTTGAGAGTAGATGGTTGCCATTTTGAAATGGTGAAAGTAAAATTATGATAATTTGCTATCATTGTGAAGCAAATTTGATATATATATATATATATATATATATATATATATATATATATATATATATATATATATATATATATATATATATATATATATATATACAAAGAAGGAAGATTATAAAGAATATAAAAAACAACGAGTAAAAGTAAAACAAGTTATAAAACAATCCAAGAGACAGACATGGGAAGAATATGGAAACACAGTAGAAGAAAACTTTAAGGAAAATCAAAAATTATTTTACAGGACCTTTAAAACCCTTAAAACTTGTACTGAATCAAATACAAGACAAACAGGGAAATATATTAAAAGAAAACAAACAGAGATGAAAAGTACATTACAAGAAGAAGAGCCGAGCATAAATAACAGAGTGACAATATCAAAGATTGAATAAGAGCATCAACAACGAAATAGAAGACATTACAGAAGACGACGAAATAAAAACAGCATCAAAAAATAGTTAGCAACGGTAAAGCACCGGGTCACGACATGATAAAAGTGAAACAGTTGAAATATATGGATGAACAAAATGAGATAATATTTACAAGCATGCTTAATAGGATAAGGAAAATGAGGAAAATCTCAAACGACTGAGAAAAGGCAGTGATATTCCCTATACATAAAAAGAGAGATACTAGAAATTGTAATAACTTTAGAGGAATATCACTTCTATTGTTGCACCACGGTTAAAATTTACAAAGCAATGCTCAGACGGTATTAATTAAAAATTAAAAGAATTAAAAATGAAACCAGCACAAAGCGGCTTCAGAAAGGGACCATATATCTTCACCATTAGAGCACTTACAGAAAAAAAATCTTGCAATAAAATAATGCATTCTTCATGACATTTGTGACGCAATCGACACCTACCTCGCGTAGTCAGCCAATCACTCCACACATATAATTGTGCCCGGTGCTGAAAAGTCGTAAGCGAGGGTCGTGGGTCGTAAGCGAATAAGGGAGCAGGTGTGAAGGCAAATGTCAGGGCGCCACTGGCGTTAATGATTATGGAAAAATGGGTGGTGGACGCCAGGCCACCGATGATACTCGATTGAATAGTGTAAAATAAATAAATTTTAACAAAAGTTTTATTTGCCGGCACTTATTTAACTAACTTACTAAAAGCCAGAAATGAAATTTTAAACAATAATAAAGTAAAAAAAAAGTACTCAGCTAAGGCTTGTTGGGACGCTTCTGTTGGGCCTGGAGTAACCCAAGTCCGCCTGGGGTGAGTGGCTGGTGGTGACGGCGGGGGCAGACGTTAGGCTACTTGCCGGAGGAGGTCTCGGCGGGAAACTCGCCCAGGGGTTCCTGCGCTGGGTAGAAACCTCAGGAGCTCGCTTTTAAAGCTGGCGGAGCGAAGAGTTTATGAGAAGACCCTGGGTTGAGGGTCAACTCTAGTCTGAGCGGCTCTCGCTGGATAGCGAAAGCTTCCAACGGTGGCGTCTCACTCAACCACCAGACGAACTACTCCAAACCGGGGTGAAGTAAAGGCTGAGAGACATAACACAGCGGCAGAGTACTGACTTTTAAAATAATAACTTTTTTTTTCTTTGTAAAAGCAAAATGGCCTACGCCAAGGAAAATTTTTAAGCGGCTGAATGCATTTACCAAGAAAAAAAAACGGGTTAACCTACTATTGCTCGGCAAATCCCAAAAAAAAATACACAGTTTAGTACAAAACTCAAACTTGATTAAATAAGGTGAATGAATTACAAAATTGCGCAGTCGTGGACTGCCTACAAAGCGCAACCGCACGTGAAACGAGTTGTAAGAAAATACGCGCTCGTCGCTAGCAGAAAATATTCACTCAATTCTTACTAAAGCTAGGGTCCGCTACAGATCGAAGAAACGAACAACTGAAATAAAATCTGTAGTAAGCAAAGGATGAACTCAGCACAAAACAAATTTAAAGTTAGATAGACCAAGTAGAAACATTTACATATTTAGGTGGCATGGAACAAGAAATAAACAAAACAATACTCGCCGCTAATGAAAGCTACTCAACGAACAAAATGATCCTGTGCAACAAACAAATACCAAAAAGAACTAAGATGACATTATACAAAACAATATAGGTACCTACCGACCAACACTAATATATGGCAGCGAAACATGAACAATGAACCAGAGAAAAAATAGAAGTAAAATACATGCTACTGCTCTAAGAAGAGTAGAAAGTGTTTCACGAATTGACAACATTAGAAATGAACGAATAAGGAATAATCTACAAATCGAAAGTATACAAACCACCATTACAAACAAAGAGTTCGGGGGCCCGCCCGCAAAATTTTTATTGGGGCCCACCTTTAATTGTAGCGGTTTCCGAGCTCAAAATTAATATTCACAGTTCACCATACATAACACAATAGTGCCTACAAATACGATTTATATTTCTTAAATAGAGAACAAAATGCACAAGTAATGTGAATACTGTATATTTTTCAATACATAGTATTATAATCACACACACACACACAAACACGCGCGCGCTTTGCTCCCCTAATTATTTTAGACAAAAAAGTTTCAAATGGATGTTGTAAAGCAAAAATTTCTACAATTTCATAACTGCAGAAATAAAATTTGAAAATTCATGGAATTACAATTTAATAGGTATTAGTATTAAAAGCGTAACGTTAGGTACTTGTAAAATTATTCTGAACTCGGGGCCAATCTACATATTTCGCTGTTTATATACCTCCTGCAGCATCAGTTGTATTTGTATATTAATTTATTTGAATGTTTAGAATCATTACCTTTTCTTTACAGTAATAAATGTATTATTTTGGGTCACTTTAATCTCTGTTACGTCTTTTTGTAATGATAATTCAAACTGTAGAATACCCTCAGTATTATCTGACTTTTTATCTCTGTTAAATTGGAAACAATATAATACTGCTGTTAACACAAATAGTAGAATGTTAGATTTGATATTTTCGAACATGAATTGTGCAGCACATCACGAAAATAATTGCTTACAAAAGGTCGATGATAAATAATTAATTATAAATAAACGGGAATATAATTTTAACTTTCAATTATATTTTAACTTATAATTATTCATATATATATTTACGATTAAAAAATATTTCACATGAAATTTCAATCACGCTAAACTTCCCTATTACAGACATTTTAATTTCTCAACTGGTTACCATGGAGATGTTTGGCCTGTGAGATTTACTGCAACAGATTATATTTCTATATCTTAAATCTATAGAAGATATAAAAAAAAAATTAAAATGTGTCAGACACAGAATTTTATGTTTTTTAATATATGTAATAAAAAAACTAATATTTAAATTTTTGTTAAAATACTACTTCCGGTTGTTCAGTTGTTACCAGAATCTATTCAACTCTTCCCATTCCTATTAGATTGAGGAATCCGTAGTTACACAAGTCTTTAATAGTATTATAAAATTTGAGAAATCGGACCTCCAACATCCTAACAGACGCACACACAGACATTATCGTAAAAATGTTATAATCGGATTCTAGGGACCTTGAAACGTGCTTATTCACTAAAATCTAGATATGCGATTTTTAGCATGATTCCAATATCTCTCTTAGCGAGAGGTAAAAAGGAGAGAAAGACATAGCAAGACATCGTTGAAGAAATATTACGGAAAAATAACATCAGCTGTCATCGAGAAGCACAAAACAGAAGAGAAAAGATTTAAAATGTTAATAATAATAATAATAATAAAATATTATAGAAGATAATTGTGAAGCATAATAGTAACATTTTCAGCCATTAGTGATATACGGGGTGTTCGAAAAATAGGGGACCAAATTTGGAAAATATATTAATCAAACCAAAACAAGAAAATAATCCTAATATATCCATGTCCGGAAACGAACCATTCCGGAATAAAACACTCTTTTGTTTGAATTTTTATTTTTAGTAATCTTTTTTACTCTCAAAATTACAATAGTTACGTTAATACTTGTAATTTGTTTAATCACGTTTCCTTAGCAACTGTCATAATTTGTTATCACCGTAATTAAATTATTTTGACATTGTTTAGAAGCTTTTCTATTAATAATGAACAGTTATACAAACTCAAAATTAGCCGACATGCATTTAATGTACGGACGTGCGCATGATAATTCACAAGCAGCTAAACATCTCTATGGAGAAAAAAACCAGGAATATTCGAATGTGTTCGACAATCCATGAGAAGACGTCTAGAATGTTGCATGCATGCAAGTTCAAGGAGGACATTTCGAACAACTGTTGTAATTTTGAGAGTAAAAAACATTACTAAAAAAAATCTGATGTGGACACCACACGACTTCCTTGTACAATTATTAAACTATACATATTCTTTTAATAACTAAATTACGAAATATTAATTTTAACTTCAAAACGGTAAGATATATAGCGACCATAATCTAACCCGGTTCTTTTTAAAGAGAGTTTTGATTACAACAAAGAAATATTTGATTACAACAATGAATATGACTAATTTCACAATAAAAATATAATATTTGTTATTGTACGAATCATAAAATTGCACGTATTTAACGTAATTTGACATGAACATTTTTTTTTATGTTTTTGTCCTAATCCATAGCAAGCTTTATTACAAAAACAAAAAAGTATATAATTTTTAAATTTAGATATCTCTCTTATATAAAGGGCTAATTTAATAAGAGATTAGATAAGAAATTAATTCTCTAAAACTTTTATTTGAAGCATTTATTTCTAAAATCAAAATAAAATCATTTTATTACGTTAAATAAGTGCAATTTTATAATTCGTACAATAACAAATATTATATTTTTATTGTGAAATTAGTTATATTCATTGTTGTAATCAAATATTTCTTTGTTGTAATCAAAACTCTCTTTAAAAAGAACCGGGTTAGATTAATGTTAATTTAAGAATGATAATAGTAAATGAATTATTTTTTGTTCTATATCAAAATAATTATCGGGCTTGGCTTAAGCCTGTCAATATTTTGTTTGTTATTTATTTTATACAATTGCTCCTATTAGAAATTCCCAACTTGCTTTGTGTACAGGCTTTAGCCATGGGCCAGGATCGCCGCCATTTGCGGGCCAATGTCAAACATACTGAGTATTCATTTCCCTATTTATTTGTAAGAAATGTGATATTATATTATAAAGGAATATTAAATAATTACACTATGAATCTGTAAAAGTAATAATAAAAATGAATTTATTTAAGGATATACACAATTATTATTGACATAGATTTAGAGGTTATGTACAGTATAGGATATAGGTTGTTATTATCACATCTAATTTAATAACTGTAGTTATTATATACATAATAAGTATATTTTCTAAACTTCCTTTTTAAATTGATTTATTTGTGTATTTTGTTGAGATACTGACTACGATGACTGGCAATATTGAAAACACATAATAATTACCAATATTAGGCACAAACATTTAATTTTTTAAAAGATAAGTTTAGAAAATATACTTATTATGTATATAATAACTACAGTTATTAAATTAGATGTGATAATAACAACCTATATCCTAAATATGTAATCGCGAAAAATTTCGGTTTTCAGATTTCAGCGGAAATATCTATATTGATCATCCCTGAATCCATTTTGACTAATTTCGTCGTGACGTCTGTACGTACGTACGTATCTCGCATAACTCAAAAACGGTAAGCCGTAGAAAGTTGAAATTTTGTATTTAGGACTCCTATAACATCTAGTTGTGCACCTCCCTTTCTGGTTATTACACAATTTCCAGAAGTGGCACTTTACATGATGAAGCCTATAATAGATTTTAATGAAAAACTGTTTTAAAATATAATCCAAAACTTTTCAAATATGGTATACAAGACTTTTATGTCAATCGAAATAACATAATAGATTTTGGTTAAAATAGGCTAATCGGAAGTGGTACATTACTTGAAGTTGTTAACAGTTTTTCTTGAATAAAATGATTTTATTTTGATTTTAGAAATAAATGCTTCAAATAAAAGTTTTAGAGAATTAATTTGTGCGTCTAGCACATCAAGTATTATTAAATTAGCCCTTTATATAAGCGAGATATGTAAATTTAAAAATTATTTTTTTGTAATAAAGCTTGCTATGGATTAGGACAAAAAAATAATAAAAAAATGTTCATGTCAAATTACGTTAAATACGTGCAATTTTATGATTCGTACAATAACAAATATTTCTTTGTTGTAATCAAAACTCTCTTTAAAAACTTCCTTTATGGTTGCTATATATATCTTACTGTTTTGAATTTAAAATTAATATTTTGTAATTTATTTATTTAAACTATACATATTTTTTTAATAAATAAATTACAAAATATTAATTTTAAATTCAAAACAGTAAGATATATATAGCGACCATAAAGGAAGTTTTTAAAGAGAGTTTTGATTACAACAAAGAAATATTTGATTACAACAATGAATATGACTAATTTCACAATAAAAATATAATATTTGTTATTGTACGAATCATAAAATTGCACGTATTTAACGTAATTTGACATGAACATTTTTTTTATGTTTTTGTCCTAATCCATAGCAAGCTTTATTACAAAAACAAAAAAGTATATAATTTTTAAATTTACATATCTCGCTTATACAAAGGGCTAATTTAATAATACTTGATGTGCTAGATGCAGAAATTAATTCTCTAAAACTTTTATTTGAAGCATTTATTTCTAAAATCAAAATAAAATCATTTTTTCTTCAAGTGTACAATAATATTCATATTATGCTACTATACACACACTATAGAAGATATTCATTTTATTACTAGTACAACAATGTTGGTCATTTTTGTACTAGTAAAAAAATGTTAGCTTCTTAGTTCACCGCTGGCGACAGCAGTCGTCACAGCAGCACAGACCATATTGAAAAATTGTTATTTGACAGTTGTATCGTTTGTTTTGTAGTGTACGCAGCCAACTATGGCTGAAATTGCAAACACTATAATTAAAACAATTCTAGAAAAATATAAAAAAAAATCCCCAGTTTTCTTTGAAACACTTGAAGAAAAAATAATATATGCTATTCGGAGCAGAACGCCCTTTTTGTGTTTTACCCAGCTTGCCTGGCCTCGGCTAGCGCCTCGGCCGCAATAGCTGGGTTCAACACAAAAAGACCGCTTTCTACTCCTAATAACATAATATACTAAATATTATTCTAGAAAAACTGTTAACAACTTCAAGTAATGTACCACTCCCGGTTAGTCTATTTTAACTAAAATCTATTATGTTATTTCGATTGACATAAAAGTCTTGTATACCAAATTTGAAAAGTTTTGGATTATATTTTAAAACAATTTTTCATTAAAATCTATTATAGGCTTCATGTAAAGTAACACTTCTGGAAATTGTGTAATAACCAGAAAGGGAGGTGCACAACTAGATGTTATAGGAGTCCTAAATACAAAATTTCAACTTTCTACGGCTTACCGTTTTTGAGTTATGCGAGATACGTACGTACGTACAGACGTCACGACGAAATTAGTCAAAATGGATTCAGGGATGTTCAAAATGGATATTTCCGCTGAAATCTGAAAACCGAAATTTTTCGCGATTACAATACTTCCTTTACTTACGTACAAGGAAGTAATAAAATTAAAAATTCAAACAAAAGTGTTCTATTCCGAAATGGTTCGTTTCCAGACATGGGTATATTAGGATTATTGTCTTGTTTTGGTTTGATTAATATATTTTCCAAATTTGGTCCTCTATTTTTCGAACAGCCTGTATATAGTTATAGTATTATCTTGGATGTGACTTCTGTTACTTAATATGTCATAATATTATGCGCTGTAAGCCAACGAAGGCCACATTGATATATCAAATATCATCATCGTGATATTATACATATAATGAATGACTTGTGCACAGAATAGGTCTCTCAGTAGACATGACAGTGACTTAAATCGGCTTAAAAGCAGATCAGACATATATAAAAATGAAGTGGAAACATAACCACTACACCATTCTCGGTCGGTTCGGTATATACACAAAATATACCTACTATGAAAAATGTATGTGTTAGCTCAATTGTATTGTTTAAATTAATGTATGTTTTGTTTCAGTTAATCTGTTGGTGATTATATTAATAACTTCAAACCGGAAGTTAAAAAATAAAACGCAATTTTCCGTAGCCAATTTGGCCATCGCAGATTTATGCGTAGCGATGTTCTGCGTCTTACCGAATCTCAGCATGTATCTCATACCAACGTAAGTAAGAAAGATTTGTCATTGTATGTATAGCTTGTTCGGAGATATTTCGTTATGGCCCTCTCAGCGGGTCTATTGTTAGGGATTTAAGCTTGATTTATAGGGGTGCAAGGACAGGTATGTATTGAATATTTCCCAATTTAATTTTCCTTTTAATAATTTTATCATAATTTTCAACTGGTAAAACATCAGTATTGTCTTCTTCAAATGGTCGCCACATATTAAATACTGTAACGTTTTTATTTATATGGGTGAAGTGTAAAATAATCAGACCAATATTATTAACTAAAAGAATATGTTTATTAAACGGTAAATAAATATTAGAAATATAATTAAAAGATTATAAAAGTAACTAACACTATGATTAACAAATATTAACACTACTTTAAAGACTAAGAATATTATAAGATACTTAAACACTAAGATTATTTATTTAAACAATTAACACTACTCTTTATGTCACTAATTTATGTTCACTTGTCGACTTGTTTTTATATCACCAACTATTCACAACGTTTATTTATATCAGACTTCTTTACTCGTCAGTTCTATAATACAGAATGTGTTCTCTGGCTTTCGCGGTGGGTTATATACCTGGCGGAATTATTTCTAGGCCTTTCTGGAGAAAGCTTCTAGAGGTAAACAGCGAGAACAATAGATAACCTCACGCGACCTTATCCTAACAGGTTCGAACGAGTGAGTCTGTGACGCGTAGTAGCGCGTCGGCGGCGGCCGCGGGGGTTACGTTACACTGGCCCCCCCTTAAGACTGTTTCGTCCCGGAACAGTCCGTGATGACGAAATCTGCATGTACTACCCTTGGTGCATTTCGAATTCTTAAAGAAGTGACAGTCGATGGTCCGCTCAACTTCTTTTTCCTGACCGTTAGGATTAAAGCTGCAGACGAGAATTTCAACGCCGGTGAAACGGAAGAGGATCTCTAACATGTTCCTTACAATCCTCCAATCCAAACCGTCTAGACCACAACCCAACTTCGGTACTGCTAGCTTCAAAATGTCATTCTCCAGTAGATGATCCCTCAAATCGCACAGCGAGTTCCATAGGCTTTGATACGACGGCTTCTGGTACGAGCGTGGTTTTGTAACAAGGTAGTAGATGTACCGCTGATGGTCCGAATTGCTATCTCTCAGTCGTAGCGTTTTCCCAACAGATGGACGTTGGTTGGCCAGTTCTTGTAGTCGTCCATATTTCGCCTTAAAGACTGAGGCTATGCCGCGGGACATTTTTAAGTCTTCTGATACGCAGTGGCCGAGGGAATAATCTGAAGACACGGTGAACAGATCTCGATGTTCTTCTTTTATCACGCCGTACCGCGCCTTGCGCCCAAAGGAGTAGTTCTCCATGAAATCTTCAAAAGTCGGTTCTTGAGCTATGATCCGACGAACTTCTGCTCCATTATGGTCTTCGTGGTTGTCTCCAGCAAAAGGGGCTAACCGATTAAAGTGTACCACTCTCGGCTTCCCGGTAGGTCGTTTCTTAATTCTATATACCACGTCGTTTATTCTTTTGACTACCTCATAGGGGCCCTCCCAATTCTTTTGCAGCTTTGGTGATAACCCGCGGCGCCTTTGTGGGTTGTAAAGCCACACTAAATCCCCAGGTTGATATCCACCTTTTTCGGCTTTGATGTCATACCGGTCCTTCATTCGGTCGCTGGCAGTTTGAATGTTCGTACGGACTTGTTCATGAATGTCATCCATTCTTCTCCGTAAGCCCGTAACGTAGTCTTCTCCGGCCAGGTCTTCCCCAGGTTTGCTGCCGAACACCAAGTCGCATGGTAAACGCAATTCACGTCCGAATAAGATGTTCGCAGGAGTTTGCCCTGTTCTCTCATGCACGGATGAACGATAAGCCATCAGGAACAGATGAAGATGTCGGTCCCAGTCTCTTTGGTGGTTGGAAACTACCTTCGACAAATATCGGTTGATCGTTCTGTTCATTCGTTCAACCATGCCATCGGACTGCGGATGTAATGCAGTTGTCCTTGTTTTATTAATTCCTAATATCTTACAGATATTTTGGAAAACGGCAGACTCGAAATTTCTTCCCTGGTCGGAATGGAGTTCACGTGGTACCCCGAATCGGCATATACATTCTTTAACTAAAGTTTCAGCGACCGTGGTGGCTTCTTGATTAGGTAATGGATAGGCTTCAACCCACTTGGTGAAGTAGTCCATGACAACCACGATATATTTATTTCCTTCGTCACTTTCTGGAAATGGTCCGGCCACATCAATCGCAATGCGCTCAAATGGACTGCCAACGTTGTATTGACGCATTGGAGCTTTTCGTCGTCTATGAGGGCCGTTACTTCCCGCGCAAACCACACATTTCTTGCACGAGTCTTTAGCATCTTCAGTGAAGTTAACCCAGTAAAACCGCTGGCGCAATCTTTCTAGGGTTTTGGTGACTCCAAAATGGCCTCCAGATCCGTCATGGATCTCTTTCAACACGTCTGGTATTCTACTCTTAGGAATGACCAACTGAGCTTTCTTCTCAGTTCCATCGGCATTCTCTACCACACGCTTCAACAGGCCATCCTCAATCACCATGGAGTCCCATTGCGCCCAGTACGCTTTTACACTCTGTGAGTGTGGTGCAACGTCTTCCCATATTGGTTTGCATTCTTCTGCTTTCCATTTTAATAAGATTTTCAAAGTCGGGTCATTTTCTTGGTCCTTGCGTAGTCCATCGGGCTGCCAACTATCATCGACTACTGTTGTCCTGGCGACGGTAAACTGTTTCTCTTCAAGTCGACTACAATGTTTGCAGTCATCTTGGCAAGGCCTTCTGGACAATGCATCGGCATTACGATGGCTGGTACCTATCCTGTGTTCGATTTTGAAATCGTATTCCTGTAGTCTTTCTATCCATCTAGCCACCTGACCTTCAGGATTCTTGAATTGTAGCAGCCATTTTAATGCAGCATGGTCAGTTCTAATCAAAAAATTTCTTCCGTATAAATATTTGTAGAAATGTTCCACGGATTTCACGACTGCCAAGAGTTCTTTTCTGGTCACACAGTAATTCCTTTCTGGTTTTGACAAGGTCTTACTAAAGTAGGCAATAACCTTCTCATGCCCATCTTGTATCTGGGAAAGAACGCCACCAATTCCGACGTTGCTGGCATCTGTGTCTAGTATGAATTCTCCTTCAGGTAAAGGATAACTCAAGACGGGTGCGCTTGTCAAAGCATGTTTTAGTTCTTTAAATGCAACTGTACAGTCCATTTCCCAGATAAATCTTCTTCCTTCTTCAGTAAGCCTTGTCAGTGGCTTGGCTATGTTGGCAAATCCAGGTACATATCGTCGATAATAGGTACACAAACCAAGGAAACTTCTAAGTTCGTGTTTGTCCCTAGGTGCTGGCCAGTCTCTCACAGCCTTTATCTTCTCCTGGTCAACTGCAATACCCTTACCGGAAACCACATGTCCAAGGTAATGAACTTCCCTTTGAAACAGGTGACACTTCTTCGGGCTAAGTTTCAGGTTAGCCTTCCTCAATCTCTGGAAAACCTCTTCCAAATTCTTCATGTGGTCCTCGAATGTCTTACCTACCACAATAATATCGTCGAGGTACACTAAACAGGTTTTCCAAGATAGCCCAGCCAATACTGTTTCCATGAGTCGTTTAAACGTTGCAGGAGCATTGCAGAGCCCAAACGGCATTACGGTAAATTGCCAGAGTCCTGTACCAATGGTGAAGGCTGTCTTCTCCTTGTCTTTTGGATCCAAATCTACTTGCCAGTAGCCGCTCTTTAGATCCAAAGTGGAAAAAATCTTTGAGCCAGCCAAAGTGTCTAATGTGTCGTCTATTCGAGGTAGCGGGTAGCTATCCTTCTTCGTCACGTTGTTAAGTTGACGATAATCGACGCAAAATCGTGTAGAGCCATCCTTCTTCTTCACTAACACCACTGGTGAAGCCCATGGACTGCTTGAAGGTTCAATCACACCTTCCATCTTCATGTCCTCGATTATTCTTTCTGCTTCTTCACGCTTCGCCAGTGGTAGTCTTCTTGCTGGTTGACGGATGGGTCTTGCGTCTCCGGTGTCTATTTTATGGTGAACTACATTAGTTCTCCCTTTGGTTTTCTCATCAAATTGGAACACATCTTTAAAATTTCCAATTAGATTCTTTGCCTTTGTTCTCTGGTCGGCGGTCAATTCTTCAAATGATGTTGTCAATTGATTGATTAACGTGTCCGGAACTTTCTGAGATGTGTTCCCTTTGGCCTTTACAGTTCGGATAATCGAGGATACTGCCATGCATTCTCCTACAATTGTTCCTCTCTTCAGAACAACAGGATAAAAATTTACGTTCATTATCCGAACTGGTATTACCTGGCTGGCTTTGACCAGTGATTTTCCGACAACAACTCCAGTGCCGGTTTTGGCATCATCATTCTTGGCATAACGATACTTCCCTCACAGAAACTACCATCTAAATGTGCTTCCAGGATAGTTTCACTTCGTTCTGGGAGAGTAACGTCCTCGGCCATTAGTACGCGCACAGCTTTGTCATCTCGTGGATTTAATACGAGTTCTTCTTCATTGACCATCATCACGCCCTTCTTCAGGTCAAGTTTAAAACCATACTTTGTCATTGCGTCCATTCCGAGTATTAATTCATCTTCAACTTCAGCTACCAGCGCACGATGTTTAAAGGAGGTGTTTCCAATAGAGATGGTGACATCTACTTCTCCTAAAGCGGTAGCTTGTTCTCCCGTTGCTGTGCGTAACCGCCACTTAGTTGGTTGAAGATGCGTCTTGCCAGTTTTTCTTATAAAGTCGGGTCTAATTATAGTTTTTGTCGCACGCGTATCCAGTAGCATTTTCATTGGCCTTCCGTTAATAGAGCCATCCACATAGATGCTATTGGCTTTATGATGAAGAGATGCGACATAACTGATGGATTGTGGAGCTACTAGATTACGGGTCGACAGTTGCTCCTTCGCATCGACCCGATTTAGTTTTCCGACTCCTTTTCTTCCTTTGCAACAGCGGAGTTTCTTTCTTCCAGTAAACACTTCACTTGCAATTCGTCGCACTGTCTCTTCTAGATCTTCAGTGTTTTCTTTTCTCTCAGCATCCATATTTCGCACTCGCGATTGGTTACGTGAAGCTTGTTTGGCAGCTTCATGCTCCAATGCATATGAGAGTGCGTCAATTAAAGTTTTTGGACGGGCCAATCGCAGTGCTTGTTGAGTTTCGCTGTCTCGAACTCCGTAGATAAATGATTGAGTGGCCAAGCACTCCAAAACGCTGTCAGGAGCTGTAGGATGTGCGAGATGAACTAAACGAGCTACGTCAACTTCAAATTCTTGAAGGCTTTCTTTTGAACTCTGATACCGGTTCCTCAGTTGCGTCTGGTACACCTGCTCCAGATGCGCGTTTCCATACCGCATATCCAATCGTTTGACTAGCTGGTCGTAGTCTTCTTGTTCTTCTTCTTTCAGCGTTTGCAGGATGTCGATAGCTTCTCCGCGCAATGAGACAGTCAATGCCGTAGCCTTCTCTTCGTGCGTCCAATTATTCGCTTTTCCGGCCGCTTCAAATTGTTTTAAATAATTTGGCCACGAAGACTTCCCATCAAATTCCGGTGTCTTTATGTGCAGTTTTGAAGTAGTATCAGGTTTTACTACTTTCCTTTCATCTAATAGACCTGCCTTTACTACATTGGAATTTGACACTGACGACGATGTCATTTTAGTGAATGTTTCTCGTAGTTCTTCGATCTTCTTGTCATACTTATCTTCTAAATTCTTCAGGCCTTCTTCAGTATTTTCCATTAATTTTTGTTCTAAATTTCTAGAATGTTCCATTAATTCTTCTTTTAATATTTTGGAATTTTCCTCTAATTTTCTAGAACTCTCCTCCAATTTTTGTTCTAATGTTCTGGAATTTTCTTCCGCCTTTCTAGAATTTTCTGCCATTTCCAGTTTTAATTCTTCTTTTAATGTTCGAGAATTTTCTTCGGCTTTTCTAGAACTTTCTATTAATTTTTCTTCTAATGTTCTAGAATTATGTTCTACTTTTTGTTCTAATTTACCAAATTCGGATAGGTCAAATAAGTACTCGTCAGCATTTTCACCAGCAGCGATTAATGCTTGCCGCAGACGAGATTGTAGAACGCTTTTCAGTCCTGTCGTATCTAATTCGCGTTCTTCCAGTTCTCTCTTGAGATCACTTACTTTTAAGTCACATAATTTTATTAGTTTAGTCGCCATTTTATTTATTTTTATTTATTTACATTTCACAGTTTAACAATCCCACTTCTGACACCAATTGTAACGTTTTTATTTATATGGGTGAAGTGTAAAATAATCAGACCAATATTATTAACTAAAAGAATATGTTTATTAAACGGTAAATAAATATTAGAAATATAATTAAAAGATTATAAAAGTAACTAACACTATGATTAACAAATATTAACACTAATTTAAAGACTAAGAATATTATAAGACACTTAAACACTAAGATTATTTATTTAAACAATTAACACTACTCTTTATGTCACTAATTTATGTTCACTTGTCGACTTGTTTTTATATCACCAACTATTCACAACGTTTATTTATATCAGACTTCTTTACTCGTCAGTTCTATAATACAGAATGTGTTCTCTGGCTTTCGCGGTGGGTTATATACCTGGCGGAATTATTTCTAGGCCTTTCTGGAGAAAGCTTCTAGAGGTAAACAGCGAGAACAATAGATAACCTCACGCGACCTTATCCTAACAGGTTCGAACGAGTGAGTCTGTGACGCGTAGTAGCGCGTCGGCGGCGGCCGCGGGGGTTACGTTACAATACGTATATTGTTGACCTCAGTACGAAAGTTAGTATTACTACTGACTTTAAATTTTTTAAAACTCATTTATATACCTACTCACTAGGTATGCCTTTAATATCTTAGTTTCCCTAATATGTATTAATATCGGTCAAGGACAATTCTTCTCATCTTATATTTCTAGTAATAGTCAAAGACTTAATTTAATTTTGCGAATTCATTATTATTTCAAGTAAATCTGAAATACTTAATACGCACAGAGATTAGAGATTTCCGAATTTAAATATTTTGCAATCCTACCCTGAGCGCCAACAGGTAGAATCTCTTGCTGTGTGCGGTTCACCACAGGCTTAGTAAGTTAAAGCCATAACGAAATATCTTTGAACAAGGTATATAAGGTTCATTTCGACAAAACCAAATACTCTCTGTGTAACGCTTACCTAATTGAAAACCATGCGTTTCCTTATGTCCTTGCAGTTATAAATAACGGGATTAAATTGGACAAAATTTTTAAAAAAATATTGCCTACGACCACAATAAATTTTAGTTAATCCCTGCTATTTAATTAAGCTATTATGAAGTAGTTATTATGTTATTATCCGTTCCTAGGGGCACTGCCGCCTGCTTGCAAATATAGATGCCCTCATTAGGTACCAATTTAATATGGATTGTATAGGAGTAAACACGAAAATATTATTTTACTTGAAATTAATATATCTTTTATTTATAAATTTCAAGCATACACATATTTGAAAATTTTAAAAAATATATCGACTAAATAAAATACTTGTCAAATCATTATATTTAGATAATAAGAAGAGACCTCATGCATAAAATGAAACATTTCATTTCATTTCAAATCAATTGAATACAAAATTAGTTCATATTAAATTTAAAAAGAATAGCACTAGTGAACAAAATAAACCAATAAA
Source organism: Harpalus rufipes (assembly GCA_951394225.1). Taxonomy (NCBI): domain Eukaryota; kingdom Metazoa; phylum Arthropoda; class Insecta; order Coleoptera; family Carabidae; genus Harpalus; species Harpalus rufipes. The sequence goes on from OX596292.1 coordinate 8,551,892, forward strand.
TTTTACATAAACAGAAAATTTAATTTATTATATCAACAATGAGTTCATCAAGGTAATATAAGTAGATATATTGATATATAGGAAAAATGGTTGTTACTGGTTACTGTAAAAACTGGTAACAATAACAAAAAAATCTGTTGTGGCCAGCACAATATCTTCCGTCATTCTCGTGTATAATGTATAAATTCCATAATTTTTCTTACAAAAGATTCTAAATTTCCAGTAAAATTATTTCATAAACAAACTATTCAAATTGCACTTGACACTAGCATCTTCTTCTTCTTTAGCTTTTCCCATTCATTAGGGGTCGCTATTTTTGCATGTCGTTCTCATTCTGTTCCTTTTCTCTCAAATCTTCCGCAATACAGTCCTTCCATCTTATCTTTGGTCTTCCTCTGTTTCTTTAACGTCCTATTACTAAACTATTTATTCTTGTTCCAATATAATTCTTCATTTCTCCTCATGACATGTTCAAACCAATGTAATCGTCTTTCTTGTATCTTTCTAAAAACTTGTAACACTAGAGTTATTTTCTTACCGTATCTTTCCGTGTATTCCCCAATATCTATTTCAACATCCTCATATCTGCCACATTTATTTACTTTTTATTGATACTGACATCTGTCAATTTGAATTATATGAATATATTACTAGTTCCCAAGTTTGGCATAGCTGGCTGAATTATAAATTTAATTTCTTTAAAATTCTTTAACTCTGTATCTATTGAATATGAAGTATAAATTGTAATCAAATCGTATTGTAACATTTTTTATTTATTTGGGTGAAGTGTAAAACACAGACAAATATTATTAACTAAAAGAATACGTTTATTAAACGGTAAATAAATATTAAGAATATATAATTAAAAGATAATAAATTAAACTAACACTACGATAAACAAATATTAACACTAATTTACAGACTAAGAATATTATAATACAATTAAACACTAAGATTATTTATTTAAACAATTAACACTACTCTTTATGTCACTAATTACATTTATTTATGTTCACTTGTCCACTGTTGTTTATATCACCAACTATTCACGACACTTATTTATTTCAGACTTCTTTACTCATTGCTACTACATTACAGAATGCCTTCGCTGGCTTTGGCGACGGGTTATATACCTGGCGACTTTATTTCTAGAACCTCCTAGAGAACTTCTAGAGGTAAACAACATGACACAATAGATTAGTCACCGCGACAAGTTTGAGCGCGTCTGTAAAGCGCGCCACATTGGCGCCTGGAATGGCGCGGCGGCGGCGAGGGCTACGTTACACTGACTGCCCCCTCCTTAAGACTGTTTCGTCCTGGAACAGTCCGTGGTGACGAAACCTGCATGTACTACCCTTGGTACATTTCGAATTCTTAAAGAAGTGACAGTCGATGGTCCGCTCGACTTCTTCTTTCTGTCCGTTAGGGTTAAAGCTGCAGACGAGAATTTCAACGCCGGTGAAACGGAAGAGGATCTCTAACATGTTCCTTACAATCCTCTAATCCAAACCGTCTAGACCACAACCTAACTTCGGTACTGCTAGCTTCAAAATGTCATTCTCCATTAGATGATCCCTCAAATCGCACAGCGAGTTCCATAGGCTTTGATATGACGACTTCTGGTACGAGCGTGGTTTTGTAACAAGGTAGTAGATGTACCGCTGATGGTCTGAATTGCTATCTCTCAGTCGTAGCGTTTTCCCAACAGATGGACTTTGGTTGGCCAGTTCTTGTAGTCGTCCATATTTCGCCTTAAAGACTGAGGCTATGCCGCGGGACATCTTTAAGTCTTCAGATACGCAGTGGCCGAGGGAATGATCTGAAGACACGGTGAACAAATCTCGATGTTCTTCTTTTGTCACGTCGTACCGCGTCTTGCGCCCAAAGGAGTAGTTCTCCATGAAATCTTCAAAAGTCGGTTCTTGAGCTATGATCCGACGAACTGTTGCTCTATTATGGCCTTCGTGGTTGTCTCCGGCAAAAGGGGCTAGCCGATTAAAGTGTACCACTCTCGGCTTCCCGGTAGGTCGTTTCTTATTTCTATAAACCACGTCGTTTATTCTTTTGACTACCTCATAGGGGCCCTCCCAATTCTTTTGCAGCTTTGGTGATAACCCGCGGCGCCTTTATGGGTTGTAAAGCCACACTAAATCCCCAGGTTGATATCCACCTTTTTCGGCTTTGATGTCATACCGGTCCTTCATTCGGTCGCTGGCAGTTTGAATGTTCGTACGGACTTGTTCATGAATGTCATCCATTCTTCTCCGTAAGCCCGTAACGTAGTCTTCTCCGGCCAGGTCTTCCCCAGGTTTGCTGCCGAACACCAAATCGCATGGTAAACGCAACTCACGTCCGAATAAGATGTTCGCCGGAGTTTGTCCTGTCGTTTCATGCACGGATGAACGATAAGCCATCAGGAACAGATGAAGATGTCGGTCCCAGTCTCTTTGGTGGTTGGAGACTACCTTCGACAAATATCGGTTGATCGTTCTGTTCATTCGTTCAACCATGCCATCGGACTGCGGATGTAAAGCAGTTGTCCTTGTTTTATTAGTTCCTAATATCTTACAGATATTTTGGAAAACGGCAGACTCGAAATTTCTTCCCTGGTCGGAGTGAAGTTCACGTGGTACCTCGAATCGGCATATACATTCTTTAACTAAGGTTCAGCGACCGTGGTGGCTTCTTGATTGGGTAATGGATAAGCTTCAACCCACTTGGTGAAGTAGTTCATCACAACCACGATATATTTATTTCCATCGCTACTTTCTGGGAATGGTCCGGCCACATCAATTGCAATGCGCTCAAATGGACTGCCAAAGTTGTATTGACGCATTGGAGCTTTTCGTCATCTATGAGGGCCGTTACTTCCCGCGCAAACCACACATTTCTTGCACCAGTCTTTAGCATCTTCAGTGAAGTTAACCCAGTAAAACCGCTGGCGCAAACTTTCTAGAGTTTTGGTGACTCCAAAATGGACTCCAGATCCGTCATGGATCTCTTTCAACACGTCTGGTATTCTACTCTTAGGAATGACTAACTGAGCTTTCTTCTCAGTTCCATCAGCATTCTCTACCACACGCTTCAACAGACCATCCTCAATCACCATGAAGCCCCATTGCGCTCAGTACGCTTTTACACTCGGTGAGTGTGGTGCAACGTCTTCCCATATTGGTTTGCATTCTTCTGCTTTCCATTTCAGTATAATTTTCAAATTCGGGTCATTTTCTTGGTCTTCGCGTAGTCCATCGGGCTGCCAATTATCATCGACAACTGTTGTCCTGGCGACGGTGAAATGTTTCTCTTCCAGTCGACTACAATGCTTGCATTCATCTTGGCATGGCCTTCTGGACAATGCGTCGGCATTACGAAGGCTGGTACCCGTCCTATGATCGATTTTGAAATCGTATTCCTGTAGTCTTTCAATCCATCTAGCCACCTGACCTTCAGGATTCTTGAATTGTAGCAACCATTTTAATGCAGCATGGTCAGTTCTAATCAAAAATCTTCTACCGTACAAATATTTGTAGAAATGTTCCACGGATTTGACGACCGCCAAGAGTTCTTTTCTGGTCACACAGTAATTCCTTTCTGGTTTTGACAAGGTCTTACTAAAGTAGGCAATAACCTTCTCATGTCCATCTTGTATCTGGGAAAGAACGCCACCAATTCCGACGTTGCTGGCATCTGTATCTAGTATGAAGTTTCCTTCAGGCAAAGGATAACTCAAGACGGGTGCGCTTGTCAAAACATGTTTTAGTTCTTTAAATGCAACTTTACAGTCCATTTCCCAGATAAATCTTCTTCCTTCTTCAGTAAGCCTTGTCAGTGGCTTGGCTATGTTGGCAAATCCAGGTACATATCGTCGATAATAGATACACAAACCAAGGAAACTTCTAAGTTCGTTTTTGTCCCTAGCTGCTGGCCAGTCTCTCACAGCGTTTATCTTCTCCTGGTAGACTGCAATACCCTTACCGGAAACCACGTGTCCAAGGTAATGAACTTCTCTTTGAAACAAGTGACACTTCTTCGGGCTAAGTTTCAGGTTAGCCTTCCTCAATCTCTGGAAAACCTCTTCCAAATTCTTCATGTGGTCCTCGAACGTCTTACCTACCACAATAATATCGTCGAGGTACACTAAACAGGTTTTCCAAGATAGCCCAGCCAATACTGTTTCCATGAGTCGTTCAAACGTTGCAGGAGCATTGCAGAGCCCAAACGGCATTACGGTAAATTGCCAGAGTTCTGTACCAATGGTGAAGGCTATCTTCTCCTTGGCTTTTGGATCCAAATCTACTTGCCAGTAGCCGCTCTTTAGATCCAAAGTGGAGAAAATCTTTGAGCCAGCCAAAGTGTCTAATGTGTCGTCTATTCGAGGTAGCGGGTAGCTATCCTTCTTCGTCACGTTGTTAAGTTGACGATAATCGACGCAAAATCGTGTAGAGCCATCCTTCTTCTTCACTAACACCACTGGTGAAGCCCATGGACTGCTTGAAGGTTCAATCACATCTTCCATCTTCATGTCCTCGATTATTCTTTCTGCTTCTTCACGCTTCGCCAGTGGTAGTCTTCTTGCTGGTTGACGGATGGGTCTTGCGTCTCCGGTGTCTATTTTATGGTGAACTACATTAGTTCTTCCTTTGGTTTTCTCATCAAATTGGAACACATCTTTAAAATTTCCAATTAGATTCTTTGCCTTTGTTCTCTGGTCGGCGGTCAATTCTTCAAATGATGTTGTCAATTGATTGATTAACGTGTCCGGAACTTTCTGAGATGTGTTCCCTTTGGCCTTTACAGTTCGGATAATCGAGGATACTGCCGAGCATTCTCCTACAATTGTTCCTTTCTTCAGAACAACAGGATAAAAATTTACGTTCATTATCCGAACTGGTATTACCTGGCTGGCTTTGACCAGTGATTTTCCGACAACAACTCCAATGCCGGTTTTGGCATCATCATTCTTGGGCTCCAGCATAACGATACTTCCCTCACAGAAACTACCATCTAAATGTGCTTCCAGGATAGTTTCACTTCGTTCTGGGAGGGTAACGTCCTCGGCCATTAGTACGCGCACAGCTTTGTCATCTCGTGGATTTAATACGAGTTCTTCTTCATTGACCATCACCACGCCCTTCTTCAGGTCAAGTTTAAAACCATGCTTTGTCATTGCGTCCGTTCCGAGTATTAATTCATCTTCAACTTCAGCTACCAGCGCACGATGTTTAAAGGAGGTGTTTCCAATAGAGATGGTGACATCTACTTCTCCTAAAGCGGTAGCTTGTTCTCCCGTTGCTGTGCGTAACCGCCACTTAGTTGGTTGAAGATGCGTCTTGCCAGTTTTCCTTATGAAGTCGGTTCTAATTACAGTTTTTGTCGCACCCGTATCCAGTAGCAGTTTCGTTGGCCTTCCGTTAATAGAGCCATCCACATAGATGCTATTGGCTTTATGATGAAGAGATGCGACATAACTGATGGATTGTGGGGCTACTAGATTACGGGTCGACAGTTGCCCCTTCGCATCAACCCGATTTATTCTTTAGGTCTTCTTCGGTTTTTCTAGAATTCTCCTCTAATTTTTCTTCTAAACTTCTACAATTATCCTCTAATTTTTGTTCTAATGCTCTAGAGTTTTCATCTAATTTTTGTTCTAATGTTCCTGTCAATTCTTCTTTTAATGTTCTAGAAATTTCTTCGGCTTTTCTATTAATTTTTCTTCTAATGTTCTAGAACTTTCTTCCAATTTTTGTTCTAAGGTTCTAGAACTTTCTTCAGATTTTCTAGAACTTTCTACTAGTTTTTGTTCTAGTGTTCTAGGATTTTCTTCTAATTTATTTTCTAATATTAACATGGTAGGAAAGCTAAACAAAAACCTTCAGGAAATAATTTGTCAAACTCTATTTCATGTAAAACCCCGACTCGGATAAGGAGAGAAAGACAAACCAAACAGCAAGAAGAACAACAAAGAAGCCAGAACGAGGAAAACTAAAGCATAAAAGACTAAAAATAAAGCAAATTATATAGACATTAAGTGTAATTTATAGGTTATAAAGCTAAATATAAAACAAGGGCTCACGGGTAACAGTACAGAGACACACAGCGGAGAATAGTGTGACAACAAGCACCGATAACTAAAAACACTTATCCAATTTCACGGGCGACACCTAATGGTAAACAACGGAACAGTGAGAAATAAACAAACAGCGACTGAAGAAACACAGAAGCGACACGTATTAGTAATTAGCATAATTAAACATACCGGCACCAAAACAGGGAACTAATGAACAGACAAAATAAAACTTCAACAAGAAAGCGTGAAGAATCAGAAGAAGAAGAGGTAGGAGAAAGAATTTTCAAAAAAAAAAAAACACTGATAAGACGTTCGCCAACAAAACAGGAAAAAACGAAAAGTAATTCAACTGAAATGGAAGAAATATTAAAAGGAATACAAGAATCACTGAAAAATCTAGAAGAGAATGTAGGAGAAATCAAAAAAGAAGTAGAGAAAGTAAAAAAAGGAAACGAAGAAATAAAAGAAGAAGTTGGAAGGTTCTATAAAGATATTAAGGAAATCATTGATAAAATAAACGATGATATTCAAGAAATGAAGGAAAAAGAAAAAGAACGCCAAACTGAAAGTGATGACATAAGAAAACGAGTGGAAGAATTAGAGAAAACAAAAGAACAGAAAGTAGCATGTAATGAAGAAATGATATACATAAAAGAAACAATAAAAAGAATGGAAATTAAATTAGAACAACAAGACAAAGACAAAAGAAAAAATAACATTGTGATAATCGGACTTAAAACTGTAATAGACAATGAAAAATTAAACAAAAACATAGAAGAATACATAAATAAAAAATTGGAAATTAATATCAATATAAAAGCAGCATATGCAATAAAACAACAAAAAGACATGATAATAGCCGAAGTAGGGACATGGACAGATAAATTAGAAATACTGAAAAACAAATCCAAGTTGGCAGACGAAAAAATCTACATAAATAATGACCTAACAATAGAGGAAAGAAATATATAAAAAAACCTTATCAAAATCTCCAAAGAATACGCTGGAACGGGAAAAGAGGTCAGAATAGGGTACCAAAAAATAACAATAGAAGGGAAAACATATGTATGGGATGCTTCAAAAAAAGGAATTATTCCAAAAAACTAATAAAAGAGGCGAAAAAAGATAAACAAATAAAAAATATTGAGTATCACAAAAAACTAGAAAAAACAAAAAGTACAAAAAAAATATAATTAAAGGAACTAAAATAAGTACCTGGAATGTAAGAACAATGCTAACAGCAGGGAAAATGGTAGAAATAAGTCTAGAATTAGAAAAATACGGGATACATATAGCGGTAATACAAGAAACAAGATGGAAAGGGACAGGACAAATAAATAAAAATAACTTTACCCTATACTACTCCGGAAACGAAAAACAAGGACAATACGGAGTAGCTTTCATGGTGATGAACCAAATGAAAAACAACATAATACAATTTACCCCAATAAACGAGCGTATAGCGTACATTAGAGTAAAAGATAAACCTTTCAATATCTCAATAATGAATGTATATGCACCCACAGAGAAAGCAAAGAAAGAAGAAAAAGAGAAATTCTACGAAAAGTTGGAAGAAGAATACGAAAAGATGGCATCAGAAGACTTAAAACTATTAATAGGGGACATGAGCGCCCAAATAGGGAAAGAAGAATATATTAAAGAAGTAGCAGGTAAACACACGATACATGAAAACACAAACGACAATGGACAGAGACTATGTAATTTTGCAATGGGAACACAAATGAACATAAGCAGCACAAGATTCGAACACCCGTGGATACATAAAATAACGTGGTCATCACCAGACCAAAGTACTCATACCCAAATAGACCACATATTAATAGACAAAAGAAGACAGACATCAATAAGAGACGTGAGAACATACCGCGGAGCATGCGCTGACACAGACCACTATATGGTAACAGCAACAGTAAAACAAAAAGTTAAAAGAGCACTAAGGAGTAAGATGAAACAAATGAAATGGAACAAAGAGAAATTGAATAATGAACAAGAACAAAGAGATTATGCTGAAAAACTAGACATATACTTAACAAAAAATGATGAAAGGGAAGAAAACATAGATGAAGAATGGAATAAAGTAAAAACATGCATAATAAAAGCAGCGAAGGAACAACTAGGAGCAAAGCAAATAGAATGTAAAAAGAAATGGTTCAACGAGGAATGCAAACAATATACAGGAAGGAAAAAGAAAGCAAGAATGAAATGGTTACAGACAAGCACAGAAATAAACAGAGAAGAATATCAAAAAATAAGGAATGAATGCAACAAAGTACTAAGAAGAAATAAAAGAGAATGGACTGAAAACAAAGTGAAAAGAATAGAAGAAGAAAGAAGCAATAGGAATACAAAAAGTTTCTACCAAAAAATAAAACAACAGAAAACTAAAAATGAAACCAAATCAACAAATATGAAAGACAAAAATGGAAAATTAACTGAAACAGACCAACAAAGTAATCGAGTAGGAAGAATACCTTAAAGACCTACTCACGGAAAATATCACAGATACAGAAGAGGAAGAACAGGTTGCGGAGGAAGAGGAAACAGACCAAGAACTAGTACAAGAACCAACAATACAAGAAGTAAGGTATGTAATTAAAAACAGCAAAAATGGAAAAGCACCAGGTAAAGACGGAATAAACATGCAACTAAATACATAAACTCATATGCAAGATATGGAGAGAAGAAAAATTACCTAAGGGATGGGAAACGGGACAAATAATAACAATTCACAAAAAAGGAGATCCCAAGGAATGCAAAAACTATAGGGGAATAACACTATTAAACAAAGCATATAAAATCCTATCAACAATAATAAATAAGAGACTAACAAGAGCAACAAATAAAAAAGTAGGACAATACCAATGTGGTTTCAGGGAAGGAAAGTCCACAATAGATGCGATACACACCCTAAAACAGATAATCGAAAAAGTAAGCGATGCCAAAATAGATGTGGAAATGATCTTTATAGACTTCCAGCAAGCATTCGACTCATTAAAAAGAGGAAAGCTACTAATGACACTAAAAAACTAAAAATTTGAACCAAACAAAAGTAAGCATAAGGACCAGTAGCGGGGACACAGATGAATTTGTAGTAAACAAGGGAGTAAGACAGGGAGATTCTCTATCAGCCACGCTTTTCAACATCGCATTAGAGCACGTGCCAAGGAGAATAAATAAATACTCAATCCGCACAAATGGAGGACAAATGATTGCTTACGCAGATGATATAGTCATCATAACAAAGAAACGAGAGATAATGAAAAAGATGATAGAAGAAATTGTGACAGAAGGAAAGAAGATTGGACTTACACTCAATGAAAACAAAACGAAAATGATGAGATACGGAAAACAAAGAAAAGATAACAAAATAAAAATAGGAGAATACGAGTTCGAAGAAGTAGAGAAATATAAATATCTAGGGGCAATGATAACAAATAACGGAGACAGAGAAATCGAAATAAAAGAGAAAATATTCACAGCAAATAAGGCGTATCACATGTACAAAAACCTACTCAAGAGCAAAATACTAAGTAAAATACTATTATACGATGCAGAGACCCTAACAATGACAAAGAAAGAAGAAGAGCAACTGAGAATAGTGGAAAGAAAAATTATGAGAACAATATTAGGACCGATCAAACTAGACAATAACGAAATACGAATAAGAAAAAACACCGAAATACTACACATGCTAGATGGGGAAGACGTAGTAAGAAAAATTAAACAACAAAGAGTGAAATGGCTTGGACATACGTGGAGGGCAGGAACGGAAGCAACAATATACAGCATAATGGAATGGGAGCCAAGAAGAAAAAAGATAGGAAAACCGAAATCAACATGGTTTAAAGAAGTAAAAGAGGACTTGCAAAAAGCAGGAGTTAAAAATTGGAAAGAAACAACAAGAAATAGAAAAGAATGGAGGAGCATAAGCATGAAGATATGAGGCCATGAGAACAGGGACTGATCCCCCGAAAGAAGATCTAGAGAGCTTCAAGGAAGCGGCGCAACCCCACAAGGGGTGTTATCGCCACCACATATATATAATATTCTAGAATTTTCATCTAATTTTTCTGTCAATTCTCCTTTTAATATTCGAGAATTTTCTGCCATAAGATTTAATTCTTCTTTTAATTTACCAAATTCGGATAGGTCAAATAAGTAATCGTCAGCATTTTCACCAGCAGCGATTAATGCTTGCCGCAGACGAGATTGTAGAACGCTTTTCAATCCTGTCGTATCTAATTCTCGTTCTTCCAGTTCTCTCTTGAGATCACTTACTTTTAATTCACTTAATTTTATTTGTTTAGTCGCCATTTTATTTATTTTTATTTACACTTCACAGTTATTAACAACCCCACATCTGACACCAATTGTAACGTTTTTATTTATTTGGGTGAAGTGTAAAAAACAGACAAATATTATTAACTAAAAGAATACGTTTATTAAACAGTAAATAAATATTAAGAATATATAATTAAAAGATAATAAATTAAACTGACACTACGATAAACAAATATTAACACTAATTTACAGACTAACAGCGGTAATAATAAACAAATACCTATTTCCAGATTAGCTATTCCGAGAATAACTTTTAACCCTGTGTTAACATAAACTTGTTATTAATAAACATATTTTATTTTAAAAATAACAAATCCTTGTTTGACACATATTATGCCATTGTTTGAGTGATTCTGATAAGTGTGAATATAGCATAGTATAGAATATGACAGTTTCCGAAAAGGTTAAATGTAAGTAGTTGCAATGGGTAAGAAAAAACGCGATAAAAATTTCACGGAATGAGAAAAAAGTGATTTAATAGAGATTGCTGGAAAATTTAAATCTATTTTGGAGACAAGAAAACAAATGCACATCAGAGTGTTTCACAAAAAAATGAAGTATGGGAACAAATAACCTGTACATTTAATAGTACCCATGAAATTACAAGATCGCAATGTTGCTTTAATTATATCCCCTTAGGATTTTTTAAAAAAAGGTTTTTAATTGTAACAAAGAAATGCTTGATTGCAATAATGAGAATGTGGTTCCAACAAAGAAAATGACCAATCACACAAAAAAAATATTATAATAATTGTTCTTGTATGTATTTAAAAGAAATTTTTGATTAGAATAAAGAAAATTTGATTGTAATCGTTGTTGGGTTTAGGCGGTGAACTAATAACAGAGTATGTATACGCGGCAAAATCGTAAATCCGCCAGTGGCCATGGTCCTCTTCCAGTAATATTAAAATTACCAATTACCTTAAACAAATAAGAAGTAGAAGCATATGTGAAATCGGTAATCCTGTTATCAACTGATTCTGCAAGTTGTGGTTTAATTAAATTTAAAATATGTTACTGTTGTCTTACTAAACCGAAATAGTCTTTTAAATTCATCATTGTGAAATGAAGTAAAAGGATTGCTTCGTTTTTTATAAACTTTGGTATTATTAAATATAGTTAATATATTTAAAATTTCTTCTTCAGAGGATACTGAGCCTGTATCTGACGAACAAGATGTAGACGAATCTTCGATAGAATTCATATTGTCAATTCACAATGGTAGATAATTACAAATTATGACAATATAGGTTAACTTATTGTTTTTGTCTAACCCACGTCTAACCCGTCAAAATTGGCCAACTAATTTATGCCGAGTTTATTCTCGAGTCAAGTCTTATTTCTTATTCCATGTTTATTATTATACAATCGTGGGTTAAGCTCGTGATAAACTATTCTTGTGTTAAAAACAAGCTATTCTGAACTTAACCCTTGTTTATTATTACCGCTGTAAGTATTGTAAGACAAATAAACACTAAGATTATTTATGTAAACAATTAACACTACCCTTTATATCACTACGACATTACAGAATGCCTTCGCTGACTTTGGCGACGGGTTATATACCTGGAGACTTTATTTCTAGAACCTCCTAGAGAACTTTTAGAGGTAAACAACATGACACAATAGATTAGTCACCGCGACAAGTTTGAGCGCGTCTGTAAAGCGCGCCACAGTGGCGCCTGGTATGGCGCGGCGGCGGCGAGGGCTACGTTACAGTATAGAGAATAATATATTCTTTAAGTTATAATAACGTTAAATGTCAATAAATCAAATTTAACTGTTAAATCTTCAAATGAGACTACTTCCGGTAGACCAATTATAACCAAAATCTAATCAGTTGATCTTCTGGATGTAAACTTGAGGAATACGAAAAAATTATAATTTTTGGAATCGTGGTATTGAAGTTATGGAATCCGGAACTTTTGTCACACACACACACACACACACATACATACATACAGACATCATCGTAAAAATGGTAAAATCGTATTATATGGACCCTAAAACGTGCTTATTCAGTAAAAACTCATCATTGAACTTTTTGACCAAAGCAATACCTTCCTTACCTAAAGGTGACGGAAGGAAAAAAAATAATCAAATTATAAAGTGGAAGAAGACATTAATGATTTACTGGCATGCAATATTTTCTTACGCTCTAGTTTCTTGCTTGCAATTTTAAGCCTAAATAAAACAAATCGTTTTATTATTTTTTGTTTTAAATTATGGCAATGTAATATAAAATCGACTTCTATTTCATTTAATTTCCCAAATAGATATTTTGTTTAGAAACAGTATTGTCTAAAAGTAGATTCAAGATTAAAGTTTCTTCGTTACAATAAAATAAACTGTGTTTTTAAAACTTTTGATTTTTACATATTTACTGCACTTCTTGACCATACGGAATATACATATGTATGCAGTTATCACAAACTTTTCAACTTTTTTTAATGCTCATAATCAAGTATCTTGAAACATTCAAATTTATATTTGGTAATTGAAAATTAGAAGGGAAGCGAACATTATCATATGATGGTGCAATATTTGTTGCTACTATGTCCAAAAAGTCTGACAAAAATTCTCTTCATCTTTATCATAACTAAATTTGGAAACATCTTTTAAATATTGCGAAACAGTTATTATTTTCAAATTATTTTTAAACTGCTGTGCATTTGGTATTATTTGTTTAGATCTAATTGCACTAATAACAATCTTGGCCAAATAAATGTACAAGTAAAAACAAAACTATATAACCTTTACTTTCTAACAAAAATTCCTGAATGTTAAGAAGAACGGATTCTATTGATATCCACATTTTTTATTTTCCAACTTTTAATGTACAAAATACTTGTATTACTTCTTTTAAAAATGAAATAGCCTTTTCATATTTATCAATTTTCATTTTACTTAATGCAAATAATGGATGGCATGAGGTAATCAATTTGAACCACTTTTCTAAAATATCCAAAAACCAGACTGTTGTTTTATATTCCGGTTTATTTAACTCATCGCTTAAGAATTTTAAACCACTACATACTAATATCATGGCTTACGACGTGGGTACACTTCGAAAGTGAGTCGGAGTTCTAATTTTCATTCTATTTTTTTCGGTGCAAGCCGAAGATCATGATCTTTTTTCAAAATCAAATAGTTCTTGAATATGCTAAGCAGACATAATGTTTGTAGGTAAATTAATTATGTTTTAATCTTTTATTATTTGATTCGTCATAAGCATTGTTTTTTTTTTAATTATTTTTAAACAAATGTGAAACATCTGCTTGCAAATATGTAATTTTTTTGTGTGGATTAGTTGGATGCACAATAAAATTGTGGGTCTGGGAATATCTTCTTGCTGTTCTTTGCCACAGTTTCCATAAGGCATAAGGCTTGATTAGAAGCGAGGCACCCATGTCATATGTGATGCTTAAAACATTTAAACCCCTACCCAGCTATTCCGTCCTATTAATAATTACAAATAAAATATTTATGGTATATAGTACCATTCACTTTGTCACCTGTTAAATAGTAAGCCACTACTAAAGCGTGAGTTGCTGTTCCTTCATGTTTAGGTAACCCAAAAAATATTTCTTCAGTTCTGTATCATATGTATTTATTTCCTGGTGTTTGTTATTGCCATCTCATCCAAAATTAGAGCACAATCTTTTTGGTGATCTTCTTTAAAACTTTTTATAATCGCCTGCTTATTGTTCTAAGAAGAGATGGTAAAGGTATTTTTTGCCTTAACAACTCTTCATACCCACTAGTTTCACAAGAAAATTTCAGTTTTATAGTTGTCATTATGGTACTGTGTTAGACCATTTCATAAATTTTGTGGATTTGATTTTCATTATAAATCTTGCGTAAAACAATTTTTCATAATAATATTTAAATTTAAAACACTTGACACGTTTCACAAGATTTCAGTCTCTGAATCAACCTCTCGGTCATTTATCAGACACTGGCCCACTCAACCAGAACCACAGACGCGTTTCACTCTTATTGGAGCGCTTCAGTGTGGTGTACTGACGCCATAGAACAATGACGTAAGTGTGGAAATTGTTATTCAGAGATATAACCATTTTCAAAAAAATATTTTGAAAAATTAACTGCTGTAGCGCTAAGGAATGTCTTGGAGCTATGAAATTTAGTTAAATAATAGCTAAAACTTAGTTTTACAAGGTACTGCAGTCTGTTTACGTTATTCCCGAAATACCGGCCAAAAAACTAGGTTGCAGGTGTGTAACCTATCAGTTACGTCATTGTTCTTCTAAGAATCTACAATGACAGAATCAACACTTGCGGCGTTGTTCCACACAATACACAAGCAAATGTCAAAAAGTTAAGAAACTAAATTGACAGAATGAAACACTTACGTCGTTGTTCCACTGATTTACGTCGAATGTGGTGACACAAAAGCAATTACGTCGTTGTAGAATTAAATTGTTACGTTCACTCACAGAAAGTCAAAAAACAAACTGATGATTGCGTCAATGTTCCTCTGACAAACTGATGCAATGAGCAGTGACATAACTGTCATCTAGTGGTTTCTAAGAGTACTACAGATATGTCGTTTTATCCACCGAAAAATAAGCAATTTTTGACACATCTTACGTACTTATCTCAAAATGACCGAATTTTGCACTTAGGTCATTGTTCTTCCGGAGGTGCGATAATACCTCCCGTTTAATTTAATTTTTATTCATATAAATACTTAAAATTAAATTAAATTTAAATACCAGATTCGATCCCGACCGACGCTAAATATTTCGAATTTTAAATGACACAAAAATGACTCCTGTATTATTGCACTCTCCACGCCTAGTAAACGCTCGTGCGGCACAAATATGTCATCATCGTTACCGAAATGTGTGTACAAAGCAGATTGGCACACTCTGCAATGGGTAATATGCCGTGATGATGCATTTATTTTATTTATTTCATACATGCCTACATTCCTACATATTTACTTATGCTGGTAACTGTATTAAGTTCCTTTTCATATAATAATTATTGTTCTATTTACTATTTTCTTTTTAAAACGTTACTATTATTATTTGAAATGCTTAATTTGTTGACAGTGACTATCTGTCAGTTACATGCATTTGAGCTCTAAACTAGGGTGACCAGACGTCCGGATAAAGCCGGACTTGTCCGGCTTTTTAACAAAAATATGAATGTCCGGCCGGCTTTTATTTACGTCCGGCTTTTTCACGAAATAATGAAAAAAATCGTTTTTACCTCACAGTACTAGAACACAACTTTTTTCCGCACTCGCACGTGCTGAATTCGTCGCACGCATTGTCGTCTAATACTAATAAGAATCGGATTTGTTCGTTAAGTCGCTGTCCACCAACTACTTGCTCGGCTATTTATTTTAGTTTAGCCGTGGTTGAGGGTGCGTTAGCATAGCGTATAAATGGAAAAATATTTAAGATCAATTTCAAATTTTAAATATATATATAGAATATACATATAGAAATAATTGTTGTTAAGTTCAAATAAATATTATTTTTTATTTCTTTTCAAGTGTTTAATAAAATATATGTTTGTTTTTTGCTATTATTATTTTATCATCCTTTTCTACTAAAAATCATCCTTTTTTGTCTGCTGTGTCCTCCTTTCGTGATCTAAGTTCTTGGTCACCCTATCTAAACTGGAGTTGCGGTTAAAACGTAGGTTCCAGGATTAAAATTGTACATAGGGTAAAGTCGGGTGAGATGGCACGGAGGTTGAGATGGCGTAGCCAATTTATTTGCCCCCGTTCCAATAAAATGCGCACCACTAGTCTACAACAATTCTGCTGGTGTTCAATCCAGTGTAGAAAGTGTAAATGCATTGAATCTCTGCGATAAAAGTAAGAAATTTTGGTATATTAGTTTTGATGTACACTAAAAAGAAATTGACCTGTATTTGGTGATAACATGAGTTTCTTGTGCATGCTTAAAAAATGAGTCTTTTCGCATGTATAAGTTATAAAATGCGTAAATATCATTTCTAACCTAAAAACAGCGCCTCAAATGAACATAAACGTTTGTAATTAGCTACGCCATCTTACCCTCCACTGTCGGGTGCGTTGGTGTGCGCCAACTTACCCGCTTTATTTAGAATATGTTTAATGTTTGTCCATATTTCATATTGTGTCTACATGTATTTTCAGATGCCACGTGTTTATAATAGAATGGGAACATGTATACGCGGGGAGTAGACCGAAGATAACTTAATTTCTGCTATTGAAGCAGTTCATAATGGCATGGGTGTTAATGCCGCTGCTAGACGATTTAGCTTTTCAAATATGTGTTTGCGCTGCGGAAGGAAGCACCATATTACAGGGAGAGATGGCGCATTATGCATTTTTTATTTTTATTTATTGTTTTCAATGTAAAACGTCTTTTCATAGTTGAAGTGTATTTCTACCTACTACTAACACAGTATTAATGTTTTGTAAGAAATATAAATTATTTACATTTAATTTTGTATTGTTTTTATCTACTTATAAAAAAGTGCGCCAACTCTACCGACTTTACCCTAGTTTTATAAATTTATCCATAAAATATATAGATAAAAGTATTAATTGCAAACCTTTAGAAAAATTAATAATCTTTAATATAAGAGTAAGGTAGAAGAAATACACACACATACACACACACACGCACGCACGCACACACACACACACACACACACACACACACACACACACACACACACAAATGTTGAAATTGGATTATAGGGACCTTAAAAAACGTGGTCATTTACCAAAATCTCGATATGCGATTTTCAGCACAATCCCTATACCTCCCTTACCAAGGGTAGCGGGAGGTAAAAAAATAAATTAATAAAACATGACTACACTTTTAATTAAAATTAACTTACTTCACAAAGTCGAGATTGGTGTCCAACCGTCTCGTTTCACTTTAACCGCCCATATTTTTCTCCGATTCGGAATTCGGATACGTAGGAAAAGCTTTCATAAGAAATCCTTTCTTTAACCGATTAGAGCAACCAAAGGCACAACAACCAACCATCTATACAAAAACAGTTTCATTGTAATACAACAATATAACAATTACGAATAAATCAAATCTGTTTCTGTGAAATCTACACAAAGTTTATTAAAAATATTAACGAATTATATTGTTGTCAACAATCATTACTAATATGCATGCAATATTTTAACGTACTGATTATGTTTAGTAGCTAATAAACTTTTAACTACCTAAAGAAGCAGAAAGAAACCCTCTTTTTTCGTAGTGAACATGACCACTTCTTTCAAACCTTTCCCTTAGTTTTTGAAAAGAACACGGATTTGGATGTTGTCTTCCCGGAAACCGTTGTGCATAAATTCTTGATGCCAAAAGAGGGTTTCTTTCCCCTTAAGTGCGTACACCATATTCGTAAGTTCTTCTTGCGAGAAATTTATATTAATAAATTAATTTACTTAATCCCACTGTTATTAATAACTTGGCTAAGTAAACTACGGTCATTACTGCAATTGTTTCTTATTCTAAAAACAATATCCATGGTATACTAGATTTAATTTTTAATTGAATATATAAATTTAGAGCAAAATGGTGAAAATCTCCGAAATTATTAGTTTTAGGCATAGGATACCCTTAATAACATATGAAGATAATACAAAAATACACACAACTGAATAATAAAATATAGCATGTTCCATTTGAAAATGACGAGTTATAGTCATTTGAAATTGAGCACATTTCATTCGCTTTATTGAACAGCCTGTATAATTACATTTAAAAAATATATGTCAAAACGTAGACTATAATTACAGTTATACAGAAAAGAAAATTCTTAATTTTTACTATTCAAATAACTTCAGTAAGTCTTTTTAAAGCAATGCGTGTATTCGGTCTTTTTTAGAGAAAAAAAAACGGAATAAGTTGGTAACGCCGTGGAAAACTAAAACAAAATTCGTATGTTTGTTTAAGTGAATAAAATATAATTCAAAATATATGAAAGTATATAGGATGTTCCATTTAAAAAAAAGAAACAATTCTCGCCGAGCCGTAATGCAACACCCTGTATATGTGAAAATATTTTTACGTTATGCTTCTTGAGTAGACGAATAAATTCTGTTAATAAATTTATGCTGTATTTCTAACGACAAGGGAGATATCGAATACGGCGATTTGGATGACTCACCCGGTATATATATATATTATATACCGTGTGTCCCAAGCAAATCTTGACATAGGCGTTTAACATGGGAAAACAGTTTTTTGTAAATAAAAAATGTCCGGCAGAAAATTAAGTCATGCTATTGAATATGATAATAGTACATTACCTCCTGTACCTACGTTGTTTAATATAAATTACTTTATTATCATTGCATAAATGAATGAAAATTATAAATAACTGTCAATAAATATTTGTTTCAATATTTTATTATGTAATATAAAAATATTCGCAATTGTCATTGTGGCTGAATGAATGGTTAGCATGACTGCCTGTGGACAGTAAGAGTTTTTGAAAGTTGGGGTTCAAATCTCCATCAAGCTAAACTTTTTCATTATTTTTTTTATTTATGAATTAATTACGAATTGTAATACATTTTTATAATATTTACTCGATCGTTAGCGTTTAAGAAATTCATATCGACACGAATATTTGATATCGACGATTTCGAGGCCAAATTAAGTAAATTTGAGACAAAACTCGATAGTTTTGTCACCAAAATCAATATGATTGAACCACTTAAGGCAGAATGTGAGAACTTAAAATCCAAATTAGAAGATTACGAGCAGCGATCACGCATAAATAACTTGGAAATTCATGGAATTCCGGAAACCGCGAATGAAAATTTAGTACAAATATTGAAAAAGGTTGGCGATACACTACAAACTCCGATTGTTGAACAAGACATTGATGCTATTCACCGCGTTGCTTCCTTTACATATGATAAATCTAGGCCCAAGAACATAATTGTCAGATTTGTTTCACGCCTAAAAAAAGACGCATTAATATCTGCAGCACGCGGACATGGAAGTCTAAATACAACGAAACTTAATTTTACACAATCCAACAACATCTATATTAATGACCATCTTAGTCCAAACAACAAATTATTATTACGCGACACTAAACTTGCTGCAAAAGAAAAGGGCTTTAAATTTGTTTGGGTGCGTAATTGTAGGATTTATGCTAGAAAAAACGACACTTCGCCAGTCATCTTAATCAACAGAAGTATTGACATATCTAAGTTGAAATAAGTACTCACACAGACAATATCTTTTATAAAATATTAAACTACACATGGAACTAAAAATTTATTACCAGAATGTTCGCGGTATTAAAACAAAATTAATTAATATTTACAATCAATTATCATCCTGTGATTTTGACAATATCTTTTTCACTGAGACGTGGCTTAATAACTCGGTTCATGATTCCGAAATCTGTGATCTAAATAAATTCTGTGTGTATAGACGTGATCGTAATAATAATAAATCGCAAGGTGGTGGTGTGTTAATTCTAGTATTAAAAAAATACATCTCGAAGTTAGAAGTAAACTGGCTCTCATCGGCTGAAGATATTTGGATAACAATAAGTGCTTCTAAAAGTTATAAAATTCACTTGTGCTGTGTTTATTTTCCGCCCCTCTGCGATATACAAACGTACGAGGATCACTGTCACAAACTTATCGATCTATCATTGCAACACCCTAATGATGATTTCTTAGTAGTGGGTGATTACAACCTCCCTGAAATTGACTGGATTCTCTCAAATGATAAACTACTTCCCTCATTCCGAAAAAGACTAGACACTCATCTAGAAGTTGTTAATTCAACAACACTATGTAACTTAAATCAATATAATGGAATACGTAATCACCTGAACAGATTATTAGACCTAGTATTTTGTAATAACAATTAAAATTAACCCATCTATCGCTCCGCTTAGTAATATTGATTTATATCACCCCCCACTCGAATTTAATCTTTGTCTAAAAGCATATGATAAACTTTCATCTAATGTCTCAGTTTTTTATGATTTTAATAAGTGCGATTATGATGAGTTAATTTATAAACTTTCCTGTATTAATTGGCCGGAAAGGCTTAATTTTGCTACTGTCGACAATAACGTTGAATGTTTTTATAGTATTTTATATAGTCTAATCGATAAATACGTACCACTTAAAAAACATACTCCTAATAAATACCCTCGTTGGTTTTCCACGGCATTAATAAAAATAATTAAGGAGAAACACAAATTTCACAAAAAATGGAAATTATACGGTAACCAATCAGACTATCAAACATTCTCGTTATTAGATTTAGATTACAAAAACTATATTAATGTTACGGAAGCGAAAATTAAGTCTAATGTTAAATATTTTTGGAGTCATGTAAACACTTTAAAGAAGAACAGTGGTATTCCAAATATCTTAACATACAACAACGTAGAAGCCTCTACCAGGGTAGAAATTTGTAATTTATTTGCCGATCATTTTGAGTCAGTTTATTGCAATAATAACAACTTTACACTTACTGAAACTGATGATAACCTGCCCACCGTAAATATAGGTTCATTATATCTAAGTAAATCTAAGATATTGAGAACACTCGATACTTTAAATATAAATAAAGGATGCGGTCCGGATAGAATACATCCCAGATTCATAAAAACCTGTGCACACTATTTAGTTGACCCACTTTACATCATTTTTAATCAATCTATAAAGTTTGGGTGTGTTTCCCACGGTCTGGAAAACATCATACATAACACCAATATTTAAATCTGGTAATAAGAGCGACATCTCCAACTACAGACCGATATCTATTTTATCTATATTCAGCAAAGTGTTCGAGTCTCTAATAATTCAGGAAATAAAATATGATATCAATAATATAATTATTCCACAACAATGCGGCTTTTGCCCAAATAAATCGGCTGTAAATAACTTAATTCCATTTACTGAATTTCTGAATAAGAACATGGATGCCAGAAAGCAAATTGATGTAATCTACACAGATTTCAGTAAGGCGTTCGACAAAGTTCACCACAATTTATTATTGCATAAAATATCTCAGTGTGACATCCATGGGTCACTTTTAAGATGGATCGAATCATATATAAAAAACAGATCCCAATTTGTAGTCTGTAATGGATTCAAATCTAGATACATTTCTATAACTTCTGGAGTACCACAAGGATCACATTTAGGCCCTATGCTATTTAATTTATATATTAATACAATACTAATTGTTTTCCAAAACAGTAATTTTCTTTTATACGCAGACGATTTAAAGTTTTTTAGAGTAATCGAAAATCAAAACGATTGTTGCTTACTACAAAAAGATTTTTCACGTCTTTCTCGTTACTGCTGTGCAAATTATTTAACACTAAATGTAAACAAATGCTCTGTTGTTAGTTTTACTAGAAATAGTAATACAATTATCTATAATTATAAAATTAACAACATTTCCCTTTCAAGAAAAAACAGCATCCGCGATTTAGGCATTATTTTCGACCCTAAACTACTTCTAAATGACCATCTAGATAGCATAACAAGCAAAGCGTATAAATTACTTGGATTTGTGATACGTTCAATTAGATATTTTAATAATATTCAGACAGCAATCATCTTATACACTTCCATCGTTAGGTCACAATTAGAATATGCCACAGTTATATGGAACCCTCAATATTCTAATCACAAATCTAGAATTGAATCCATTCAGAAAAAAATTATTCAAATGCTCTGTTATAAATTTAGTATAACTTATACCAGTTATGAAGAGATCTTACCCAGTTTTAATTTGGTGACTCTCGCACAAAGAAGAACACATGCTGATATGATATTACTCCACAAAATACTGAACAATGTTATTAATACGGAATTATTCATTGAAAATCTCTATTTTTGTGCTCCAAATAAAACAACAAGAAATAACAGCTTATTCTACATTCCTTTAATCAAATCTAACTCTTATAAAAACTCTCCGTTAATAAGAGCTATGACAACTTCTAACAATCATTACCAGCATTTGGACTTCTTTAGTTTATCTTTAAGTCAAGTTAAAAGTTTAATTAGGAACTAGATTTTATGAAACACCTATCACTACACTAATTTTTTCTCCCTTTTATGTCACTTCATTAGCTTATGTTTGTACCTATTATCCTATCTTAATTGTACAATAATTGTAATTTTGTAATTAATGTTTGCTAACTCATTATTAATATGTGGAAGCTCATTATTGGGTAACCGTTAGCTTCCCTTAATGTAAATAAATAAATAAATAAACAAAACAAAAAACCAATCAATGAACACATTGTTAATTACGTTTAATTCTAGTGCAGCTTCTCTAACTGAATTTCTCGAATGCACATTAAAATATGCTATAATACATCAGCTTCCAAATTTTCATTTATTTGACGAACTTCGCGATTTGCCATAGTCAGAGAACCAGTTCTACGTAGCTTTCTTTCTAATTTGAAAAAGTATGTTTGATTTGGATGAAAGCGATCAGGATATTGTTGCCGGTATAATCGCAGGGCTTCTCTTGAATTATTGTTTGATAAATGGAAACATTTCAACATATCTACCTTCTCGTTAATTGAGTATTCTTCCATTTTTACATCAAATAATAATCTAAGTTATCAATTCAATAAACTTTTTCACAGGGTTATAACAATAAACTAATACAAATAACAAATTTTGTTTCCATAGCCAGCTTTAATTTCCAGTAAAATTATTTTAATATTTTCTTCAATACCTCGAATACTATTAAGTTTAGAAGGTATAATCTATGAAACTTTTTTAAAGCAAAAATTATTTCGTACCTACTAAATAGTATAAAAATATACAGGGTATACCATTTAAAAAAAGGCAAAAATAGGTATATCTCCGAAAATTAAAATATTTTTTTCTGATTTACATTAATTTATGTAGCTTACTAGAAACACTAACAATTTTATTGGAAAGATTCTTTTGTATCTCTTATAACTTCCGAGAAAAATCGCGTTCCCTAGTTCCGTTTACACCCTATATATATATATATATATATATATATATATATATATATATATATATATATATATATATATATATATATATATATATATATATATATACAGTGTGTTAATTAAAAACCTGGCCATAGGCGTTTAACATGGGAAATCAGTTTTTCCTTGCGCAAAAGTTCCCAAATTATTTTAGACAAAAATACTTCAAATAAATGTTGTAGAGAATTAAATTCTGCATCCAGATTAGTAATAAGATTTTATTTTCGATGTTTCATAACCGAGAAAATCAATTTCAAAGTTTATCGAAAATTGCTGATTTATAGCGATAGCCATGGAAGTCAAACAAAATTACAAACAATTGTATGACATCTTAACTGTCAAAGAAAGTTTGTGTTTTGTGATTTTCGTTCAGTAACATATTTTTTTGGAAGTATGGAACAGTTTTCTCATGAAGAAAAGCTTCAGATTATAAAATGGTGTTACTGTGGACAAAGCTATAGAAAAATACGTGATTTAATAAGTGTAATGTGGTCACATCGACAAATTCCAAGTAAAACCACAATAGAATCTTATTACAAAAACTTAAAGCTGTAATTTCCAATGAATGTAGAAAAATAAATGCCAGACAGCTGCATAATGTTCGACATGGCTTTTATAATAGACTTGGGTATTGCTTAGCGCAAAATGGAGGGTTATTTGAACATTTAATATAAAATTATATTCATTCTAGTTTTCTGTTTTTCTTTTTAAATAAATACATTATTCTTGTTTTCATTTTTATTTTATTTTGTATATGTTGACAGCTATGTATTCTAAAAAAGTTAAATTCTAATTCATTGTGTCAATGTCATACAATTGTTCGTAATTTTGTTTGAGTTTCATGGCTATCGCTATAAATCAGCAATTTTCGAAAAACTTTGAAATTGATTTTCTCGGTTATGAAACGTCGAAAATAAAATCTTATAACTAATCTGGATGCAGAATTTAATTCTCTACAACATTTATTTGAAGTATTTTTGCCTAAAATAATTTGGGAACTTTTGCGCAAGGAAAAACTGATTTCCCATGTTAAACGCCTATGGCCAGGTTTTTAATTAACACACTGTATATATATGTAACGAAAGGATTATCTTCGTTTGATAATCCAATCGTTACAACTTCTAAAACAAACACTTTGAAATTAAATTGTAAAGATATTGTAAATATAAATTTTATTAACAAATTTTGACAGTCGTGGACGAGGAATACAAAAGTAATAATGTTTTGGTTGTCAGCTGTTCCAAGGTAACCTCGGAACAGCTGATCAACAATGGGCGAGGCTAACGTGGCGGATAACTTGATAAATATTGAAGTATACTTGATCCGCCACATTACCCCCTACCCAGAGAAACGATATAACATAATTCTTAATATTTATAATTAACAATGGTTCCTCTTCTGTTCCACGGTTCTGGTGCGTGTGGGCATGGAGGAGTTTTAAACCCGTTAGGGTAAGATGTATGCCGGTTTTAATCTGTTAATTGAAACGGTTTGTGGTTTTTTGTTTATTCCCAAAGTGAAATAATTGTTATGTCTATTGATTATTTTGTATGGGCCATCGTAACTTTGTTGGAGGGGTGTTTTGATTGCGTCATGTCGTATGAATGCATATTCTGTTTTGAATAGGTCTGGATTTATGTATGCGTTTTGTTTTTGTTGTAAATAGTTTGTTGTTGGTACTGGAAGGTTTTTCATATTCAGTTTTAGTTTAGTTAGGTAGGTTGGAATGTCTAATTTATCTTTTGTTGTATTGTACGCTTAATCTTTAAATTCTCCTGGTAATGTTATATTTGTTCCATAGACCATTTCCGCTGCTGTACCATTGAGTGGTTCTTTGTATGTTGTCCGTATTCCTAATAATATTATTGGAATGTTGTCGAACCAATCCTTGGCATTGTAGCAGGATTTTAATGCGGATTTTAGTTGTCTATGGAATCGTTCTATCATACCATTGGATTCCGGATGATAAGCTGTTATACTGATGTGTTTTGAGCCTAATAGTGAAGTTAAATGTTTAAAAAATGATGATTGGAACTGTGGGCCTCGATCCGTTGTAATAGTGGATGGTACCCCAAATCTTGATACCCAGCCGGTTATAAATGCGCGAGCTACTGTTTCGATTTTCGTGTCTTTTAAGGGAATTACCTCTGGCCACCTGGTGAAGCGATCGATGCATGTTAGTAGGTATGAGTGATTATTTGAGGTTGGTAGAGGGCCTACCAAATCTATGTGTATCATGTCAAATCTTTTTGACGGAGTGTCAAATTTGCCTAAAGGTGCTTTAGTGTGTCTAGTAACTTTGCATTTTTGGCATATTACACAAGTTTTTGTCCAGTCTCGTAAGTTAGTGTTCATGTTTGGCCATATAAATTTGGTAGCAATGAGTTTTTTAGTCGCATTTCTGCCGGGATGCGTAAGGCAGTGAAATTTTGCGAATATGTCTTTGCGAAATTTAGAGGTAATGTAAGGTCGTGGTGTGCCGGTCGACGTGTCGCAACAAATGAGTGTTTTGGAGTTGGGAAGTTCGAAATTTTTGAATAAGAGGTTATTTGTATTTGAATTTTTGAGTGTGTGCAATTCTGTATCATTTGTTTGATCTTTGGCAATAGATTCGTAATCTATTGTTGTAGTTTGATTTATATTGTTTATTGTATTTCTTGATAGAGCGTCGGCTACTGGATTGTTTTTACCGTTGATGTGACGTATGTCGTTTGTGAATTGTAGAATATAGTCCATTTGACGTATCTCTCTCGGACAATATGTGTCAGAATTTTTATGTAGGGCGTAAGTTAGGGGTTTATGATCTGTTATTATATGAAATGGTCTTCCTTCTAGGAAATATCTAAAAAAAAATATAGTTAGGTATATTGCTAATAGTTCTCTACCAAAGGTACTATATTTTTTTTCGGTGGGTGTAAAACTTGTTGAAAAGAAGGCGATAGGGTGCCATGTGTTGTCGTAGTATTGTTGTAGTACGGCGCCGACTCCGTTGTCTGATGCATCGACCATTATGTTGGTCATTGCGTGTTATTTAGGGATTGTTAAGGTTGTGTAATTGATTAATGCATTTTTTAAGTTTTTGAATGCTTGTTTAGCTGTTTGATCTAAATTTAAGGTGCTGGAGTTAGTCTTTTTGTTGTCTATTAGTTGATTTAAGGGTTGTGCGATAATTGAGCAATTTGGGATGAATCTGTGATAAAAGTTTATTAAACCCAAGAATTCTCTTAGTGATTTTTAAGTTTTTGGTTCTGGAAAGTGTTTAATGCATTCAATTTTTTTTGTACTGGTGTGATGCTGTTTTTCGAAATATGATGTCCCAAAAATTCAATTTCTTTTTGTCCAAATTGACATTTGTTTTGGTTGATAATGATGCCGTATAGTTGGAGTCTATTGAAGAGAGTGTTTAAATGTTTTTCGTGTTCTTCTGGTGTGTCACTTGCAATGAGTATGTCATCAATGTATGCAAAGCAGAATTTTAGACCACGTGTTACCTCATCGATAAAACGTTGGAATGTTTGTGCAGCATTGCGAAGACCAAAAGGCATGACTAAATATTCGTATAGGCCGAAAGGTGTTGTTATAGCTGTTTTTTCAATGGAGTCTTTATGCATTGGAATTTGATGGTAAGCTTTTGTCAAATCTATTTTTGAAAAAATTGTTTTATCTTGTAAGTTTATCACGAAGTCTTGAATATGGGGTAAAGGATATCTGTCTGGTAGTGTTATGTTGTTTAACGCTCGAAAGTCTCCGCAAAGTCTAAATAAGTCCGGGGGTGGTTTTTGTACAAGATGCAGTGGTGATGACCAGTTGCTGGTGGATGGCCTGATAACTCCCATGTCTATTAATTTATGGAATTCATTTTTTGCGAAATTTAGACGTTCGGGTGGTAATCGGCGAGGTTTTGAGAAAACAGGTGAGCCATCTGTCAGAATTTGATGGGTCACCTTGTGTTTAATTTGACGTTTTACTTTGAATGGATCTGTCAAACTTGGAAAGTTAGAGAGCAATCTCTCATATTTGTTTGTGTCTTGAATATTTGTAGATAAATTACAAATAGGAACAAAAGATAATTTAGAATTGTCTGTTAGACGTTTATTACGTAAATCAATACTGAGATTAAAATGATGGATAAAATCTGCACCTAAAATTGAATATTTGACGTTGGCTATAATGAATTTCCAGGTAAATGTTTTTTGTAATCCTAAGTCTAATGTTAGTGTAGTGCTTCCGAATGTAGCTATATTGGAGTGGTTGATGGCTTGTAGGGTTAATTTTTGTTTTAGATGATGATGTGTAGTGTTTGGGGTAATTATACTTACCTCCGCACCCGTATCCACTAAGAACTTACGTCCGGATATCGCATCAGAAACGTGGAACAAGAGTTGTAACGATTGGATTATCAAACGAAGATAATCCTTTCGTTACATATATATAATAGTTTTTATGGTATGAGGGTTTTTGAAATACCGTGATGATCTAATTAAGAAACCTAACATTCTGTAAGATTTTTTTAATTATATTATCTGCATGAATATAAAAATTTAATTTAGAGTCCAAGATAACTCCTAGATCCTTTATCTGAGATACTTACTGACTTAATATTTGATCCATCTAAGTCATACGAAAAACGTACAATGTTGCTATTTCTGGTGAAGTGAATATGAGGTATTTAATGAAAAATAATTATCCACGGTGTACTTATTAAAACGGTCAATGTATAAAAAAATCTTCAGGTCATCAGCATATAATAAGAAATTACAATATGTGAAGCACTGAGAGATGTCATTAATAAATAGGTATATTGAAAAGAAGTGCATGGACCGAGGAGGGATCCCGCAGGGATTATCGTCAAAATGAGACTGAAAGCCATTAATTATAATACACTGACTCATCTTCCCTGTTAAGTAAGACTTGAACTAGTGTTATAAGCTGCCACATAGGTGGACACCAGCAAGTTTTTTAATTAAAATATTATGGTTGATTTTGTTAAATGCTTAAATCTTAAAATATAAGCAGTAATAATAAAGAAAATTAGTCTCAACAACTGATTGACCAGGGTAAAAACCATACTGTTTATAAATTATCTGGCCTTTTTGTCTATAGAAAATAGTTACACTCTTCAGATATTTCAAATTGAAAAGTTAAACAATTAATTTATATATATATATATATATATATATATATATATATATATATATATATATATATATATATATTCCATCTACTTACTTATAAAACTTAAGTCTAGTGTCTCATTAATACTGTTTTTGTTTGCAGATTGGTGCTAGGGGAATTTCATTGCAAGGTGTACCAGTTCTTTTATTCATTGAGTTATACAGCGTCTATATACATCCAAGTGGCGATTTCTGTAGAACGGCATACAGTAATCGTCCACCCGTTCACCCATAGGGAGATTCTCTCCGCCAGAAGGTTGAAGGTAAGTTGAGAAATTAAAAACACAACTTGCATTATTAACCCTGTGTGTGGGGTGTCAATACGCGCACGTAACGTAGGTCTGCAGGGCCGATCCTAATCTTTCAGCCGCCTTTGTAAAATTGCTGTCCCCTATTTTATATCATCTAAATAATAGCACACAATGAATTAGAAATTAAATCATTTACATTATTTCGCGTACACAAAGTGAATTTTGTACATCTGTTTCTCTCAGAAACAATGAATAATTTTGTACAAAAGTCTTTGGGGATTTTTTAAATTGTGAAGTTGGTAACTTAGTCTTAAGGCCTATTTATATCAACGCGACGCAAGCACGCAAAGCAGTGGGTAACGCAATTGCGAAATGTGTAATTTATAACCACACTAAATTTGCTACTTGTAACCAATCAGAAAGCATAATGCAAATCGGGATTTCTTTTGAAATTTGACGTTTACATAACCTCTACCGTGCAAGGACTTGCGCTCGCCTCTTGTGAAAATACTGACTGAAGTGATTGGTTACACGCTAAAGGCATCACACAGAAAGTTGGCCTTGGCCATCTTTTGCGTGTCGTTCATTGCGTTACCTACTGCATTGCGGTGATATAAACAGCCGGTATTGCGTTTGCGTTACGTCTTGCGTTGCGTTAAGTAATAATAATTTATTTATCGCCCAACAGTTACACACCATTAACAGGACAACATAATGAAACACTTCAACATGTTATAAAGAAAAACAGATTTTAAATTTGAAAGTAGGTATCTACATAATATCATAACACCTTACAGAAAACAAATAATTAAGTTCATTGTGTGTGTTATACAGAAGTTCTCGTAGTCTAGGGCCTAGAGTATGTAATATTAAATAAATCAACATCGATAATGAGTTCATTAGCATTATTGCACATAATATGTATGGGTGATCTAGTTAATAAATTTGTTGTAGCAAAGTTTACAAAGAATGTTACATATGTTCGAGCACATAATCATGGAAGAAAAAAAAATATTTGACTTAAAATTGAAGAACATTCAACAATATTATGAAGTAATTTGTACAAGAACAATACAGACATATTTCTCCTACGCTAACATAGTATTTTGTTCAATTCCTATGGGGGGGGAAACTGTACGATAAATATTTCAGGAAACGCCTTTGTACAGATTCGAAATCATTTATATAACATTGATATAGGTATAGGATACCATATCAGACTACAATATTCCAATTTTGACAATAGAAATGTAGAGTACAATATTTTTAATAAATAAATCCAAATAATGTATTACATGGCGTTACAACATGATTTTGTATGAAAAGAAAAGGATAAGCCAGGATCAAAATAAACACCTAAATCTTTAATATGTAATATTGGTGTTTTTTTAATTGAAGAAAAACGTCTTATCCTTCGAGTTCTCAAAAAATAATTATTTTATTATGAGTATTTTTGCAAATTATGTATCTTTATAAAATAAACAAAATAATATGGAAAATAATAGACATCTTTATAATTTTACTCAATATTGACTAAATTCTTTAAAAATAATAATTTCTCAATATAATA
Source organism: Harpalus rufipes (assembly GCA_951394225.1). NCBI lineage: Eukaryota > Metazoa > Arthropoda > Insecta > Coleoptera > Carabidae > Harpalus > Harpalus rufipes. The sequence continues at coordinate 8,582,339 of OX596292.1, forward strand.
TTTGATTATGCTATCATAACCAATTCAGGTTCATATTCTTTAAACATTTAAAGTGAAGAAATACTGAAAACTAAACGAACAAGTTACACATGCCATGTTGCCAAGTTTATGGACGTCAAATTGGCGGTGATTTTCGGTAATTAATATACGGCGGCGTATATTATGATTAGGGTACCTGTACCTATGCTCACGGTATGGCCATGAAGTGGCTCGCCTTTCGTCCGCCATCATATTCGTTGTTGTTGCGCAAATTATTATGTATTTTCGTGGCTATTTGTTTTATTTTAATGCAAAACACATTTAAATATACTTCTAATATTTATTTCAAGTGTAAGTAATGCTTTTACTTTATTTATTTGTGTATTTTCTTGAGATACTGACTATACGATGACTGGCAATATTGAAAACACATAAAAATTACCAATATTAAAGCACAAACTTTTAAAATGTAAGTTTAGAATATATACTTATTATGTAAATAATAACAAAATCTATGACATAATAATAATTGTGTATCTCTTAAATAAATGAAGTTTTATTATACCTTTATAGATTCATAGCGTGATTGATTACTTAATATTCCTGTATAATAATATAATATCACATTTCTTACAAATAAATAGGGAAATGAAATATCTCAGTATGTTTGATATTGGCCCGTTAATGCCGGCGATCTTGCCTCATGGCCATAGCCTGTATATAAAGGTACACCCTAATTATGATGCGACGAAAGCGCCACACACGGAATTTCGATGAATTAAATATACGGCTGTTAACAAGAAAACAGTCATTTGACGTCCAAAATTATAATTTGCAGGTAAACCCCCCACATCACGAAGATGCTAAAAATGTGAGAAAAACTGATTTATAATTTGGCGTCCATATTCGGACGTCACTTTACAAAGGACGTCAAATTGTTCGGGATCTGGCAATTTAGTCACATACAACGATCAAAAATACACTTTCCCCTTCTTAGCAGTTGTTATGTTTTCGACTGGATAGATAGAGACATATTGAGTCACCTTCGGGAGTAATCGCTACATCATGTCACTGCTTGTTCTTATACTATATTTGAAACATTTGAATTATTATTAACGAAAACCAATTGTAAAATGCATGAAACAAACTATTATTAGTAATAGGAAAGGATAAAAAGAATTGTGTATAATTATTTATTGTATTCTATTGATTTTTAAACATTATTTTTGCTATAAATGCTTCTTATTCTATTTGTACTTTTTTCTAAATTTATTTTTGTTTCATGGTGAATCCGGATTTTAATATAAATGTCTAAAATGAAATTGAGTAATTGAATGCTGGGTCCTGATGGTAGTATTCATTAATTTTTTTTTTTATATATATATTATTTCTAAAAATGTTACCGTTTGCTTTTGCGATGTCCTATGCATTTTTGTTCAGCCCTGCACACGTCTATAACAAAATCAAATGGCTGCTGTAAATTGCCGCGCGTTTTTGGAATTGTGTACATCTTATTTCAATACTTACTTGAAAAAGGCATATTTATAGAATCATAACATCAAAAACCAAAAAACAAACAAAACAGTACGACTTTATAACTGCCAAAATCCAAACAAAGGAGCATAATGTCACAAATATATTATAATGACCGTAGAGACATGTGTATCGACAAACTTTAGAGTAGACTTTATCTAGTTGTCCCTTTCTGTCCAGCCGAGAACATTACAAACAGTATTATAGTATAGGGCATGTTTTGGCTACTATATTTGTGGTCGTTGCCAATGCCAAGCAAGTTGTTTTTTGTAATATGTACTACGTTGGTAGCTTTTTTCCTACAGCGAAAATGTGTAGGATTTCGGTAGATTCGTTTACCGTTATCGATAAAATATTTATTAAAATTAATTATCGCGCATGCCGAATTGTCTTGAACTTGTGAATAATAGCCTATTCTCCTCCAATTCTACGTGTGTTAATTGGCGATTAATGAACTTAACAATTACCGTGCTCGCTACCCTCACGCGTTATAATGTCTCAATCATTATTAATCGGCCTCATAGAAAACAATGGACGGGGAATATATAGTCTTGTTTAGTGTATTTTCTTTATTACAAAAATTTTGAATTGAAGAAAAACACTTTGAACCTGATAGATTGACAAATTCAAGTAGGTAAAGCTTGTCCACAAACTGATCACAAAGGTGTTGTGTTTATGCGTTACAGTTGGCGATGGGAGCAGTGTGGATGGTATCAGCGATGTACGGCGCCCCGCACTTTTTGTGGGTGCAAACCATCGTCATCCCATTGCACAATGGGGCCACCGAAACTATATGCCGAATGGATCGCCACTTGGATGTATTTTACTTCATTAATTTTATCTTCCTCTTTGTTATTCCACTGGCTGTTATGGCGGTATGTACCTATTTATGATAACCATCGAACATCTTAACACACGCTTACAGCATATCCTGCATCCAATAAATAAACCATCTTTAAGTGTTGCGTGTTTATTGTTGAGTGTTTTGTGTGGTTACAAAAATATACGAGTCTCGTGACAGTGGAAAAACTCACACGTTGTAATAAAGTTTATTTACAATAAAGTAAAAAAAATCTGATCTGGCCAGCAAATTACCTTCCGTCAATTCAGTATTGTATTACGTACAAATTCCATACATGTTTCATACACTATGTAAATTGCATTTGACACTGACATCTTCTTCTTCTTTTTCTTTAGCTTTTTTCACTCGTTAATGGTCGCTATTTTTTAATTTCTTTATCCATTCATTTCTATTTAGCTTGTTACTTTTCTAAAGTATTTCTTAAAAAAAAGCAAATAAAGCAAATAACGGACTCGCCTGATTATAAACCTCGGCTCTCGCCTCGGTTTACAAACTTCAGCCTAATGACGTCATTAGGAGCATTCTTTATAAAAGTCAATTCTTCTGTCAAAACTTTCGATTTTCTTGGAATGTATTCTTTCGTGTTTTTTTCAAGATTGAATATTTTGTCCACGACGGGTTACGAGTATATTTTTCAGATAGCAAAGAAGAAATAATTAACAAACTTGTCGTTAGGTTAAACAGTGTTGATAACAATGATTTGTACCAATATTCAGATAGAAGCGTAAAAGCAAGGAGGATCAGGAGTGCGCACTCAATGAATGTTAAAACAATAGAACCGTCAAGGCGGCATGTTGCTTAGTTGGGGCCATTGCCGCAAGATGCCTCTCATGGCAGTTTTCTATATATTTTTTATTAAATTTTATTTTTTTACAATTAAAAATTAAATATACACAAAATATTATTATTTTACATAAATTTTATTTTAACCTAAAGCGTACAATACATCATTTTAACAAAAAAAATATTATACACAATAAATTATCTACACAATTTTCAAATGAAGGAAATTTATACATTTGAATTTTAATTTAAAAAAATATTTAGTATCAAATTTCTTAAATCTAACACTTATAATGAAAAATAATTAATGCTGCATTCACAAAATTAATTTGTAGTCTTAAATTCTAAGTTAAAGTTAAAATATTACATGTACTTAAAGGCTTTAGGAAACCTAAAAAAAAACCTTTTATTTAATATTATTCTTAATTAGAATAAATAAAGTGGTTTAATTACAACAAATATACTTTAATTATAACAGAGAAAGTTTGATTGCAACAATGAAAATTTAAATTTGATTACAACAATAAATTTTGATTATATTAAAGATAATTGATTGCAACAAAGAAATTAAATACAAAAAGTGTAGTCTCCCCCAACAATATATAAATTTAAAAACAAGTTGAAACTAACAGAAGAATAGTAAGAGAAAATCTATTCGGGGAATAATCAAATAGTTTTTTCTCTAAATTAAATGTAATGGAAATACCTTTGGTAGGAAATAATGTTGGAATTGCTCCCGGTTTTAAATATTTTTTCGAAGAATAGTAATCAATCCATTGCTCCTCAAAATGCCCCATACATATCCTATAATTTTCATTTACTTTTTCTGGTGGCATTTCTATAAGCAATGGATTTTTAATGACAGTGATCCACTTTTTGAACAGATCCATCCTTGTTTCAGTTGGCGGAAATCGTACTTTTAATTTCTCGCTAAACATATAGCAAGAAGGGACGCAGCACGATCTCGGCATCTATAAATTCGAAAGTTACATATGTCTTTATTGTACATTAATGTATAATAACGAAAGAAGTTCTTACTTACCTTTTCATAAATATACACCACTTTAATTAAAGATAAAAAGAAAAAAAAATTCCAATTTAGTTTCACGACAAATTTTTCAAGAAAAACTTTCGAAACTTTCACGTCACTGTTATGTTGTCATGACGACAGCATTCATATATCTCATTAGTTAATCAATACAAACGCTTTTACGATAAATATCAATTTATTTCGTAAATGAATAGTTTACATCTTTTTTACTAGCTTATACATTAAAAAATAATAAATATATGTTATAGTCAATAACAAATACTAAGAAAATTCAAATTTTATATTACATTTAGTGACATCTAACAGGTAATAAAGAACTAATTTTAGTTGGGGCCATTGCCGTATGATGGCGCCACAAATGACACAAGCTGCTAATCTAAGTGCTTTCTCCTGTTCCTCCTTGCGTAAAAGAACGAATGTAAAACAATCAATAAATAATAAAAAAAATGTTATTAAAATATGTGTGATTATACGTTATTACATTATTGAAATATTGGAAAAACTGCAGTATTCTTTTCTTCTAAAGTTGTAATTTGGCAAAATATAGTGATTTTTGAAAGTTACTAGAATGCAATTAAATCATTGTTTCTAAAATCTAACCTAAATAATACTGCACTTCAGTTTAGCCGAAATATTCATTTGAATACGTTATCACAGTTTGTATTGAAATAATATGTAAAAAAAATAAAATAGAAGATAACATACCAATTCCTGAAAATATGCCATAATAATCACTGTTTCGTTCACAGTCGTCACCACATTTTTCAATTTCCATTCAACAAATATTTTAAACTCTTTTTCATAAACTGTCCTAGATTTCGTAGGTACTAAATCATCATTCGCTTTCTTGGTTCTCCATCGTCTCCAAACGTTTGGTTCTCCTTGATTTGGTTGATGCTTTAATAGTATATTAAAGAACGAATGTCATAATTGTCATTTTATTTGCCCAAACCTTCGAACAAAATAATCGACAATTATGACATGAGTTCTTTATACTATTTTTTCTATTTTGCGCTTTTTATGATCTTTTTAAATAAAAAATCGTAAATTCAAAATTTAGGGAATTTTGTGTTAGTTGGTAATAATGTGACATTTGAAAATTCAATGTTTGAATATAAAATTGTCTCGTGTTGTTTACAATCAAATTCATATCAAATTAAAAATGAATAGATACGATATTTTGTGTACTCCACCTGAAATACGTGAAATTACGGAAAATACATTTTATAATTCCAAAAACAAACAATGAAAAAAGTCAGGTTTCATAGTCATAATCTAATATATAGTTTTTTTACAAGTTACTTACATTTTATTGTATAAAATTAACTGAAAAGGATGTGGAAAGTGTAAAACTATATAATAATTATACACATCTTATATTTAAAACACTATTTTCTTATAAATAAACACAATTCTTGTTGACATTTCTCCTCCGCCGCCATTTTGCTTTTGTCTCAAAAAGCTCGAACTAATTTACCGACAGAGTTCACAAATAAATTACATATTTTAAATATCAACAATTAATAGTGTTTTGAACTATTTATGCCCTAAATATATATAAACAAAAATGAAAATCTTAACAATCGTTAGTATCGTTTATTCAGTGAGGTTTGACATTTGATATTTTTTGACATAACATTTCAGCTATGCTACCAACTTTATAAAAATAAATTGTACTAGGCTGTTACAACACTCAAACGAGCTATTAACGAACTCCTTTGGGTGCTGTAATAGCTTTGTTACAGATGCAAAATAGAAAAAAAAGTAAAACACATATAAACAACATTCTAGATCCTCGTCACACCCCTGGCATTATCATCATACTAACGCCCTTGGTACAAAACATATTATTTTAGCTTTTCTTCAATTTCCTTAATAGTTTTCCACGTTAAAAAGTAGTGTTCTTTTTTCAGTGGTATAAAAAATACAATGAACTTCTGACGTACAGAAAATGTGATATTCGCCTCGAAAGTCAGACATTTTAACACGTGAAGCATAGGACCAATGCTACCAAAACCAACATTTTGATTAATAGCAGCATCATTTTGCTTCTATATATTTTAATAAAAAATAAACTAATATGTAGTAGTTTAATATGTTTCGAATGTTATTTCAAACGATGAAAGCAATCTGATGTACAGTTTTAGAGTAATCGTAGTGTAAAATAAAATGTACTCGACGACGGAAAAACTCGAGGGAGAGAGGCAGCGGCAACACTGTATGTTTACATCACGGGGAAGGGGTAAAACTAATATGATATATAGATAAAAATATTACTTTACTTACATTTGCTTTTATTGTATTTTTTATTCATTTATATTTTTAAAAAAACCGTATAACAATATTAAAACTACTAAACTGATTTTTTGATAGTCTAAGTGATGAGGGCGTGATTTATTCCCGCTGTCATTTAAATGTCATTTTTAGACTGTCAAAAAATCAATTTAGCAGTTATAACGTTGTTATACGGTTTTTCAAAAATACTTTAATTGCAAATGCAAGTAATATATATATATATATATATATATATATATATATATATATATATATATATATATATTATTATTATTATTATTATTAAACATACAGTGTTGCCGCTGCCTCTCTCCCTCGAGTTTTTCCGTCGTCGAGTACATTTTATTTTACACTACGATTACTCTAAAACTGTACATCAGATTGCTTTCATCGTTTGAAATAACATTCGAAACATATTAAACTACTACATATTACTTTTTATTATTATTATTATTAAAATATATAGAAGCAAAATGATGCTGCTATTAATCAAAATGTTGGTTTTGGTAGCATTGGTCCTATGTTTCACGTGTTAAAATGTCTGACTTTCGCTCGAATATCTCATTTTCTGTACCTACGTCAGAAGTTTATAAAAAATGAACTGTGCATGTATTAGGTCATTCGTAATTTTTATGAACATCTATAGAAAATTGATAGAAATAGTTTTGTTGTACCACAAAAGCTCAAACAAAAGATGATGATGATGACACCAACATGACTGGAATTTGTAATAATACACATGAGACACTGAAAATAATCTAACAGTAACAAAAAATAATAATAATTTTACCTTAGGTCAATCAACTCGTTCAGGTGTCGAGTTTGTAAAAATATGCCAATTTAGATATAAGGACTATATAATGTAATGTACTATTGAATTGTATTAATTTAGTTTTTGTAACCTTTAATGTTTACTCCAAAAGGGAAGATGTTATGTTTATGTTTAATTTGAAATCTGTGTATACCTAATGTTTGTTGTTTGTTATAATCGCCGTCAAATGAATATGGACTATGCCCCTTCTCCGCTCTCTGTCCCTTGCCATGCGGTGTTTGCTGTTGCATGTGGGAATCTCCAGTCCATACTTATTTGACGGGGCAAGTGCAAGTATAGGCAGTTGTCTAATGTATAAAATATAAAACGTGTATTTCTCATTTGGATTTCAATAATAAATAACTAAATTTATTAAATAAATCTTACAATTTCACATTAAATGTGTGACAGAAGTGGATTAAAGATGAAATGGCCATCTCAAGTCCAATTCTGTTGCCAATAGACACTATAGATAGAGGAAAATGAAGAAAAAGAATTAAGAAAAAATCCAGCACGCCACAAAGAGTTAAAGAATTAATTAAACAGTTTTACATTACTCCAGAATTATGTCAAAAGCGCATATTACAAGTAATTACAACAACAAATGTAAGTACTCACTCTATTAGATTTTTTGCTGTCCCGTAAAAAATAGTGCAACAATTTTAGCATGTCGTATTTGTTTTCAGTAGATTAGTGTAGAATTATATACAGGATGGTGACCGGTACAGCTGAACATAGGACTAATTATTTTCGAAATAAGGTATGAAAATGTCGAAAAAAAGTAACAAATGTCGAGCTAGGTTAATTTATTTTTATTATTGTTTGTAATTTCTGTTCAAGTGAACAAATATCGATTTAAATGAACAGATAATAATTATTGTTAACTAGAATTTTCGACATTTTCATACCTATTTTCTGCCGTTACAAGCCATACAAAATTAATTTTGCTTATTGATTTATTTTCAGAAGTTGAAGCTTTTTTTATCTAAACTAATTAGGGAAACAGGGAATTAAGAAAGTATGATTTTACATGTTAAAGTCCTATGTTCCACCACCGTGTATACAGGGTGATTAAGGAATAATGTTACAAACTTTAACAGCTTATTCCTGAGGTCATTTAAGCAACAAAAAAAAAATACTATATGCACATAGGTCGTATCTCTTCTAGTTACCAAAATACAAGAGGTTAAAGTTTTATGAAAAAAAGTTTAAAATTTTCAAATTTTTGTAATCAAGATACTTTTGAAAAAGAAGAGTGAAAAGTCAAACTTTATTTGTCATAATTATTTTTATTTTATTAAAATAAACGTGTATTGCTAAAAAGTCTAAATACAGAACAACATAACAACAGTTAGAATAGGTACCAAACACAATACGAAATAAGGCAACAAATTAGAAATAGTTTATAGTAAATTACGATCATCGTTACGAATGACAGCAGATACATTCATTATTCGCTAAAGTAACTGCTCACGCGTGTTTATTTCTACCTCTACCCTATAAACTTGTTGTTGTTTTAAGAATCCCCACAGATAATAATCCAGAGGATTTAAATTCTGGAGATCGTGGAGGCCAATAGGTAGGACGTAGGAGCTAGCACACGTCCAATCCACCGTTTGGGACTCAGTCACGCGTGTAGCATAGTGGGGAGGAGCACCATCATGTTCATGCTGGTGGAACATCTACTAGCTTCAATAAAAAATCTATAACCATCAGCTGGTTAGCCGATAGCCGGTCATTTAAAACTACAATTTCCAGTAAACCAGTATTAAAAGTTCCTGCCCAGACATTTATGCTGAATCGGGACTGAACTGTAGCATTAGGATTTTGAATACTCCATAAATGGTGATTATGAAAATTATTAACTCCATCTCTCGTAAATTGAGCTTCATCAGACCATAACAATTTAACTTTAACAACACCAATACCGTCATTTCGTATAGCAGTAGATCCAGTTTCCCTTAGTCGCTGAAATACGCGCGCAAACATGGCGTCCATGTGATGTGGGTATCTGTCATGGTGTTCTCTGCACGCATGACGGGCATTACCATTACAAAATCCATAAATAAAAATTATATCTGCATATTCAGCAGTACTAAAACCATCCATTATTATTACGCAAACAATGGTATAATATTTTTTAATTAGAATAAATAAGGTTTCAATAAAACTCTCGTTTTCCAAAATATATTGATTACAAAAATTGTTCATATATTGTAACATTAGTCCTGAATCAGCCTGTATACATATAATTATAATGAAAAGAAAAATGCATGGCTTTTTTGACGGCATGTTTTAAATATCACAACAACAGAGAAACTGATTCGAATTTATTAAGTTTATAATATATTATATTAATAGGAGGAGTCTAAGGTTAAATTATAACTAAAACAATTATCCCTTAACCTTAAAATAATAATATAAGCTCTAAGCTAAATACGTAGGTATTTCGAGAACTAAGTTCTCATCATCAGTAGAACAAAAACAAAAGTTTAAGCAGTGTAGTTAAGATTACTCAACATGTAAACCATGCCAGAGGTCTAGCAACTCTGAACAAACAAAGGAGAGCACTGGGATTATATTATAGGGATAGGAGTCACAGGTGAATGAATACCAATTATAACTATATATTATTTGTGTATATTATCATTTTGCTACATGACATTCAATATTGTATGCGCAAGCTCTGAGAGATGGTCAACCAGAATACCATTTTCATGCTTTCTTGTTTATTAAATAATATTTGGTTACTAAGCAGAATACCGGCATTGATGGTTTCTTGTTTTATAATAAACAATAATAGTTTTCTATTCAATATCCAATAGCCACCAGAATAAGCCCAATTCACAGCATACTCATTGCAAGGTGTGCCAACAAAAAAAAAAAAAAATTACGAGCTTTAATTTTGTATTCTTGCAATATCTTAATACGGGAGGGCCAGTGCCCAGTGCTCTCGAGAAACTGGCCAAACACTTGAATTTGATATGTTGTGTAGGATTCTGTAATTTTGCAATTTCAGTACACAGCGTTATCTCTCCATGGCAAATGAATTTTATGAAAATATAATTAGCATTTATCGTCGGCCATATTTGGTATCGCTATAGCAATAGCACTGTGTGATAGATAATGAATGGCCTATGTTATGTAAATTTTGCATTACCTGTTATTCTCTATGTTATGTAGGTGCTGTACATTCGTATTGTGCTGCGCCTAAAAAGGAGCGCAGTACAAATAAATACGGGCACAGCACCGCCACCATTGCCAGAGACGAGCGAGGATCCGATCAGCACAGTCACGGTAAAATTATTTGTTTAACAAGGCCAAAAAAAAAAACAGATTCAGTGAATTTTACAATTACATATTTTATTATGTCATTTCTATTATTATCGTTGTCATCATACCACAATATGTGTATAAAAACAATTTTGAATAATTTTATTATTACTAAGGTAAGAAAATTATTGTAACGCTGCGTGCCGGTGGCAGTGAAAGTTACTTACTGCCTACAAAATATTCTCATTAGCGGGGGCATGGAATACACGTATCGTCCTGTCCTAATGTTCATACATCGGCCCTTTTCATTTCTTGTTTCATTCGGTTGGGTTTCATAACGTTCAAATCTGGACTTCCATGAAGTTGGCGCAGATGAACTAATTTAAAAAGTACAAAATGTACATGAATAGTTATTTATTGAATCGGAGTAGGTAGGTGTACTTTTTAAACAAGAAATTGCAGACAGAATCAAGTCGTTCTACTGGTTCGATTGTTGCTAGAACTGAATCCTCACTACTTATCCGATACTCAGCGCGTTTACTATACATTACTGAATAACCAACATAGCCTTCACATAATTTATAGTATATTAAGTATCAAGAATGGTAAGGTCAGTTTACCGATCGAAGACAATGTTTCGCTCAGTATATAAAAAAATTTGCGCGATTGGAGTTCGTTAAAAAATTTATAATATTAAATATATAATAGGCTTTTCTAATTTTCGCGAAACTTTCCGCTCGTAGATAGAATATAATTTTATCGTCTTGTATAACAAAATAACTATTTATTTGCAAGATGACTATACGGGTCTACGTACGATTCAGTGGCGAGCGTTCGAGCCTCGTCGGACCAACAATGTACGACATTAACCTTTGATACACAGGTCCGGATTGATTAAACAATGATATTTAAATAATTTGTAATGTTAGTTACCCCCCCTCGAATAACTTTTCTAGCTTCGCCTATGTACACGGTATGTACATTTTCATATTAGTAATTGCTTGTATCAAGTATCAAGTTGATGATGTCATAGAAACTTTAAAAAAATAATATTTCAAATATTTTTAAGTCTCGTCTCGACAAGATCAATGTAGTCGAGACCACAACACTATAAATATCGTAATTATGACAAAGCGGCATATCGCTTTACCATGTTTAAATAACAGTAAAATTATTTTACTATGCACATGAATAGAGCGGCGCATATGGTCCGTTGGTTGGCATTCAATATTATGTGACATGGCGTAATGTATTTGAATATCGAGTAGAGGGCTGCAAGTTCTTTGCCGGTCGCATGACGAATCATCTAGGACACGCTTTGCGAACAACAGTTCAACGTCAAACTACGCTTACCATTGTCATATTCGCCCCGCGCTTTTCTTATATTTCTTTTTACTTTAATATATTTAATTGTGAAACTAATCTGGTAAGATCCTCTATTTTCGGTCCAATCTGCCCGCAACGCAATAGCTTGTTCCTCAACCCTTCGCTAACCACCGGAACAGGTTGTAATAATCCTCCCCTACATTGACAAGTCCGCCTTCACATTTGTAAACTTTTACATTTGGCTGGTGGCATTAGGTAGTTGGGATTATATTTCACACTTTTAATTGTTTCATTGACAGACGCTATTATTATTATTACTGTTTGCCTGTTACATTGGCGGCAGTTGGCAAGGCCTGTTAACAATTAAGAGCGATATGCCGTTTTGTTATAATTACGATATTTATTGCTGGATCCGACAGAGTTAATTTTTCTGACTATAACTACCTGTATTTCAATGAAACTATGTTTACTTCATTTAATCATGTTTTGTTCCAGGTCCCCATGGAACATAGTTCCTCAGCAGTGGCAGCAAGTCCACAGGTTTTTAAACACTCGAAGACATCCGAGTGTTACCTGAGGACTTCTGTACTGCTAATGGGGATTGTGGCTACATTCGCAGTTTGCACTTTTCCGTTTTACGTTACGAAAATGTGGGAATATTGTTCAGGGTAATGTAATAAAATATTTACATCAGCAATCTTCTCCAGCTATTATGTTTTGTTTCACCTAAACTGGGCAAGTACATGAAGATATAATTTGAAAAATGGCGCGTTCTGGACTTTTCTCTCACTAATTTGTATCAATTTTAAATCAGACAGTGGTCTGCCTAATTCTTTAATTTATCTTCTAAAGGAAGTCCGTTAAAATTTATTTTTAATAAAACGTTAACACTATTTACTGTCATATTAATTTGTTTGTATTCATTTTAAAACTGAGCCCACGCCGTAAAATAAGTGCGTTAATCAGTCACGTTGTCAGAGCAACGCGGGCCACAGTACGCTGAGTGGCCAAAGCTACTTTCATTGCCCGGTATGGGGAAACGAGACAAGTCGTTGGTCAGTCAGTCAGTCAGTCAGTCAGTCAGTCAGTCACAGTACCGCAGCCCGAAAGTATCCCCTCCTTTTATTTTTTGAACATTTTGTATCACTTTTAAATAATTCATGCAACTATGTTTAATAAATGAATCGGTATAGAGGGTGTAACAGCGAAACCGACCATCGCCAGTAATTTTCTTTTATTATCAGGCAACCAAATAAGAAACAATAATACACTATTATTAATCCAAGTAATAACCATCACACTCAATGACCTTTTGCCAACGTGACACCAATTTTGTATGCCGCTCTTGTACAACTCTATGGATTTTGAATCAAAAACTTGACGGACATCAACTCGAGTTTTGAACTGTCCATGTCACATACAGTTGTCAAGAGATAAAAAATCTGTGCAAATTCCATACATAAATTTTCTTGCGAAAGATTCTAAATTTTTGGTATTTTGTGATTCCCTTTCTCGGCAACTGAATTCCATACTCTTGATAACAAACAAACCACATGAAATAAGAAAATCATGAAATTTTGAATGAAAAATTATGACACTTGTCAGTTATGGACATAATTAATTGCTGTCATTTTTACACGGGTCCCCATATCTACTTGCCATTTCATAAACAAACTATGCAAATTGCACTTGACACTGACATCTTCTTCTTCTTTAGATTTTCCCATTCGTTAAGGGTCGCTATTTTTTATTTACTTCTTCTACTTATTTTTGTTTTGCGTGTCGTCCTCATTCAGTTCCTTTTCTCTCAAGTCTTCCAAAATACAGTCCTTCCATCTTATATTTGGTCTTCCTATGTTTCTTCTACCTTTTATTACTAAACTATTCATTTTTCTTCCAATATATTCATCCTCATGACATGTTCAAACCAATGTAATCGTCTCTCTTATATCTTTCTAGAAACATTGGAAATATTTCCCTTATTCTTTTATTCATTTACTTTTTATTGATAATGACATCTGTCAATTTGAATTTTCTGAATATATTACCAGTTTCCATGGTTTGTAACGTGCTTCGCGCAACGCGATTAATTACTTAACGCACCCTAGATATTCTGGTGTGCGGCCGCCAGCTTTTATACAGTGGAGACGGGTAGGGTTGAAACCGTATAAGGGTTAAAAAAGGAATAAAGGGCGCCACGTAATTTTTGTCCGGAAAATTACGAAAAGGACGGTGCCAAAACGATATGTAAAGATAAGATTTACCTACCGTGATATTGTTGCCTGAAAACGACTGAGGGATCAAAAAAATAAAAAGGAAATTTAATAAAACAGAATTTAATGAATGTAAAATTTGTATAATAAAGTAAGCAAGAATGTAAAATGGTAAATGCACAAACAATATATATTGTTATACCCGGAGTCCTATAACTCAGTTTCGGGCGAAAGCAGTATATCTACGCAGCGTGAAATTGATCAACTTCGTAGCGCGGGCAGGTACATGCCAGTTGGAGCGCACGCACGTTCCAGAGTTACAAGTCCCGACAATGGGTAACAATGCAACAAAATAAAATATCGAAAAATACAACTTTACATAAAACAATACTTACAATGAGCTGAAGGCTCAAATTTTCATCCGCAATAATAACGAAATATTGAAATTCTCAATTGACTATAAAAAAAAAAAATGAATACAATCAATCAAAGAATTGCATAAAACAATATTACTTCAACAATGAAGCGCCAAATAAAGTTTTACAGTGAGGACACTGTAACAACAGTCCTCCTAAGCAACAATTAAACTTCCTTCCTCGTTCCTTCGCATCGTATTTAAAGACCCTACAACGTACGTGCTTATTCAATGAAAACTCACCATCGATATTTTTGACCAAAGACAATACCTTCCTTACCTAGACGAAATGTTGAGGGTGCCAAGTTTAGAATTTTTTCCCCGGATGAATGTTGCGGTATGCGGTCTGGCGTTATCCTGTAACAATACCACTTTCTTTGGATTGGTAGTAGGCGGCAACCAATGATACGAACGCTTAGAATTTGAGTACAATATCTACTTTTCGTCGCAGGTTAACAACCGATCAAGAAATGGTTCATTATCGTTGCGTTATCATTTGACAATTCATGTGCTTAACTTCCACATTGGACCTTTCTGCAAGCTCTAGACTCTAGACACATTCTATTGGAATTTGCCTCAACAACCTGTTGAAGATCCTCGTTGTTAATGATCTTCGGTCTGCCAGAGCACCGTGCTTCGTCGGCATCATCTCCGAATGCGGTACATATTTTTCGCGCCGCCACTACAGCTTGGGTACCTACCAAGTTTGTATTCGTTGTCATTTTCAACTCTTCAAATTAGGAATTTCACCAAATGTGTATGTATCCGACAAAGTTATATTTTTTCAAATTGGTTTGTTTATACATACTATTCGATAGCGTATTTTTTCTGAATTCAACCTAACATAACAAAAATACATATTGAGAAAAATTCAAGTGAAATTTTATTTTTATAGTTATTTTTCAGTAGGTAGGTTATGTATGAAAAACAAAAACTGATACCTATCTGTCAATTATTTTACTGAAAAATAACTAAAAATAAAGTTCATTTAAATTTTTCTCAATATTTTTATTATGTACGGATTTAAAATGATTACATGGTTGAATTCAGAAAAAAAAATACCCTATCGAATGGGCCTAAAAAGTACTCGTATATGACAAATACAACAAGAGAAAATAATAATGGCGGTAGTCGGTTACCCTGGATAGTTATTATACGATTGTACAACTTTATTATTTTCATTTATGTTAAAATTTACGTTAAAATATGTATATTCTTTTATGTTATTTTAACTGGTGTTTTCATATTCTTTGTATTCCTCGGTCGGTTTTGTCTTAATAATAAAAAAAATCTGATGTGTCCAGCACAATACCTTCCGTCAATCCTGTGTATTATGTATAAATTCCATACATCAATTTTCTTGCAAAAGATTCTAAATTTCCAGTAAAATTATTTCGTAAACAAACTATGCAAATTGTACTTGACACTGACATCTTCTTCTTTAGCTTTCCCCATTCGTTAGGGGTCGCTATTTTTTATTTTCTTCTTCCACTCATTTCTGATTTGCGTGTCGTTCTCATTCAGTTCTTTTTCTCTTTGGTCTTCCTCTGTTTCTTCAACCTCCTATTAATAAACTACTCATTCTTGTTCAAATATAATTCTTCATTTCTCCTCATGACATGTTCAAACCAATGTAATCGTCTTTTTTGTATCTTTCTAGAAACTTGTAAGACTAGAGTTATTTCCTTACTACATCTTTCCGTGTCTTCCCCAACATCTACTTGAACTTCCTCATCTCTGCCACATTAATTTACTTTTCATTGATACTGACATCTGTAAATTTGAATTATCTCAATATATTAGCAGTTTCCATGGTTAGCATAGCTGGCTGATTTATGAAATTTAATATCTTTATATTTTTTAACTCTGTATCTATTGAATATGAAGTATAAAATGTAATCAAATCGTATAGAGAATAATATATTCTTTAAGTTATAATAATATTAAATGTCAATAAATCATATTTAACTGTTAAAATCTTCAAATGAGGCTACTTCCGGTTGACCAATTATAACTAAAATCTAATCAGTTGTTCCTCTGGATGTAAACTTAAGGAATACGAAACAATTATAATTTTTGGAATCGTGGTAATGAAGTTATGCCATCTGAAAATTTCGTCACACACACATACATACATACATACATCATCGTAAAAATGGTAAAATCGTATTATAGGGACCCTAAAACATGCTTATTCACTAAAAACTCATCATTGATTTTTTTTGACCAAAGACAATCCCCTTCCTTACCTAAACTAAAGGTGACGGAAGATAACAAACGCCCAGGTAAAAGTTTTAACACCGATTATTTAAATCGGATTATTAGCATAGCTGAAAACTATTCAGGTATAGTTTAGTTTAGGTACATATCTTTGACTTGTATAATCTCTGCAATTTCGACTACAATAGCGAAAACCGCTTATGGTGAACTGATAGCAATAGAAAATAGGTTTTACTTATTATACACGACGATTATATAGAGAATTGACCTGGAAAATTTACAATTCGTACCGATTTTTCTAGGTATACTTATAAGAGCCGTACTTGTTAAATATACATATATCATCACGGCATATTACCCATTGCTGGGTGTGACAATCTGCTTTGTTCATAGATATCCGTAATGATGAAATAGCTATTTGTGTATTAAGAGCGCAAAATAGGACATTGTCGATTGAGAAGTTGTTCTCTCGAAATCGACAATGTCCTATTTTGCGCTCGAAACACACACAATTTTTTTCTAAATGTACACTTTGTACTTACACTACTACTCATTTAATAAGGATTAATATGAAGAAAAAACGTCTTTTATATTTTAAATTATCGTTATTTTCCATTCTTCTTGATCTATTGCTTCAATCTAATCTAAACATTTTATACTTTCGGTTTTGTAAATGAATGCCCTATTTTATTTTCACAATGTACGGTATTTTTTTTTTTTTTTTGATTATGTAATATACCGACAGAGCAGTTATATGTCAGATTGTAAAAGTGGTAAATGTGTCACTACAGTGCCATTATTTCCTGACTAAACGTTTCCATTAAGAATGTAGACAAATGACATTTCTCAACATTGTATAGTTAAAAATTTGAACAGCGAGCGTTTTTTCCAATTTGTCGCGCTAGAGCGGCAAAGTGACATTTTGCGTTGACAAAAGAGAGCGCAAATGGCTACTTTCTATGTAGACTGTAGAAAAAAATATTTGTACCGTGCAATATCAATAACACAATAAATAAGAAGCCCCTTATTCATAGAAATTATTTAACGGTATTACTTAGTCCTAATTTCTTAGGTCTAAGCTTATTATAAGATTAAAGATAAATTCCTACTCTAAACAATATTACATAACATTTTAACTAAGAAAAAAATCTCTATACAGGGTGAAACACTAAAACCGACCACCGCCATTATTTTCTTTATTATAATAATTACGAAAAAATACTATAAAACAAAGTTATAGGAGACCAAGGGGGACGTCCCATTATAGATGAAAATAGTTTTTTAAACCAGTGGTTCTCAAGTTGCAGTATAAAGTTATATTTTTTCAAATAGGATTATACATTTTTTTTATGCCCATTCGATAGTATATTTTTTCTGAATTCAACCATAATAAAAATATTGGAAAAAATGCGATTGAAATTTAAATAAATTTGATTTTTATAGTCACTTTTCAGTAGGCTATGTATGAAAAACAAGAGCAGCTATTTGTCAATTTGAATTATTTAGGATAGAAATCTAATAGCACACGGTTTATAACGTTTTAAATAAATATTTGTTTCATTTTATTTTAAGCTCAAATGTTTTTCATTCATAGCTTACTGAAAAGTAATTATAAAAATCAAATTTATTTAAATTTTAATTGAGTTTTTCTCAATATTTTTGTTATGTAAGGACATAAAATAATCTCATGGTTGAATTCAGAAAAACATACGCTATCGAATAGGCATACAAAATATGTATAATCCCATTTGAAAAAATATAACTTTGTTGTAACTTGAGAACCACTGGTTTAAAAAAATATTTTCTTCTCTAATGGGATGTCCCCCTTGATGGTCTCCTACAACTCTGTTCTATAATATTTTTTGTAACTGTAATAATAATACAAATAATGGCGGTGGTCGGTTTTGATGTTACACCCTGTATAGGGTACGTTCGGCATTGACATCTACGGATTGCTCAGAGCTCATAGGTCACGTGACGGATTTCACAGATGTTTAATAATACTAATGCCGAGCGCTCCAGATTCATAGTTTAGGCGGGAAATTATAATAGACAAATGTGTAAGTAGGGCTCTTTTCAGTAACTTATTAAATAGTTGTTTTCCATTGTATTAAAATATATATTTCTAAAAGTTTTCGTAGTATTTATAAATTTAATTTTGTAGATATTATTATTAATGATTATAAAATTTGCATATGCATTGCTACTGTTGCTGTAGCTGTTAAAATTTGGAAAATAAAATTGTTTAAATTTAATAATATATTTTATGATTACCTACCTTCATCAATTAATTCTCTATTAACTGATGGGGATACCGGCGATGGTGAATACGAGCATTCTGACAAATGTTATATGATGTGTTTTGCGCAATTTTTAAAACATACTTTCTGGCTTACCTATAAATTCGCAATCTTTATGGTCTTTCTCCACATGTTTCTCCATTGTTTCCATAAAACATGCTTTAAATGAACATAAAGGGCACATATATAAATTCAATTCTTTGTTCATTTTAACTGTTACTCCTGACTGGCTACTAACGTAGAACTGTGTCAATTAGTAGTTCAAATTCCTTGGAACACATCTGGTGACAACATGGTTAAGATTTCTAATTTTTGTTCGCCAATATTTACGCGAGAATTTTTAACTGACCCGCTACAGAAATGACAGTTGAGATTAAGGCTTATACGCATGCTCAGAATCGAGAGCTCAGCTCAGCTCAGCTCAGCATGCTCGATGACCAAGACCAAGCGCCGAGCGCCGAGCACACAGAGCGCACAGCGAGCTCTAGAGTTCAATGCCGAACGCTATAGATCGCTCTGATATCAATGCCGGACGCAGTCTAGGGCTCTGAGCGCTAAAAATGTTAATGTTAATGCCGAACGTATCCATAATCGTTGTGTAAGCGATTATGAACCGAAAGAGCTTGTAAGAGAAAACCTATTTTCTATTGCTATAAGTTCACCATAAGCGGTTTTCGCTATTGTGGTCGAAATTGAGTCAAAGATATGTAGGTACTTGAACTAAACTATTACCTAGGTATGTACTGAAAATGTAAACCGGCCGAATTATTATAGGTTTGGGCTCGTATATCATCAGGATGCTACGAAACTATATTTATACTGTGTAAAGAAAGGACGCTACAGACGATGCGTGATGTGTTCGGTTCGTTGTAATTCGTAAATCAGTCTATAGACGAGTCGAGTACATACCGGAGCTCAGAATTCTTATACCCTCAATTTCGTTTTCTGTCGGAGAAAGTTTTCAAATCCGTATTTACTCTACTAAAATATTATAATATGACTATTGTTGAACGTCATTTCAAATTGTTTTATGAAATAAATTACAAAATATTTAATATGTTTCATATAATGAACACTATTATAAAAATTATTTAATGCCGTAAGTAGATAGGTGAATATATTGAAATAAGATATATATAATTTGTAAAAATTAACTATCTCTTATATTAGATTTTTTGACATTTTAACAATATTTTAAGAACAATATAATTAAAAATATATTATAATAATTATAATAAACAAATAACAGTGTCATATTGCAAATGAGAAGACGACAAGCATCGGAACATCTGCTTAGGTAAACAGCTGACAGCTGATAGATTTTGAATAAACGACTCCTACTATACAGAAATTTGTTGATTGCTGCAGTTACTATTGACATCAGGTATTTCGCATTTTAGCTAATATACCGTAAAACGAGTACAAAACCTTGTAACATTGTATGTAATCAATCATCTACATACAATTGATTTACGGCAAGCAGAATCTCAAGGTATTTTACACATCGATAACAATATAAGAAACGGAAATATCAGATAGTATAGTTTTGTTCCAGTTCTGCAGTATTCTTACCAATTCACTGGAGACAGGAGCCTCCTATTGCTAAAATTTAAGCTAATGATGTGTTGGTCACTATTTAAAAACGAAAATTTTATTCAAATTTATACATTATTGAATGCCCTGCCCTGTCTGTACCTCACTCACTCTCTACGAGACTGTAAACGAGTTTTCAGAGAAAACCAAGAAATCAAATACGAATAACAAACTGTCCTACATCTCAAAAACTGTTTTACAAATTGATACATTATATTGAAAATCTCTAAATTGTTATTTTAAATTTGTAAGCGCTACACATTGATATGTAAAAGAAAGATAAGTACAATTTAAATTTCGTTCCATTTATAATCCAATATGACTTCCAATACGAATTATTATCCGACCCGTCATATATTTTAAAATTTCGCATGTGGGCCTCTCAAAAATGTTGGTGACTCTCCTGCTGTAATATACAGGGTGTATCTGGGAAAACGAACCCCCCCCCTAACTGTTTTTATTGTAAGGAATAGAAAAAAAATATTCATATAGAAGTTGTATTATAGTAAATATACTATTTAACGACAGGTACAGATTTTTTTTATAAAATCATGTTTACATGATACGACGATCAACTTTTATTTTTCAAACGGGAACCTAAAATTGTATTACTAAAATAAAAACCGCCATTTTTTTCTCTTTTCAACGATGTATTACTTGTCATAAATGAATATGAAAAAATTCGAGAGAAAAAGGATAATTGAGAAATATCAGAAACTATTTTTATTGAAATGTTCTAGGTGGCTATGCGAAATTAATGACAATAAATCAGATGTTTATTTGTTACCTGTTTCACGTTTGTAAAATAACTAGACAATGTTCGTACACACGACATTCAACGTTTGAATTTCTGCATAAGAGAGCAGGGTCGTAATTTCGAGCAATTATTTTAAGTTGTTTTACTTTATTACATTTGTAAATTTACGTTGTGAAGTTATTTTACCTGCTTACATTTTGTTTAATTTCGCATAGCCACCTAGAACATTTGAATAAAAATAATTTCTGATATTTCTCAATTATCTTATTTTTTCGATTTTTTTCATATCTCTTTATGACAAGTAATATATTGTTGAAAAGAGAAAAAAATGGCGGTTTAATACTAAGTCGTTACACCTGAAAATGGTAGATAGAACTCATTAAAACAAACAACTTTTCTTAGTTCAAATTTTTGATTTGGAGCCCCAGTTCATAGTTATTGGCGTTCTCTTGTTTTTCGAAAAATCGTCATAACTCCCTTATTTTAAAAAATACAAAAACTTTCAGCATTTGCTTTCGGTTCTCTAAAACACTTGTATTTACAATTATTTTCTATTTCATCAAATAATAAAATGGCGACCAATGAAAAATTTCAAAACAAGATATTTTGAAAACTACCCCATCGATTTTTGAAAATAAAACATTTATAAAATCCATAAACTTTCTACTACAATATTTGTCTGAAACATTTTTTTCTATCTGGCCAAAAAAAAAGTTTTTATTCAAATTGAATTGCAAGATAAATTTTAACAAACTGCAACAATCATTTAAAACAAAGTAGGCTTGCTGCCATTAACCCATAACCCCAGAAACAAACAAGAAAAATAAAACAATGAAACAATAAGGGTGGGACTAAATATGATTTTCAAAGTGGCCACCATTCGCAGCAACGCAAGCCCGGCAGCGTGCTTTGATGTTGGTGGAGATGGAGACCTTCGCAAGGACTGCCTGCTTCTCTTTTATATCTTCTGCTGCAGCCACGATTCTAGCCACTAGTTCTAACTCTGTGTTCACCGGCGTCTCGTAAACAGAGGTCTTCATCTGACCCCAAAAAAAGAAATCTAGTGGAGTTAGGTCGGGGCTCCGGGCTTGGCCACGCAACTGGACCTCTCCTCTCCAGAAGCAGTGTTGTAACTTATCTAGATAATTTTATCTAGATAAATCATCTAGATAATATAATTTTATCTATTATCTTATCTAGATAATTTTTTTCGAAGTTATCTATTATCTTATCTAAATAAAAATTATCTTTATCTATTTTTTGAAAATCATCTAGATGAAAATTTTAATAAAACTAAAAAAATCTTTTGTAATACAAATCGAATTTAAATAAAATAAAGCTGCGCAACTGTACAACTGTTGGCCCACCGCACTGGTACTACGACGCGAGACGCGACATACGATACACACTTGCTCGATTTCTGTTAGTTGTAATTTTATAAGACACAAATTGACATTAGGATACGGAATTTCAGGGAAAATGAAGTTTTTTAACTTTTTGTTGGCATTAAAAATTTAAAAAGCCCTCAAAACAATTGCAATGCGGGCCGTAGTTTGCCCACCCCTGATTTTTTCGATGTACAATTTTGTTAAATACATTATATTAATACGTTAAATTATTATAAAAGCATATTTCTAAATTTGCAAAATAATTTATTGTCCCGTCCTATATGTACATTATAATATGTTATGTTTATTTTAAACAAATTATCTGAAAAATATCTAGATAATTATTAATTATCTATTATCTAGATAACTTTTTACACAATTATCTATTATCTTATCTAGATAAAAAAAAATTAGTTATCTTTATCTTTATCTAGATAAAAAATATGATTATCTATTACAACACTGATTATAGGCTTCATGTAAAGTGCCACTTCTGGAAATTGTGTAATAACCAGAAAGGGAGGTGCACAACTAGATGTTATAGCAGTCCTAAATACAAAATTTCAACTTTCTACGGCTTACCGTTTTTGAGTTATGCGAGATACGTACGTACGTACAGACGTCACGACGAAATTAGTCAAAATGGATTCAGGGATCATCAAAATGGATATTTCCGCTGAAATCTGAAAACCGAAATTTTTCACGATTACAATACTTCCTTTACTTACGTACAAGGAAGTAAAAACCGGAAAAGTCTATTCCGGGTGTAAGTAACCGGGAAAATTAGCAAAAACAATTGGTTTCGTAGACATTTTACAACAAAATAGTCATACTGTCAAATACTACTTTAAATGTGATCATTTTACATGGTACCTGAAAGGGTTACGGTTCTCGCGGTAAGCAGTCGAACGCATTCATGGTTATTAATAACTGTCAAAATCATTTTAGTTTGCACCGCAGGATATTTTTGTTTGATACTATTTGTTTTTTGTACCATGTACAGTACTCAGTTGTTTTTAAACACAATTTACGTTTAAATGATGCCAAAGAACAACGTATGTACACTTCAAAAGTTAGGTTAGACTATAAATTACCACAAAAACCGTGCTGTAATTAAAATTTACCACACATTTCAGTTACTGCGTTCGAAAATTGTGCCGGTAACCTGAAAAAAATTACCAGTACCGTCGTGGTTCAATTTTCCAACAATATTAAGTCTTAATAAAAAATAAAAAAAATGTAATAGAGGAAACAGTAACAATATAGGTCCAGTGTACTGGTAAGAATACTGTACGTACAAGTGAAACAAAACTATCTGATATTTCCATTTCTTATATTATTATCGATGTGTAAACTACCTTTAGATTCTGCTTGCAATAAATCAATTGTAGATAATTACATACGTTACAGGTTACGGTATATAATAGCTGATCAATACCTTAAACCTCTTTTTTTTACGTTCATTTCTCCAATGAGCTAAAATCAAAACGATTAGAAACTTGTGGTTGTACACTGTAGGTAGGTATACGTACCTATTTTTACAAAAATCTCGCTATTGACTACAACTAAACAACAAATTTCTGTGTTATGAACTGTTAACAGCTGTCAACTGATGACCAATGTTGCCAACTGTTTCCCACTAGTTCGGATTTCGGACCTTAAAAACCGCTAAATATGTATCCAAATAGTTGAGATTTTATATTTTACTAATTACTTAAAAAGCTAAAATTGAAGCGCTAAATAGAAGAGATAATATATATTTATTAGAGAAGGGAAAATATAATGTACAGTTTTATAGATTAACGAAATAAATGTATGCGTATCGCGCATGTCGCATTTACGAATAGTAGTAATTGGAGTGAAGTGGCAGTAAAATTTAAATGCTCAAAAGATAACAGACGGCGCTAGTATCACAGCGAAACAATAAGTATATGTAAACTATCCTAAATAATAAATAAAACTGAAAACATGAAACCGCAAATGGCGGACGAAACGTGAGCCACGTCATGGCCATATCCTAACCAACCTCTATATACAGGGGTATGGCCATGAGCCAAGATTACCGCCATTAGCGAGCCAATGTTAAACATACTGAATATTGATTTCTCTATTGTTTTGTAAGAAATGTGATATCATATTATAAAGGAATATTAAATCATCACATTATGAATTTATAAAGGTAATAAGAGATACACAATTATTATGACATACATACATTTAGAGGTTATGTAGAGTATATATCACATCTAAATTAATAACTAGTTATTATTTACATAATTATATATTATAAAATTACTTTTTAAAAATTTAAATGTTTGTGTTTAATAATTGGTAATTTTTAATTGTTTTTAATATTGTCAGTAATCGTAGTAAGCTTCTCAAGAAAATAAACAAGTAATAAAGATAAAAAATTACTTACACTTTAAAAAAATATTAAAAGCATATTTAAATATGGTTTTCATTAAAATAAAACAAATAGCCACGAAAATTTATAATAATTTCATTGAATTGCACTACGCTTATTATGGCCGCTTCAATTGTCACAAACGAAATGTATAGATTTAGTACGTAAGAAAGAGTAGCGCCAAGCACGATGTAAAATTGTACCAGTTTGGGAAATTATTTGTCATAAATTAATATTAACTCGAATAATTAAATTGTATTTACTTTTAATAAACTGACAATACATTTTCCACATCTAAACTTCATTGACGCTATTCTCCTAAAAAAAAAACATTATACAGGAAAACAACGATTTGAAACTGCCCCATAATAAGCGTAGTGATTGTTGACAATGGTACAACGTTAAAAAATGACAAGTTGGTAAACACGCGTAAATATGTGCAAGAATCTTAAAAAAAATACATATTGTTTTCTTTATAGTCACTGCAATGTATGTAATACATTTGAATCTTGCAAAAACCATGTCATAATCTTCAAATGTCCAGATAGGTAATCATCTACTTACTTGTTCATAAGGATACCATTTCGATCCATTTGATGTCTACATTTCTTATTCTTACCGAGCAACTGCTTCATGTCCTAGAATGGCCATGTAACCTAAAAAATCCCACTACCTAACCTATGAGCAAATATTTCTACACAATGTGAATACAATTTTTACAAAACTATTAATATTTGTTCTACGTGTAATTTTACATAACCTATTGGACATTATTTTTTAGTATTTATCTTTGAAAAATCAATATTTCCTTAATCCAATGAGTCCAGATTGCTTTTTGGAAGACTGGTCGTAGTTTATTGAAACGTATAGCACATGTCTAGTAATTATTTATATGTAAATATTACTATATTTGTACTTATTAAAGTATTTTAAAGCACATGAAACGTATATATCCATTAGATTCTTCTCGCAATGATTTCATAACCTGGAAAACGTATTTTAACAACTTTTATTACAAAAGAAAAATTAAGTCTTACCTTTACAGTTTAAATAATTACTAAACATTATTTTCAAATAATTATCAAAGAAAAAGCAAATTTCCAAACCCAACCTGCGGTTTGAATCTAATCTTTTCTTACAATGACAAAATACATGTCAAGGAAGATCAACGATCAGCAGGAGTGCGCACTCAATATTGGTTAGTTGGAGCAAAGTTAGCAGTTTTTCCAATATTTTTAATAAAATTTATTATTTTTTTACAAATAAAAAGTAAAGTAAACACCAAAATATTCATCGAAAACCTATAGTACAAAAAAAAAAATCTAATGTGACCAGCACAATACCTTCCGTCAATTCTACGTATTTTGTACAAATTCCACACAGATTTTTATTTTTTTGCAAACTATTCTATGAGTGTTTTCTTTTTAGGGGAGAAATGAACTGATCTTACCTCGTACTGAACTGAACTCCTAAACAGAACACATATGTTTCTTAAAATAAGAATTAGAAAATAAAAACATATGTATAGCATTATATTTATGACATAACATAATAATCTGCTGAATTGGCTTATGACTATAATCTGTTGTATTATCATATGTGATTTGTTTTTGCCACCTTAAATTCTTTTGCATTTTTATATTTCCAGTAAAAAAATTTTACAAAGAGATTATGTAAATTTTATTTGACACTGACATCTGTGAATTAGTACTATTTGAATATTCTAACCATTCTAACTGTTTGCATGGTGCAGTATTGGGTTGCAAGTTATTTCTTTATAATTCTGTATCTCTAAATTCATTGAACATGAAGAAAAAATATAATTAAATTGAATAGAGAATAACATATTCTTTTATTTATAATAACATAAAAAATGATATTTAATAGCGATTTTTCAAGAAATACTGTTAGGGTACTTCCGGTTAACCAATCATAACCAAAATTTAATCAACTGTTCATATGGACGTACGAAACAGGAATATGAAAGAATTATAACTTTTGGAATTGTAGTATTGGAGTTATCGAAGGAGAAATTTTTGTCATACATACACACACACAATACAGACATCAACGTAAAAACAGGAACTCTAAAACGTAACGTATTCATCAAAAACTCACCATTCTTACCTAAAAGGTGACGGAAGGTAATAAAATGAAAAACAGTTAATACATACATGTGCATTTGCTAACCTATAACATACAACAACAGTTTATTAATTTTACGTTATTGTAATAGATATGAAGGATTCAAGTTTGTTATAGCGTCATAGATAAAGTAATTAATAATGAAAATAAGGGACATTTTTATATTGCAGCTGAGTTGGTTAAAAATGGGAATTTATAATTAAATTTATTTATATTGAATGAACAACTAATTTAATGGCAAATTTTTATGGTATCTTTTAGGTAGCAAGATTTAAAGGTAAAATTAGGGTACGTTCACAACGGAGCTGTGAAATGAGATAGTAGCAGCGATGATATAATATGTGATGTGATGTATCAGCTATAGAGGTATACAAATGTACGTGTGCATTGCACATTGAAACTGTGTATTAATTAATGAGTCACCAGCGCTGGTGCTATAAACGAGCTTCGATCAAAGAATGAAAAAGTTCATTTCTCTGCGAGGTGAACACGGTAATTAACCTTAAAAATGAAAGTGACAGAATTAGTATTATATCGGATTTGCATGACAATTTTTCCAGTTTCTTTTTGAGGGGTACATTCGTAAATATCCATAAAATCTTTCTTAATTACATAAGTGATGATATTCACCCAAAGTTGGTCTTTTTTTATTTATTGGATGAGTACGATATTTTCGTTTGTTTTTTCTTCAAAATATACCATTTCGTTGCAGTAGAACACAAATAATCGTCGTCACTGCTTGACATATCAAAAATAAATCACGTATCGCAATTCCCGTTGTGCACACTTAACAGTGATTATATTCAATACTCTCCACTATCATCGCTGCTTCTATCCAGTATCACAGCTTCGCTGTGAACGTACCATAAGTCAACAGAATATTATACCATGATGATGTTTTTATTCCTTCTCTGATCTGATTTCTGATATGTCTAAGAAGAGTCCAGAAATGCGTGGTTTACTTTCTTCAATAATGATGGGCCCGCCGTTATCGACATTTTCTGTTATTGAAAGTTCAGATAATTTTGTTTCTCGAAATTAAATAAACTGAAAATATTACATTTTTAAGATTATATTGTTGTTAAACACTTAATTAAAAATCCTCTTTGGATTTGCAATGGCTTCTAATTAAAATTTATAAATAATATATAATGAAATGACATAACCTCTTCGACAACTACAACAAAAAAATAGTAAATGTTAATTAATTAATATCAACTTATTGTTTACCTTGAAGAAAAGTCACAGAATGCAGCAAACCCTTCTTTATAGAAAAAGTACATTAATAAGAAGCGAGCAAACATTAGAAAAATTTCATATGACTGTTTGTAATCAATATGTTGCCAAAGGAGACGATGAAGACGTCGGTACTACTTATTCATTGATTAAATACGAGTAGTTGGGACCCGGGCCGTTAGATGGCACCATAAACATTGTCAATTCCTCCTTGATACAACATGTGTGTAAAAAGTTTTATAAAATAACAGCCGTGCCGTATTCATAACATTTTTATGCTTATACCAACTAGTAATAAATTTAAACCAAGAAGTATAAATCGTTAAAACTAGTTGGTCAAGTTACAGCTAGCAACTAGCCGTAGTCAAAAACATACAGACTAATTTCAGTAAAATTTATTATATATATTTATTATTAAACATGGGTAAGGAAAATTTACTTTAAACGATTCAAATCTATTTTTTTTATATATATTTTTCAGATTCTTCACAGAGTGAATCCAGACTTTATCTTTTTATTTGAATTCTTATCTACATTTTATGTGCCTGACGTGTATTTCCATTAATTCATATAACGAATTCTTTTCTTATTCCGTCCAATTTTCGGATCACTTCCCTTTTTGCTGTCATTTTATAATTCCTTTAAAATTTTGATAATATAAGATAGCATAATATATTGTAATTATTATAAGTTTAAAACTTACCTGTTTCATTTTTTTGCTTGTGCAAAAACGTCAAATACAATAAAAATACAATGTAGCGAAATGTATTATCTGGAATATTAACCTAATACACGTTTAATAGTATATTGAAAGACAAATATTACAATGATCCATATTACTTTGCGTAAATATCCGATTACGTAAAGTGGACTCGTATTGGACTTTGTAATACATGTTTTGCATATTATTTTTCCTGTTTCGCATTAAATTACTTTAATTTTAAAATTATCATTGAAAGATTAAAATTGGTTGGTATTATAAGTGTTTCTAGTTTCGTAATAAAATACGCGTTCTGTCAAAGTTTATTTATTGCCTGTTGTTCACTGTTACACTAGTGTGTTGCTAGGCGTCGCTTGACAATATAACATCAAGTGTCATGCTGCGCCCTATCGGTGACATTTGTAACTTATACTAATACAAATAATAACAATTATTGTTTCGACAGTTGAACTACACTACATTGATAACATTGACAGTTCCAATAATAAACATTTGAAATTGAATTTATTTTGACAACAGTTACTTACACAAGTAGTTAAAATTTATTATGTTATGTACCTACAAATAAATACATTGAATATTAATTTAAAAAGAGTGCTTTACTGTTTGATGTAAATATTTTACTATAAAAAATCTAATTTCAATAATTTCCTACGAACAAATGACAGGTAATTGTCAACTAAAATGAAAAATATTTATTTGACACCAAGAGTAGGTTACCAATTTCTCAATTTAAAATATCCCCAGAAATATTTTTACAAAATTGTTTATTGTAACTATTTTCGACAAAAACAGTTGTAGATATATAATCCACTTTGTGTACGCGAAATAGGAAAAATATGTATGGTGCGCTATGAATACCGAAGTGTTAAGCCAGTTTTAAATTGAAACTATGTGGAATAGTTATACGAGGAGTAAGTGCATGTGGAATAATGCAGTTATATGAATACGACTGTACATGTATTTTTATAAATCGTATACAAAGATTTATTATTGACATGTATTTTTAAGATCGCAGCGTTAGGGTGGCAAGTTTTGAATCACAGGTCGAACGAGATATCATGTCAACCTACTGTCAAATAGAATTGTGTATTTCTCATATTACTGTATCATATTTAATTTTCTTTTTATATTATTTTATAGTAGGTTTTATATTATCCATTAAGGGTTAATTAATGTAAAGTACACTTTTATACAACTTTAATTTAAATTGTAATAACCACTTGTTTTTTTAGATGATATCTTCAAAAAAAATAACTAAAATAGCAAAATTCCATGATTCACTTGTGAACAGGATGTATTCGTGGAAGTGAAGATAACTTAAATGATATTTTTGTGAACATTTATAAAACTAACCTCATTTTGAAACAAAGTTTTCTTTGAAATATAATAAAGAAATTTTTAAAAGTATACAAGACGGATAAATTAATTTATAATTTTCTGATCCATGCACTGTATTATTATCTTTTTTTCCTCTTGTCAAGCAAATTTTTATGTAAACACGAACTTTTCGTTTACGCAGGAATTCGTGACAACATAATTTATTGTCTTTCCAAAGTGACAATGTGCACTCAAGTAAACAGCAATAATTGTTACTCATATTACAATATATGTATATGTCAATTTAGATACACAACTATATACGTATAATATTTAATTAAATTTCTAATATTACATACTTTAATAACAAGTCATGTCAAATTACATTAAATACGTGCAATTTTATGATTCGTACAATAACAAATATATTTTTATTATGAAATTAGTCATATTCATTGTTGTAATGAAATATTTCTTTGTTGTAATCAAAACTCTCTTTAAAAAGAACCGGGTTAGATTAATGTTAATTTAAGAATGATAGTAGTAAATGAATTAGTTTTTGCTCTATATCAAAATATTTCTCGGGCTTGGCTTAAGCCTATCAATATTTTGTAATTTAATTATTAAAAAAATATGTATAGTTTAATAATCGTACAAGGAAGTCATGTGGTGTCCACATCAGATTTTTTTCAGTTATAATATATCCATAAACATTTCATGTTGCACGTCTATGTATACGAAATGCAGTGAAGTTATCTGCTAGTAATATTATACCATACGGTTAATTTCGTAAACATACACGTGCAACATGAAATATTTATGGATACATTTTAACTGAAAAAAATAAGTGTAATTTATATGAAAATTATGTTTCTTTTTAAATAATGCCTTGCTCGTCACCTATGTATTTGCAAAACCCAAAAACATAGACTTAACAAAAACCATGGAATAATAATTTGATTTAAATGTCAATGTCATTGGGTAACTTATTAGGACAGAGGGCAGTGCAGTACATAATTAGATATCTGTAACTCTACGACATACGTCATTATTACTTGTAATGGGTTGGAAAATAATGTCACCATTTACGTATATCTCTCACACAACATAAACTTTATAGACATACGTGAAATAATCTTTCTCTTTCTAACGTGAAATATTGCTATGTTACTACTGTATAAAGTGCTGTGTATTCTTTATTCGAACAAGTGACTATGAATAGTGATCGTTGGTCAGATGGCGCGGCCAGCGGCACAGAACACAGAATAACTTGGATAACCTATAGGCGATAGGAAATAAGCAATAGGACATCTGGTGGTATTTTGCAAAACTATATAGTGGATGGGATAAGTTATACACGTGACATTTTCTTGATTGTAATCTATTATGTTCATATAGTTACGTTTAGGTGTATAATATTTCTTAATATTAAACCCTTAATGCATAAATGCAATTAGTAAATGTAAAATTATCTCGTTAACATTAGTTCCTTTAAAAGCCACTTTGACGCTGCTATCTTATTGTCAATCGTCTATTTTATATTGTTATTATTATAATTTATCCTTCATTTTTTTCTAGTGTTCTTAAAATATTGTTAAAATTTCAAAACTTTAAAAAATTAGATATATTTCAATATGCACCTACTTATTTACGGTATTAAATTATTTTTATAATAGTATTCATTAGGTATATGAAATGTATTAAATATTTTGTAATTTATTTCGCAAAACAATTTCAAATATGACGTTAACGTTAAACAATAATCATATTTAAATATTTTAGTTGAGCAATAACGGCTTTCAAAAGTTTCTCTGATAGAAAACGAAGCGTGTTCGGCTGTCGTCGTTTACAAACTAATGAAAAAATTGAATGTTTCGAAATTTGCGGCGGATAGAAACTATTTCGCTTGTGTTATAGTGTAGAATAATATTCGGCGTGTCCACTATTATTAAATAAGTAAACAAAACAGCCAACCTTTGAATGTCGAATATGTTCGGGAAATTTTATTCCATAATTTTTGGCAATGAAGATAAGGTTAATCAATAATAATAATTCTTTATTGTATTTAAAGTTTACATGACTTTATTACAATCGATATGAATGAGGGTGAGTTTATTTTTCGCATACATTCGACGTTCTATACGTTGGGATGATGGAGAGGAATTGAACCCACGACCTTAGAGTTGAATACAAAAAAATCTGATGTGGCCAGCACAATACCTTCCGTCAATCCTGTGTATTATATACAAATTCCATACATAAATTTTCTTGCAAAAGATTCTAAATTTTTGGTATTATGTGATTCCCTTTCTCGGCAACTGAATTCCATACTCCTGATAACAAACAAACCACATGAAATAAGAAAATTATGAAATTTTGATTGAAAAATTAAAACACTTGTCAGTTATAGACATAATTAATTGCTGTCATTTTGACACGGGTCAAAGTCATGTTACTGCACGCGCCCCATACATAAATTTTCTTGCAAAAGATCCTATATTTCCAGTAAAGTTATTTCATTAACAAACTATGCAAATTGCACTTGACACTGACATCTACTTCTTCTTCTTTAGTTTTTCCCATTCGTTAGGGGGTCGCTATTTTTTATTTTCTTCTTCCACTCATTTTTGTTTTGCGTGTCGTCCTCATTCAGTTCCTTTTCTCTCAAGTCTTCTACAATACAGTCTTTTCATCTTATATTTGGTCTTCCTATGTTTCTTCCACCTTCTATTAATATATTCATCTCTCCTCATGACATGTTCAAACCAATGTAGTCGTCTCTCTTATATCTAGAAACTTCTAACACTAGAGTTACTTCCCTTATTCTTTCATTGATTTACATTTTATTGATACTGACATCTGTCAATTTGAATTACCTGAATACATTAGCAGTTTCCATGGTTATGTTAGCATAGCTGGCTGAATTATGAAATTTATATCAAATTTATTATCTTTATTCTTCTTTAACTCTATATATGTTGAATAACAAATATAAAATGCAATCAAATCGTATAGACAATAATATATTCTTTAAGTTATAATAACATTTAACTGATTTTTTTAAGAAAAACTGTTAAAATCTTCAAATGAGGGTACTTCCGGTTGACCAATTATAACCAAAATCTAATCAAGTCTGCATATGGTTGTAAGGAAGAGGAATACGCAAGAATTGTAATTTTTGGAATTCTAGTATTGGAGATATCGTGCACGAAACGGCGTCCACACACACATACAGACATCATCGTAAAAATAGTAAAATCGTATTGTAAAGACCCTAAAACGTGCTTATTCAATGAATACTCACCACCGAATTTTTTGACCAAAGACAATACCTTCCTTACCTAGAGGTGACGGAAGGTAAAAAGCTTATACCTTTTCTGAGGAACGCTTAGGATCAAGTGAAATAGATTTATACGTGTACCTGTACATACAAACAATTTATAACGCCAAATAATAAAACAATAGTCAAGTTGAATATAAAACTATTTTATTTATTGTGCCGGAAAATGTGGAAAGCACAAAAGATTGTTCGCCGTCACTGGCACAAGTATATCTGAGTTTGCGCAGTACACACGTCCTTCCGTCGTTTCCTGTCTCTCTTAATCAGTGTTGCCAACATTCATTTCTAAAAAATCCCCTTTTATCACAAAAATCCCTATTTTGAAGTAATTTATTAAAATTATATTTTTTACCTTCCGTCACCTTTAGGTAAGGAAGGTATTGTCTTTGGTCAAAAAATTCAATGATGAGTTTTTACTGAATAAGCACGTTTTAGGGTCCATATAATACGATTTTACCATTTTTACGATGATGTCTGTATGTATGTGTGTCTGTGTGTGTGTAACAAAATTTCCGGATCCAATAACTTCAATACCACGATTCCAAAAATTATAATTTTTTCGTATTCCTCAAGTTTACATCCAAAAGAACAACTGATTAGATTTTGGTTATAATTGGTCAACCGGAAGTAGTCTCATTTGAAGATTTAACAGTTAAATTTGATTTATTGACATTTAACGTTATTATAACTTAAAGAATATATTATTCTCTATACGATTTGATTACAATTTATACTTCATATTCAAAAGATACAGAGTTAAAGAATTTTAAAGAAATTAAATTTTATAATTCAGCCAGCTATGCCAAACTTGGGAACTAGTAATATATTCATATAATTCAAATTGACAGATGTCAGTATCAATAAAAAGTAAATTAATGTGGCAGATATGAGGATGTTGAAGTAGATATTAGGGAATACACGGAAAGATACGGTAAGAAAATAACTCTAGTCTCTAGTGTTACAAGTTTTTAGAAAGATACAAGAAAGACGATTACATTGGTTTGAACATGTCATGAGGAGAAATGAAGAATTATATTGGAACAAAATGAATAGTTTAGTAATAGGACGTTAAAGAAACAGAGGAAGACCAAAGATAAGATGGAAGGACTGTATTGCGGAAGATTTGAGAGAAAAGGAACTGAATGAGAATGACATGCAAAAATAGCGACCCCTAACGAATGGGAAAAGCTAAAGAAGAAGATGCCAGTGTCAAGTGCAATTTGAATAGTTTGTTTATGAAATAATTTTATTGGAAATTTAGAATCTTTTGTAAGAAAAATTATGGAATTTATACATTATACACGAGAATGACGGAAGGTATTGTGCTGGCCACAACAGATTTTTTCTATTTATCTCCTTTCATTACTAAATATCACTAAGTTCAAATTTAGCACTTAATTTTACAACTATAATTTACGTTTTCTACGGAGTAAATCAGTCTTCTGGTAACTGCATTCTTATATATACTCCATTCGCTGAGACAAGAAAATAATGTAAGTAATTCTTGATCAGAAACAAGTCATTTTATAAGTTCGGCTTCAAAATTTTCCTGTTTTGACCAACAGAATGACTTGTCTCTGTTCACATTCTCTCATCTCAGCGAATGAACTATAGGTATCTGAAATGAACTTTAAATGAAAAATGAGATGAATTATAATTAATATATGTAAGTATAATATGTATATGATAAATTATACATATTTAGAGTTGTTTCTAAACTAATGGCAAAATCCCCGAATTTTTCTATTTTAAGTGGAAAAATCCCTTTATTCCTCTTCATATTAAAAAATCCCGTAAAAATGGATAAATCCCTCTGTGTGGGAACACTGCGTCTTAATCCATAACCTTATCTGCTGTCACAACAACACACCACTACAAGCACGACAACCGAGGCGGCAACAAAGGAAAAAGTGAATGTACGGAAAAGAAATTTAAATAAATCATAACATTCCAATGTGCTAAATACATAAATAAAAAAGTCTGTTTTTTTTTGCTTTTCACACACAATGAATGATTACAATATATGTAGTTATTAAAACAGACTTCCATATACATATGTACATAGTTCTAAGTCAGAGTTACATTACAAAAAGTAATTCTTGATTTGTTACGTTTCATCTACATACACGTACGTACAGTAAATTTTTTGAAAGACGTCCGATCAAGGTCACCCGTATCGAACGAATTAATAAATTGGCATACATTTATCTCTTTCCTTTGCAAAGGTTTTAAGTGTGTGCGATAAGGATAGATATAACACGCTTGCCTTTCAAAAATTCATATTGTTTCGACTATGCTAGGACATTCCACTTTAAAACGATGCTCGTTGTTGGTAATATTTTCGCTGTAACGTAAGTTTATTTATTAATTCAGATACATTACCTTAATTCATAGCCATACGAATAATGTTATTTTGTGTCAGAGTCACTGACACTGACATTGTGTCATAGTGTCATTATCTTATTTTTCACATATTTGGTTTTACATTTGCTAATAAATTTACCAGTTGACTTATTTACGAATTTTAAATGCTTTTATTGTAACATATATTTTTATAATAATAAAATAACAGTAGTATCTTATGTACCCTCATAAAAACTAAGCAAACGACACTACTGAATTTGTCATAATGCGCGGAACAAAAATCTGAATTCATACAATTCGTAGACGACCTTGATCGGACATCTTTCAAAATTTTTTGTATTTTGATTGCAATGAAACTGAAACTGTGCATACAATTGTAACATTTCAAAAAACTCTTTTCTCATATTAAATGCCACGGATTCTCATGTTGGTTCATCCAGCATTTTATAGGCTTTTTATAGCTTTACAGTCCCGTGGACTTTGTATCCATTCCAGTATTGCATAGGATGTGAAATATGTGTATATTTTACATTTTAATACATTAAGGTAATTGTCACTCGAGTGTACCTACCTATTCAAAAACACTTGTTCTATGTTCAAAATAAAAATTAACCTAATGCAGTTTATATTTGCAATAACTTATATTTTTTAACATTATATTATATACACAGATTGCATCAAAATATTTAATAGTAGTTTATATATCAAGGGAGTAAAGTTCGTCATTATTTGTCGAGAGCGAATATTGAATCCTGAGGGCGTAGCCCGAGGGATGCAATCGCTTGAGGCAAATAATGACGAACTTTACTCCCGTGTTATATACAATATTTTATATACAAACGGAAAAAAATGTTATTTAGCTTACAAAAGAGACTAACAGCAAGTGAAACTAGTAAAAATGAAGCAAATTTTTATAAACAAAAAATCTATTTATTTTGTTAATTTTTCACAAAAACAATTATATTTTTTTTTTCAAAGTAATTATAATCGATAATATTCTACATATTTGTATGTTAATATCAATTAAGAATTGAACACTAAGAAAATAAAATTATCACTTTATTTCCCTAGGGAGTACTTGTCATTTTTATTTCCCTCGGGAAATAATGAAGCACATTAATTAATGATTTTGATAAGAATAAAGTTAACTTTATTTACCGATTGTATATAAAAGATAATATCAAACACTGTAACAAATTAATTTTCTTTATTTTTCCGTAGAAAAGTTTTTTCTTTTCTTTTTTACCTTCCGTTACCTTTAGGTAAGGAAGGTATTGTCTTTGGTCAAAAAATTCAATGATGAGTTTTTACTGAATAAGCACGTTTTATGGTCCATATAATACGATTTTACCATTTTTACGATGATGTCTGTATATATGTGTGTCTGTGTGTGTGTGACAAAAGTTCCGGATGCCATAACTTCAATACCACGATTCCAAAAATTATATATTTTTTGTATTCCTCAAGTTTACATCCAAAAGAACAAGTGATTAGATTTTGGTTATAATTGGTGAATCGGAAGTAGCCTCATTTGAAGATTTAACAGATAAATTTGATTTATTGCCATTTAATATTATTATAACTTAAAGAATATATTATTCTCTATACGATTTGATTACATTTTATACTTCATATTCAATAGATACAGAGTTAAAAAATATAAAGATATTAAATTTCATAAATCAGCCAGCTATGCTAACCATGGAAACTGCTAATATATTGAGATAATTCAAATTTACAGATGTCAGTATCAATGAAAAGTAAATTAATGTGGCAGAGATGAGGAAGTTCAAGTAGATGTTGGGGAAGACACGGGAAGATGTAGTAAGGAAATAACTCTAGTCTTACAAGTTTCTAGAAAGATACAAAAAAGACGATTACATTGGTTTGAACATGTCATGAGGAGAAATGAAGAATTATATTTGAACAAGAATGAGTAGTTTATTAATAGGAGGTTGAAGAAACAGAGGAAGACCAAAGAGAAAAAGAACTGAATGAGAACGACACGCAAAACAGAAATGAGTGGAAGAAGAAAATAAAAAATAGCGACCCCTAACGAATGGGGAAAGCTAAAGAAGAAGATGTCAGTGTCACGTACAATTTGCATAGTTTGTTTACGAAATAATTTTACTGGAAATTTAGAATCTTTTGCAAGAAAATTGATGTATGGAATTTATACATAATACACAGGATTGACGGAAGGTATTGTGCTGGACACATCAGATTTTTTTTATTATTAAGACAAAACCGACCGAGGAATACAAAGAATATGAAAACACCAGTTAAAATAACATAAAAGAATATACATATTTTAACGTAAATTTTAACATAAATGAAAATAATAAAGTTGTACAATCGTATAATAAATATCCAGGGTAACCGACTACCGCCATTATTATTTTCTCTTGTTGTATTTGTCATATACGAGTACTTTTTAGGCCCATTCGATAGGGTATTTTTTTTTTTCTGAATTCAACCATGTAATCATTTTAAATCCTTACATAATAAAAATATTGAGAAAAATTTAAATGAACTTTATTTTTAGTTATTTTTCAGTAAAATAATTGACAGATAGGTATCAGTTTTTGTTTTTCATACATAACCTACCTACTGAAAAATAACTATATAAAAAAAATTTCACTTGAATTTTTCTCAATATGTATTTTTGTTATGTTAGGTTGAATTTAGAAAAAATACGCTATCGAATAGTATGTATAAACAAACCAATTTGAAAAAATATAACTTTGTCGGATACATACACATTTGGTGAAATTCCTAATTTGAAAAGTTTTTATACTTCATATTCAATAGATACAGAGTTAAAGAATTTTAAAGAAATTAAATTTTATAATTCAGCCAGCTATGCTAAACATGGAACCTACTACTATATTCATATAATTCAAATTGACTGATGTTAGTATGAATAAAAAGTAAATTAATGTGGCAGAGATGAGGATGTTGAAGTAGATGTTGGTGAACACACGGAAAGATACGGTAATAAAATAACTCTAGTGTTATAATTTTCTAGAAAGATACAAGAAAGACGATTACATTGGTTTGAACAT
The DNA here is from genome assembly GCA_951394225.1 of Harpalus rufipes. Taxonomy (NCBI): domain Eukaryota; kingdom Metazoa; phylum Arthropoda; class Insecta; order Coleoptera; family Carabidae; genus Harpalus; species Harpalus rufipes. The sequence goes on from OX596292.1 coordinate 8,621,733, forward strand.
GTCATGAGGAGAAATGAAGAATAATTATATTTGAACAAGAATGAGTAGTTTAGTAATGGGAGGTTGAAGAAGCAGAGGAAGACCAAAGATAAGATGGAAGGACTGTATTGCAGAAGACTTGAGAGAAAAAGAACCGAATGAGAATGACACGCAAAAATAGCGACCCCTAACGCATGGGAAAAGCTAAAGAGGAAGAAGATGTCAGTGTCAAGTGCAATTTGAATAGTTTGTTTATGAAATAATTTTACTGGAAATTTAGAATCTTTTGCAAGAAAAATTATGTTTGGAATTTATACATTATACATAGGATTGACGGAAGGTATTGTGCTGGCCACAACAGATTTTTTTGAACTGTGCCACTCGCACTAACACATACACAAGTGTCGTACTTCAATGTTGAAGAATAACCGTGGCAACGTCGCACCTAGACATTTATTGCCACATTCGGGTATAAAAGTAATAAGATATTTTGAGATATAATACTAATTCTAAACTACAAATGGAAACCGCAAAACAAATTAATATATTTCTTTCTTAAAATTACAAAAGTAGTATTATACTGTTTAAAGTTTTCATGCTTTTCACGTAATATACCAATTTAAAAAATATTTCCTTCGAATGTACGTCTGAAATTCCTTTAACCAAAGATTACGTCTTTATTCGCTAATACCAAAGCGGGCGTTGTTAACTTAACTGATACTCCATCTGGAACGCTTGTACATGGTTGTCAAGTATAATTCTACCTATTTATCGTATCTTCAGAGGCAATAAAATTAAATCTGGATGGTAAATAATTTTCAAATTTTTATATAAAATCCGTTAATTAGTTTTCTATAATATACTAGTTTTCCGATTAAATGTCGGTATGGATATAAAAATTATAGTTTAAAATGTTGTGTTTATTTTGTCATTTCCTATTCTTCACGTGTTAAAAAGGCCAAATTTAATTGCAAACATCTCAGGTACCGCGTGGTCAATTGTTTTAAAACTTGGAGAACAGGTAGATTATACTTCAGTTGAGATTGAGATGTATTTAAAATTTCAATTAATTCTGGGTAAAATGGTTTCACGATATAACTACCTTAAGGGCCATTATTCATAGTCGCTACATGAAAAATTCTTGACTTAAGTTTAGCTTGAAATGATAGAAATGTCAATTTCCGTTTTCATAGTCCCAACACTTGACTTGAGTTGAAGTAAATCACTACTTCACACATAGTTTTTGGTATTCAATGACTAAACTTGACTTGAAATTATTCCGAGCTTTTCCTCGAAAACAAGTTTTCTTATTTTTTACTCGTTGACATGTGTTTTTTTTTTTGTTATTAATTCCTGTATTTGTAGTAAGATAATGATTGTAAGTGATTATATTCAGTATTCAGATAGCCCTTTGGTTAGACATTTTAAATGACTGTTAACCACTGTTGTAATTAATACAGATATTGTAAATTAAATAATAAACACTTAAAACTAATAAGTTGAGTTAAAAACTCAATAATAATAAATCAGTAATAGTTAATAGTATTGCATAAAGTAAAAATTAAGAAACTTTTATGAATACGAAAACGTTTTTCAAGTCGTGTGCCACTTAGGATAATGTTATGAATATGGCCCTTATTTATAAGAAATGCATACTAATTTTCAATATTTGAAGTAGGTACAAACCTTCCATCCTATGTGGTCTGTTTGTAATACAGGGTGTTTCCTTTAAAACAACCAGCGCTTTTTTGGGCGAACTAATGACTTTAGAGAAAAATATTATATACAAAAAATTACCAGGAAAAAGGGCTTAATTTATGAGGAATAATAAATAAAAAATTCAACCAGTGGTTCTCAAACGGTAGAATAAAATTATATTTTTTTAAATGGCAACCTATATAATTTTTTTGTCCATTAGATAGAGAGTTTTTTTCTGATTTCAACGATATAAATATGATATGGGGTTGTATAACAATTATTTCGAGAAAAATGATATTAAAAATCAGAAATAATTCTACAATATTGAAGTAGGCTATGCAATAAACAACTATTAATACGACTATTGCCTAGGTTACGAGAGTATATTATTTTCTTATATCTAATAAGTAATTAAACAATTACGAAAACAAACACTTAATAATGTAAGTAACAAAACTATCTGTCACCTGTATCATTTGTTTGCATTTGTTTATTGCATAGCCTACTTCAATATTGTAGAATTATTTCTGATTTTTAATATCATTTTTCTCGAAATAATTGTTATACAACCCCATATCATATTTATATCGTTGAAATCTGAAAAAACTCTTTATCTAATGGACAAAAAATTTATATAGGTTGCCATTTAAAAAATATAATTTTATTCTACCGTTTGAGAACCACTGGTTGAATTTTTATTTATTATTCCTCATAAATTAAGCCCTTTTTCCTTGTAATTTTTTGTATATAACATTTTTCTCTAAAGTCATTAGTTCGCCCAAAAAAGCGCTGGTTGTTTTAAAGGAAACACGCTGTATATAACATGAAATAATTCCCTAATTTTTCTTCAAACAAACAACAGGTGCCTAGGTAGAAGTTTTTTTAAAAATATAAATAGAAATACGCGAATAAGTTGAATATGAAAATACTTTAGGTTAGTAGTTGATAGGTTATGTTACGAGTATTGTTTTTTACCTTCCGTCACCTCTAGGTAAGGAAGGTATTGTCTTTGGTCAAAAAATTCGGTGGTGAGTTTTCATTGAATAAGCACGTTTTAGGGTCTTTACAATACGATTTTACTATTTTTACGATGATGTCTGTATGTGTGTGTGTGTGTTCGTATGTGCGTGTGTGTGTGTGACCGCGTTTTCGGGCACGATATCTCCAATACTAGAATTCCAAAAATTACAATTCTTGCGTATTCCTCTTCCTTACAACCATATGCAGACATGTTTAGATTTTGGTTATAATTGGTCAACCGGAAGTACCCTCATTTGAAGATTTTAACAGTTTTTCTTGAAAAACTCAGTTAAATGTTATTATAATTTAAAGAATATATTATTCTCTATACGATTTGATTGCATTTTATATTTCATATTCAACAGATATAGAGTTAAAGAATAATAAAGATAAAAAATTCGTATAAATTTCATAATTCAGCCAGCTATGCTAACATAACCATGGAAACTGCTAATATATTCAGGTAATTCAAATTGACAGATGTCAGTATCAATAAAAAGCAAGTAATTGAATGATAAAATAAGGGAAGTAATTCTAGTGTTAGAAGTTTTTAGATATAATAGAGACGATTACATTGGTTTGAACATGTCATGAGGAGAAATGAATAAATTAATAGAAGGTGGAAGAAACATAGGAAGACCAAATATAAGATGAAAAGACTGTATTGCAGAAGACTTGAGAGAAAAGGAACTGAATGAGGACGACACGCAAAACAAAAATGAGTGGAAGAAGAAAATAAAAAATAGTGACCCCGTAACGAATGGAAAAACTAAAGAAGAAGAAGATGTCAGTGTCAAGTGCAATTTGCATAGTTTGTTTATGAAATAACTTTACTGGAAATGTAGGATCTTTTGCAAAAAAATTATGTATAGGGCGCGTGCAGTGACATGACTTTGCTGCCTTTGGCAAGCAGATATGGGGACCCGTATCAAAATGACAGCAATTAATTATGTCCATAACTGACAAGTGTCATAATTTTTCATTCAAAATTTCACAATTTTCTTATTTCATGCGGTTGGTTTGTTATCAGGAGTATGGAATTCCGTTGCCGAGAAAGGGAATCATAAAATACCAAAAATTTAGAATCTTTTGCAAGAAAATTTATGTATGGAATTTGTACATAATACACAGGATTGACGGAAGGTATTGTGCTGGCCACATCAGATTTTTTTCTTAGGGACAGTTTTACAGTAAATATTAGATAATAGTAGTTTTAATTGATTGTAAATATTAGTTACGTGCGTATGAATGAAATAAAATTGCTCCCTTGTTTTTAATTCCAAATTTTGCCACCAGGTTCGAATTCTAATTGAAATATCCCAATATAATAACATCTTATTTTTAAATAATTAAAAGTAAATTACAAAAAAAAAAAATATTTTAGATTTTTTCAATTATTTTATACAACTTATCCTTGAATCCTTGACGGATATTCTGTTGTGTTAAATAGTGTGTCTAATTCTAATAATATAAAATATCTCATATAGTTTTATTTTAACAGGCACAGCACAGTGTTCACTCCGGCAACGTATGTCTTAATATACATTAGGTCCGGGATGAACCCTGTGCTCCATGCGCTTCTAGCGGAGAACTTCAGACGGTGAGTGAAAATGAAAGTAATAATCGGTTCGATTCTTCCGATCTGCTAGCTGCTGCGTAAACAGAATTAAAATTTTCATGCGTCGGTAGTTACTTGACTACGTCGCCACAGGAATTTTCCATCTTTGAGCTATATAGGCAAAAACTCGTTTCTCACTAATGATAGTTATAGAAAAATTGTTTAGACAAATAATATTATATCGTTTTTCGCGCAAAATAAAATGGCGTAATTAGATTGTTTGAAAACTTAATAATTCTCAAGATATAACACAAACTTATATATTTTTTTAAATGGAGTCCTATGTTGAAAATACATATGTAGTCTCATCTTTATGCTTATTATACAGGGTGTTTCCTTTAAAACAACCAGCGCTGTTTTGGGCGAACTAATGACTAGAGAAAAATGTTATATACAAAAAATTACCAGGAAAAAGGGCTTAATTTATGAGGAATAATAAATAAAAAATTCAACCAGTGGTTCTCAAACGGTAGAATAAAATTATATTTTTTTAAATGGCAACCTATATAAATTTCTTGTCCATTAGATAGAGAATTTTTTTCTGATTTCAACGATATAAATATGATATGGGGTTGTATAACAATTATTTCGAGAAAAATGATACCTATTAAAAATGAGAAATAATTGTACAATATTGAAGTAGGCCAGGCCTGCACAACTCAAAAGTAATCCGGGGCCAAACCAAAACCCTGAAATCAAAACGCGGGCCGCAGTAGAATTTTCAGTCTCTATGTTTGGATTCAAAATGACGTCGAATATTATATATTCTTTTAGAACCGCGATTGATTCGCGGCAAACCAAACAAAGTTCTTTACCATTGTACAATATAAACAAGTAGGTACTTATTTGTCCACTCCGTATTAAATACTCTGCGTTCTGAGACAATTTTTCGCTTACGATTATTGCCACCCATTATTTCTGGTCACCCTGAATTGAATATTAACAATTAAAACTCGCACTTTACCATGCATGCACAGGTAAAAAAAAAACAGAAAAGTACAGTGGTATGTTCGTCTTACAACATTTGAATTTGAACTTTTAAGAAAGGGTATTTATTTTATGCAATAAAATTCCTAGCTTCTGGAATCAAAAATGTGTTAACAATGTCAATTCTACAAGAATACAATAAATACACATATGTAAGATTTAGGACATAGACACGTACCTTGACAATTTTTTTTCTTTTCAACAACCTTTAATAACTTTTAACACTCCGACTGGGACCACACACTTGTGTAAAAGTCTAGAGCTACCATCTACGGTTAGCTTTCACAAACACTCCCATTTATAACAAGTTAAACAATTTAGTTTTAAATAATATCTAGATTTATTTTTCATAAAATATTCTACTAAAAAATTATAGAAAACGCAAGAAACAAAAAATATGGAATTAATCATTCTTCAAATATCGTCCCAGATATTTACGTTTCGCGGGCCATCATGAGAGTTGCAACGGGCCGTATGTTGTGCAGCCCTGAAGTAGGCTATGCAATAAACAACTATTAATACGACTATTGCCTACGTTACGATAGTATATTATTTTCTTATATCTAAAATAACTTGTTTTACTAAGAAATTCATAATAACAAATGAACTACTACTACCTGTATCATTTGTTTGCATTTGTTTATTGCATAGCCTACTTCAATATTGTAGAATTATTTCTCATTTTTAATATCATTTTTCTCGAAATAATTGTTATACAACCCCATATCATATTTATATCGTTGAAATCAGAAAAAAACTCTCTATCTAATGGACAAAAAAATTATATAGGTTGCCATTTAAAAAAATATAATTTTATTCTACCGTTTGAGAACCACTGGTTGAATTTTTTATTTATTATTCCTCATAAATTAAGCCCTCTTTCCTGGTAATTTTTTGTATATAACATTTTTCTCTAAAGTCATTAGTTCGCCCAAAAAGCGCTGGTTGTTTTAAAGGAAACATTCTGTATAAGCTTTTCAATGATATTATAACAAATCTATATTCTTCTGTTTGAAGCAGAAATTATAATTTTTTTGGGGTGAACAAATTGAGAATAATTTAGAAACTCTATTACAGGTGACGTTTTATTTATTTTTAATATTATTTTCTCCAGTTATTATCATATCTTCAATTTATATACTCCAGAAAGGGAAAGCATATTAAACCTCTTTTTTTCAAATTGAGCCAAAACCAATAACTATGACGATGATTACTCGAAAAAAATAATTGATGATCCGTAATAGATTTTTTCATTTGTTTCTTAATAATTTTCAAATTTTTCATCCCAAAAAAAATAATAATTTATGTCTTATTCATGTTTAAAACAAAAGAATGCAGACTTGTTATATATCATTGAAAAGCTGATAACACAGGTTCCCGTATAAAAAAAAATAATATAAGTTTGTGTTATATCTAGAGAATTATATCCCTGAGTGCAGAATTAAATTCTGTAACGAATGAGCGAATTAAAAATATGTGTTTTCATTTAAAAATAAAAAAAGTTAGGTCCCGTATTTTGAGAACCACTGAAGAAAATAACTTTTCTTTTCTTTAAATTTAACCGTCTTTTGTAACTCTTATAGTTCTCGAGATAGCAATGGCGACCCATTTAAAATAACAACCTGTATACCAGGTGTCTGTTTTTTTTATGGACTATGGATATACACAATAGTAAAATTTCCATATGGCTGTAAATTCTGCCCTATTAATTTTAAAACTAAAGTGTAAATACAAATTAAATACTGCATCAAATGAATCTACCCAAGTAACACAAATGATCAAAAATCGACGTCACTGTGACGTCCTAAAGACGTCTCAACGTGCAGCTGTACGACGTCATTTTAAAACGTTGTTTAAATGTCATTTTAAGACTTTCTTTCGACGTAATTTTTGTGGTACAAACATATATGATGGTAGGAAAAATAAATAATTTAATTCTAGTTTTATTTATACTGTATAATATAAAATAAAATAATTACAAAATAGTAAAGCAAAACAATATATCAACAATAGAATATGAAACATAAAAAGTATTTTTGAATATATATATATATATATATATATATATATATATATATATATATATATATATATATATATATATATATATATATACAGGATGAGTCACCGAAATCGCCGTCTTCAATATCTCCCTTGTCGTTAGAAATACAGCATAAGTTTATTAACAAAATTTATTCGTCTACTCAAGGAGCATAGCGTAAAATTATTTTCACATATACAGGGTGTTGCATTACGGCTCGGCGAGAATTGTTTGTCTTTTTTTAAATGGAACACCCTAATATATTTTTATATATTTTGAATTTTATTTTATTCACCTATACGAACATATGAGTTTTGTTTTAGTTTTCCACGGCGTTGCCAAGTTATTCCGTTTTTTCTCTAAAAAAGACCGAATACACGCATTGCTTTATAAAGGCTTACTGAAGTTATTTTAATAGTAAGAATTACGAATTTTCTTTTCTGTATAACTGTAATTATACTCTATGTTCTGACATATTTTTTTTTAAATGTAATTATACAGGCTGTTCAATAAAGCGAATCAAATGTGCTCAATTTCAAATGACTATAACTCGTCATTTTCAAATGGAACAGCCTATATTTTATTATTTAGTTGTGTGTATTTTTGTATTATCTTCATATATTATTAAGGGTATCACATGCCTAAAACCAATAATTTTGGAGATTTTCACCATTTTTCTCTAAATTTATATATTCATTTAAAAATTAAATCTAGTATACCATTGATATTGTTTTTTGAATAAGAAACAATTGCAGTAATGATAGTATTTTCATTAGCCAGGTTGTTATTAATAACAGAGGGATTAAGTAAATTAGTTTATTAATATGAGTCTCTCACAAGAAGAACTTACGAATATGGTGTACGCACTTGGAGAAGCGGAAAGAAACCCTCTTTTGTCGTACTGAACATGACCAGTTCTTTCAAACCCTCGTTCAAACCTTTCCCTTAGTTTTTCAAAAGAACGCGGATTTGGATGTCGTCTTCCCGGAAACCGTAGTGCATAAATTCTTGATGCCAAAAGAGGGTTTGTTTCCGCTGCTTCAAGTGCGTACACCATATTCGTAAGTTCTTCTTGCGTACTCTCCACGCCAGCATTGAGTGCCCGTGAGGTGACGCCTGGCCTGACCAGCATACACCATATTCGTAAGTTCTTCTTGCGAGAGATTCATATTAATAAACTAATTTACTTAATCCCTCTGTTATTAATAATAACCTGGCTATTGAAAATACTATCATTACTGCAATTGTTTCTTATTCAAAAAACAATATCCATGGTATACTAGATTTAATTTTTAATTAAATATATAAATTTAGAGAAAAATAGTGAAAATCTCCAAAATTATTGGTTTTAGGCATGTGATACCCTTAATAATATATGAAGATAATACAAAAATACACACAACTAAATAATAAAATATGGGCTGTTCCATTTGAAAATGACGAGTTATAGTCATTTGAAATTGAGCACATTTGATTCGCTTTATTGAACAGCCTGTATAATTACATTTAAAAAAAAATATGTCAGAACATAGAGTATAATTACAGTTATACAGAAAAGAAAATTCGTAATTCTTACTATTAAAATAACTTCAGTAAGCCTTTATAAAGCAATGCGTGTATTCGGTCTTTTTTAGAGAAAAAACGGAATAACTTGGCAACGCCGTGGAAAACTAAAACAAAATTCATATGTTCGTATAGGTGAATAAAATACAATTCAAAATATATAAAAATATATAGGGTGTTCCATTTAAAAAAAGACAAACAATTCTCGCCGAGCCGTAATGCAACACCTTGTATATGTGAAAATAATTTTACGTTATGCTCCTTGAGTAGACGAATAAATTCTGTTAATAAACTTATGCTGTATTTCTAACGACAAGGGAGATATCGAAGACGGCGATTTCGGTGACTCAGCCTGTATATAGCTGTTCTTTTTTAATGGACTCAGCAAATATCTCGCTTATTTATTAAGTTAGTAATTTCTTTCATATAACATGATTTATGTAGCAACATGTAAGCTATTTGATGACGGATGTACATTCATATGAAACCACTTCCGGTTTATTAGTAATTAATATCAACTTTGAAATTTCAAATGGAACATACTATATTTCTTTACAAATTTGAAAATTACATCAAATTTGCTTTACAATCATGTAAAATAATCCATATGTTACTTTATTAAAAAGTAAAATGGCAGGCACTTTTTTATTCACCTAGTCGAAAAGAGAATAGTGAGCCATGACTATGGTTTGAAATAAAACAATTAACTAAAACAATCGTAACACGGTAAATGTCAACGTGTAGATACTCAGTAATAATTGTTCTAACCTTTATTATTAGCAAGTTTCATTGTAGTACCTTATTAATTTATTATAAAATGAATTTACTTGATTTTTTTTATGGGGCTACGTGAAAGATTTTGTTTATAAAGGACCAGTAAACACATTAAACGAACTAAAGAATAAACTTGAAGCGGCAATTGAATCTTTATCTGCAGATCAAATAGAAAGGGCTACTTATTCTGTTTCAAAACGTTGTGAAAAATGTATTGAAGAGGCTGGGAGTCATTTTGAATATCTGTTGTAAAATCATTTTGTTGTTATTAAGTGTTCCTTATTCTTATTTGCTGTATTATTATGACAAAAAAAATATTATTTCGTTTAATAATAATAGTTACAATTGTTTTACTTAATTGTTTTATTTCAAGCCATAGTCCTTGCTCACTATTCTCTTTTCGAGTAGGTGTATAAAAAAGTGCCCGCCATTTTACTTTTTAATAATGTAACATATGGATTATTTTACATGATTGTAAAGCAAATTTTATGTACTTTACAAATTTGTAAAAAAATATGGTAGGTATGTTCCATTTGAAATTTCAAAGTTGATATTAATTACTAATAAACCGGAAGTGGTATCATGAATGTACATCCGTCATCAAGTAGCTTACATGTTGCTGTTTAAATCATGTTATATGAAAGAAATTACTAACTTAATAAATAAACCGAGATATTTGCTGGGTCCACTAAAATATAACACCCTATATATTTCTGTATTTATTTGCATGTTGTGATGAATATTTCAATTAGTTACAATCTCTTGGCTATGATTGTTTGTTTATATTCTTCAAAGTGGCACTTCGCTTCGTGTCTTACCATATCTATAAAATAAATTGTATTATGCAATATAAGCACAATTTTATCTTATTACAATATACTAAATTTTCAATGTTCGTGGTAATTAAAATGCTGGACATGACACAAAAATGGCGAATTTATTTTTATTTTACTGTAATATCTTTTAAAGAATATAATTGATTAGTCACGTGATATGTTTTCCGCCAATCAACATTCAGAATCTCCCTAGTTACATGTCTATCACAGTGATGATAAAAAATACCATGTTTTAATACATTATGAATATGTATATCAAAAGTTAGGTTAACAAAAATTCATTATATTCTCTCATTAAATATAAGCTCGTGCTATGATTAATAATCGAAGATATTGGTCGTAATACCGAAGCAGCATATTTCACTCGAGAATATCATCGATGATAATCATATCACTTGTTATACGAGTATTACGTATGAGAAGAGTTGTATACATATACAAAAATGAAAATATAATTGTGTCGACTTACCAAATGATTCTAAAATCTCCACATTGTATAAATTATATTCAGAATTGGGCTGCTGCGAATAATTGTGAATTGCCCGTATCAATTTTATTTTTTTTATATTTCAAATTTTCGAGCCAAGCGCATTCAATTTTGTTATTTTTATTACGCAGCCAACATTTCGGCAGTTTGAATAGAATTTGTACCAATAAATTCTATTACAGCATATGCCAATCTATACAAATGAGAAATTCGAAATTAAGTTTCCATTTAAAAAAAAAAATGCAACTTGGTCATGATCACCAGAATCGAAATATGTATTAAAAATCACTATGATGGATGTCTCTTTCTCGATGGTTTACTTGAAACCAATCGTTCTAGAATAGCTTGAAAGTGAAAGGGAAGATGAAAAGATTGTTGGAAAACTTAGGAAATAGGGATTTTTTGAGCTACAGGAAATGTTCAGGTAAAACCGTGTAAAACTATATAGATAAATCTTTGTTTTTATATTATATTATTTCCCTTTATTTATACATTTGCTTTTGTATTAGCAACGTTTCTTAAAAAGTTTTTTTAAGCACTACTAGCCTATTGTGTTTAAATTATTGTTGAAAATTAATGTCTATGATTTTTGTAACAAAAAATATAACACACATAAATAGTTTGTTTATGTTTCGCATTAATAATTATATAAACATGTAGGTAATATTTTTAAATAAATAAAATATGAATATTACCACGGCTTACTCATATCTCTCTAGATTTTTGTAATGACAATACATACCTAAATAGAAATATACATATATGTAAATAAGTTTTATATTACATTTATTCTAATTTTAAAAATCATTATAATAAATAATATATTGTTTTATATTTTTGCATAATGAATTGATATTTAAATAAAAATAATATATACCTTCGTGGGTTATTAATTGCCTACACCAATTAAAACCAAACCTGAAGGAAGCATTATCAAAAGAAGAATCCAATAAAATTATCGAATATCTTAAAAGTACAAATTTATATGACGAAATATAACCTGTATCAGCGCTAATGGCCTAGAAGCTAAAGCGCTTAAACAAAAAAAATAAAATTAATTGCCAAATGAAATAAATTTGAATATGAATTTTTAATAATATTAAAAGTATAAAGTATAAATAATCGTCGTAAAGACGTCAAATTAGACATTTAAAAAAGGTTTAAATAGACCAAATTATGAGCATATAAAGTCGTCACATGGTCGTCATAGCGACTACAAATCTGACGTCTAAAATAGTCCTATTTCAGACAAAAAATCAACGTCACAGTGACGTCAAATTCAACCTAAAATCGACGTCACTTTTTGGTCGACCGTCGGTCAGTGTTACTTGGGAAATGTACCTATGTTTACTTATAAATAAATTAATGAATGTTATCTGCCAAACTCAAGCAATACAACTGTTTAAAATTTTGTGCTACGTATGTGTCGCAAATGAAACGCACGCAAATAACAATTTTGGACTTTCTTGTTAGATGCTGTTTTTAATTCTAAACATTTTTTGTATTTACACGAAAAAATTGACCATTATATTTCCAACGGTTTACACCCGGTATATGTATATTGTTTACAAGTAAATAGTCTTGTTATTTGCTCTAGAATATTTATACATAAATTAGTTTTTGTTTAGATTTCAAGAAATTGGAGCAAAAAATTAAATTATTTCCAGAAATTTAAGATTATGTTGAATAACATAATTATGAATTGTATTACATTATCCAATTATTTTTTAGTATAATAGATATGCAATGTTAATTAATTAATATTTATTGTACAATATTTATTGACAGTTGATGGTATTTATTTCGTTAGGTTGTGCTTCGGTTGGCTGAAGGGCAGGGGTAAGCGGAAAGCTGCGGAAGAATGTATAGAGTTGGAAGAAAGAAGGCCCCCGCAAGGACGACAACAAAGTGAGGAATGAGGTCAGTGTAATCAAATATATTCCATTTATACTTTATTGTTTCATTTTTTCATGGGTAAAGTTGTCGATGTAGGTACTGCATCACTCCCAATTTAGATGAAACTTTGTCAAAATATTCTTCTCATCAAGACAAACACAGGAAAAATAATAATAAGTGGGGGGTCAAAGTCGGTTGACCTTCAAAAAAACACAGTTTGTTTATTTTTAAATATTTCATCCATATAATCTATATAATGTGATTAAAAAAATCTGCCCACCCAAACTGCCCACGAAATGGGATGAAAATTTTATAAAAACAACTGACAGAAACGAAACCTAACGCACAGAAATCGGATTTAGTTAGACAGTGGTTGAACATATTTGGTTAAGCAAGCGGTAAAACATAAAAATATAATATTCTTCTATCGAGTGTGTTGCCGATGAGTGGCTGTGGGTTCCGGCCCCACGGTATGACTACATCAGCGAAGATTTAAAATTATCGGAGCATACCATTGTTGATTGGAGCAGTTTCTGCAGGGAGGTAAGCCATAGTCATTTTTATTAGAATACACACTCACAAACAACATCGAATAAGAAATATAGGAAAAATAGTGACAACAAATTTTCATTACAAACCGAGCACGCAAACGAATTTCGCCCGTATGGGAGTTGGTTTAGTTAGCTTGCTTTTTTTTTAAATTCGTAATAAACCTAACCTAAGATGACCTCCCAGCATATCTTTGCGAATATCTTTTCAGAAAGAGCCACAGGAGATCGGAACGGATTCACGCGATGTTTGATTTAATTGCTATTTATAAAGATCTCAAAGAAAATGAAAATTAAACACACACATACACTACATTGTATAGATTATATGGATTAAATATTTAAATATAAACAAATTGTGTTTTGAAGGTCAACCGATTTTGACCCCCCACTTATTATTATTTTTCCTGTGTTTGTCTTGATGAGAAGAATATTTTGACAAAGTTTCATCCAAATCGGAGGTGAGGCAGTACATCGACAACTTCACCTTTTCATGTTAATTAGAAAACAAAGTTACAAAAAGATTATTAAAAGAATTTTATATTGTATGGTAAGTTCTAGAGCAATTCAACGTGTTCAAAATAGACAAAAAGTTGTTCTAGTTACAGTTTCATATTGCATTGTCAAATTGTGATTAATGCTTTTAGATTTTTTTTGGTGGTTGGCAATTGGAATCATAGATGTCTGTCTATAGTCTGTATTCGGATTAATAAAACTATCATGCCTAAATTCTTTTATAGCTAAATACTAAATGCTTACCAATTATTCGAACACAGCCTAAATTGGAATTTTCATCTGATACTATCATTCTGTTTCTTGCAAAAAAATACCTATTTGGTTTTTGAAAGATGAGACGTACCTACTCTCGTACTTTGGTGATATTTCTGGTTGTGGTTTGTGAAATAGGGAATTAATGTACCTTGTTGGTTTCATGATCGCGCCTCTCAAACAGGAAAGCCAGCCGTAAGTGTTTTAATAGTGGATAGTGCATGAGTGGAAAAGCTTCTTCTATTATTTCTCACGAGTCGTTACGGATTACACTTTTTATTTATTTGTTGCCGTTAGTTGAAAGTATACATAATATTATTGTATATTGTTTTCTTTCATAAGTGTTTTATCATTGAACAATAATTTACTGGACTCAGCATTAAGTATTAATGTAATGCAGGCTGTTTTTTCACAACTTTAAGGGCGTTTAGTACAGACCAAAATAATTTAAAAAAAAGCTTAATCTATACAAGGTGAGTCATCGAAATCGCCGTCTTCGATATCTCCCTTGTCATTAGGAATACAGCTTAAGTTTATTAACAGAATTTATTCGTCTACTCAAGGAGCATAACGTAAAATTATTTTCACATATACAGGCTGTTGCATTACGGCTTGGCGAGAATTGTTTCTCTTTTTTTAAATCGAATACCCTATATATTTTTATATATTTTCAATTGTATTTTATTCACCTATACGAACATATGAATTTTGTTTTAGTTTTCCACGGTGTTGCCATGTTATTCCGTTTTTTCTCTAAAAAAGACCGAATACACGCATTGCTTTATGAAGGCTTACTGAAGTTATTTTAATAGTAAAAATTAAGAATTTTCTTTTCTGTATAACTGTAATTATACTCTATGTTCTGACATATTCTTTTTTTAAATGTAATTATACAGGATGTTTAATAAAGCGAATGAAATGTGCTCAATTTCAAATGACTATAACTCGTTATTTTCAAATGGAACATCCTATATTTTATTATTCAGTTGTGTGTATTTTTATATTATCTTCATATGTTATTAAGGGTATTCTATGTCTAAAACCAATAATTTCGGAGATTTTCACCATTTTTCTCTAAATTTATATATTGAATTAAAAATTAAATCTAGTATACCATGGATATTGTTTTTTGAATAAGAAACAATTGCAGTAATGATTGTAGTTTCATTAGCCAGGTTATTATTAATAACAGTTGGATTAAGTAAATTAATTTATTAATATGAATCTCTCGCAAGAAGAACTTACGAATATGGTGTACGCACTCGGAGAAGCGGAAGAAAATATAGGGTGTTCCATTTGAAAATAACGAGTTATAGTCATTTGAAATTGAGCACATTTGATTCGCTTTATTGGACACCTTATATAATTACATTTAAAAAAAAATAATTTCAGAACATAGAGTATAATTGCAGTTATACTGAAAAGAAAGTTCTTAATTTTTACTATTAAAATTGTTGAAGAAAACGTTAGTTACTTGAAACACTTGATTTTTTGTTAAAAAATCATCGTTGCTATGAGCCTATGTATGTTATCATAAATCATGTTCAATTGTTGTATCAAAAATAAAACTGTATTTGTACAATTAATAAACCATATTAATTCTATTTCGTGCTTCACTGACTACAATATCAATAATAAAAATAACTTCAGTAAGCCTTCATAAAGCAATGCGTGTATTCGGTCTTTTTTAGAGAAAAAACGGAATAACATGGCAACACCGTGGAAAACTAAAACAAAATTCATATGTTCGTATAGGTGAATAAAATACAATTCAAAATATATAAAAATATATAGGGTGTTCCATTTAAAAAAAGAGAAACAATTCTCGCCGAGCCGTAATGCAACACTCTGTATATGTGAAAATAATTTTACGTTATGCTCCTTGAGTAGACGAATAAATTCTGTTAATAAACTTATGCTGTATTCCTAACGACAAGAGAGATATCGAAGACGGCTATTTCGATGACTCACCTGTATATGGATCCAATCTTCAAAAGTTTCAGATACAAGGCAGTGAAAAATTAATTTTTACGGGGTTTACTATTGTTATTACGATTTTTTGTTTACCTTTGAGACATCATGCACCTTACCTTAGATGTGCTTTTGTTAAAAAAAAAAAATCAAATAATAAGGTGGTTGCAAGATTTTTGTATTTATAAAATAAAATTATATGCTCGTATTTAAACATTATTTATTGGATAAAAAAATCATCATATCCGAAGCGTTAATCCCGCGGGGGTGGGAGCAGGGTCCGCTAAAAAAAATAATTCCTATACATAATGAATTAATAATTGTTAAAAAAAATGTTTATATTTTCAAATATATCACGTGATTAAAAACAGTGTGACGTCAAAAGGAACTCGCGTCAGCGCATCCAAGGAAACAGCCTTAAGAATGTACAACAAGTCAAGTTTTGTTTGCAAGCGACGGAGATAGACAGATACGCGATTGCACACGATGAACAAGAAAGGTTGCTTGTGTTCAGACAGCCAATAGGAATAGGTGCCTCTCCACGTCATAAGAGTGAGGGGGTAGTTTTTGTCTAGACTTTTTAGCGCCATTATTTTTAATTCAATATTTAAAAAAATATGAATATTTTTTTTCAGTTTATTGTGAATTAATTTGTATAATAAATAAAAATATGCAACCACGCTATTATTGTACAAAGTAAAATATTGTGGCGACCTTAACCAATATTTATTTTTTAAATAATTTCTTAAATAAAAATAAATAAAATAAATATTTCATCACGGCATATTACCCATTGCTGGGTATGCCAATCTGCTTCGTACGCAGATATCGGTAATGATGGAATATTTGTACCGTGTGGGCGCTTACCAGGCGTCACCTCACGGGCACTCATTGCTGGCGTGGAGAGTGCGCCACAGGGGTCAATTTTGTGCCATTAAAATGCGATGTAATTTTTGGCGTCGGTCGGAATCGAACTCGGATCCCCAGATTCGCGACCAGACACTCAAGCACACGGCCACGAGACCCCATAATAATTTCTTGACTATTAGAAATAGAGAAAAATGTTTCTTTATAAAATTTGATTGTATTTTTATAGTTTATTTGCAGGCATAGACAAAATTTTGTTTAGTTTTTCTTCCGAGTCTCATACAATATGGCCTCTTTCTCGGAAACAGATGAGTATCAAACTTTTGTCGATTAAGCTTTTTTTTTACTCATTATAAAACAACATGTCTGCCGATGCAAGCGAATCTTGAGGGAGCTTAAGGATTTCGCGGACACGGTGTACCCACTATTTTTTGTGCAATCATAACAAATATGTAATTACATATTTTATTGTACTTAAATAGTTTAATTTATTGAAATAGAGAGGCGGCTTTGATGTGATTAACATTTGATAAACAAAACAATTAAAGCGGTAATAATAAATAAAGGTTAAATTCTGAATAGCCTCCTTTGAATACAGATATAGTTTATTACGAGCTTAACACACAAATGTATAATAATAAACATGGAATAAGGCTTAACTCTAGAATACCTAATCTGGAAATTATTTATTATTATTTCTAATAACTATTTTACAATATTTATTGTTACCATAACAACGGACATGAAATAGGGGTTTTCAAGTTTTTTTTTTTTATTGTTAATTTATACATAAAAATATTAGGCCCGCATTTCGTATTTTCGCCGAAAAGTTTTTAAAATGCCAGAAAAAAATAATTAAAATTTCAGTAAATGAGACCGTAGAAAATGGACAGCGCATGTGATACTAAGAATATACGACGAACATTAAGCAATAGCATTTGGCAGTGTCCATCACGTCAAAAACATGGCTGATACTGAATTTTAAGCGCTCGATTGAAATGCATTAAAGTTCTATTTTGATATTAGGGTGTAATAAAATTCCGAAAATTAACGCTTATATACACTTATACATGATAAACATTGATATCCAATAAGTATTTTGTTAAAAGTCGTAGATTTTATGTGCGCGTCTCCTTCCGGTTGTACAAAAAAAATATTAGAATTAAATAATAAGAAGAATGAGACGAAAGAGAAAGGGCGCTCTTCCAGTATGTTTGTTCAATGAATATCATGTACACAATTCGCTAATCATTTATTTGTATCATGCGCCAGCCATATATCTACCACAAGGAATTTAATAAAATAGTGTTTTGGTAGTTGTTATAATATTTGTGATGTATTCTAGAACCGAAGCCTGCCAATACAACCAAAACGGACAACTCACAGCCTACAATAGTGTGGCAGTGTAATCTGTATGCAGCTATGCTGTCCATTTATCGTTCGCTTCTCCCAGCGCACACCCTGACTACATCCACATACGTAATCGTCTGTTTAGTTTCCTTCCCAGCAAACTGCGAAGTGCTAGTGTTGATCGGTTCTTTACAAGCAACATTGATTATTCCCCGAGTTACAGTTGGACGCAGAACACTTTCTATTTGACATTTTATAAAAAAAAACAATCAAAGAAAAACTATTGACACTTGAACAAA
Organism: Harpalus rufipes; assembly: GCA_951394225.1. NCBI lineage: Eukaryota > Metazoa > Arthropoda > Insecta > Coleoptera > Carabidae > Harpalus > Harpalus rufipes. The sequence goes on from OX596292.1 coordinate 8,640,435, forward strand.
TGTGCTCCCCCCCCCCTTGTACACAACCAACGCCATCCCTACATAGTGAAATAAGTTACAAGCAACTGCCATTATTGTATAAATACATGAACGCATAGTGAGTGGTACTACTAACTACTGAAAAGTTGAACAATAAGCATGTGCTACTAGGTAGTGTTATTCAAATCATACAAATATCGATATCATAATATCGATCGGATCGAACGGAGGTGCCGGTCACTGCCAAATATTTGGCAGCAATTTTGGAAAGACCTCTTGATTTTGTTTCCAAAATTGCAGCGGGTCGTCCTGCCTGGGAATAACAGCCTGGTGCAGGTAGTGCCGCAGTTCCACGAGTAATGCTCCGGATTCATCGCCTGCTCGCAAAGTATTATTTTCTCTGGCAAGTGCGTCGTGAACGGACCACAGGTCCTTGCTGTCCGCAACTGTCGACGTAGGTTTATCAGAGTCGCCCATCCGGATCATTTCTCGTTTCATTTCCTGGATGGCATCCGCAACAGCGATAGCGCTCGCAAAGCCGACTTTTTTGAATCTAGTATTGTAGTCACCGGTAAAGAACGGCACTTCTCGATGCTGGAGTTCGGTGCCCGGAAACGTCTTTCGAGTTGCAGCAGCATGTTCTTCCGAAGGGCTCGTCCGACTTCGGTTTTGGTCACTGTTGTGATTATGATGTTAGTTAAAGGTATGATGCGACTGCCAGTCACATACTTTTGCCCAGAAATGTCTTGCGTCGCAAACTGCATAGGAGCCAACACGCTGGTGATGTCTTTGACCTCAACCAACTGTTCGCTAGTCAGCATGACCAGCCCCCCAGGTTTGCGGAAAATGATCCCGCAAATGAACTTTGAGAGATGGAGAAATCTCTGCAACATTGCATATACAGAGTTCCATCGCGTGTCACAGGACTGAATAAGCGATACGGGTTTCTTTTTTCCGTGCTGCACCTGGTTAGCAGTGTCCTCGCCTTCGAACGCTTAAAAATGCTATTTCTAAGCGAAATACGTGTGATTTGAGTATTTTACAGTAACTTCCGCGGAACTTTAGCTGTACCAGCGAGGGCATCACGGAGGGCCCCCAAAACCTTCAGTGCATCTGATGATTTTATGCCCTAATCAATCGATTTCCATCGATACATCACGTAGAATATGTATCCGAGATGTTCTTACAAATCGTTCGTTTCAGACCGTGAAACGGCCAAATATGATGTAAAAACTGTTTCTCTCGCCTTCAAACGCTTAAAAATGCTATTTCTAAGCGAAATACGTGTGATTTGAGTGTTTTACAGTAACTTCCGCGGAACTTTAGCTGTACCGGCGAGAGCATCACGGAGGGCCCCCAAAACTTTGTATTCACTAAAATTCAGTGCATCTGATGATTTTATGCCCTAATCAATCGATTTCCATCGATACATCACGTAGAATATGTATCCGAGATGTTCTTACAAATGTCCCCTCCAGTCCCAGTAAGCTCCTCTTCATCACTGAACACCTGCGGTTCGGCCTCTTGGTCCTCCTTGTCCTTTCTTAACTTATGGGCCGCAACGTTACTCTGCTTAAAATGGCGAACGATGTTTTTTACCATCTCGCATTTTCAACCACTAAATGCAGGGTATGTGCGTAGCACGTCAAATGTCGATGAAGACCGTAACTCAAGCTGATCGCTTTCAGCATCATAGAGGACGCGTTGTCTGTAACCACAATATGAACTTTCCCACGATCGATGTTCCAGTCCTCGCACGTGTCCGTCAGCATTTCGGCAATGTTCTCTCCTGTGTGGCTTCCAGAGAGTGCCCCGTCGTTCCAACTGTGAGCGATGAAATGTAGTGCACGGTCAGTCCCAAATAGCTTGTAGCGTAGCGTTCAATGTATCCGTCCAGATGTCAGTGGTTAAAACTACAGATGTAACCTGCTCCATGGAAGACGTCACTCTCTGCTTAACTATGTCGAATTTATTGTCGATCCTCCTGGTGATGGTGTATCGCGACGGAGGCTTGTACAGTGGAGCAATGCACTTCGCAAACCTCCGGAATCCTTTTTGCTCAGGCAGCGATAGTGACAGACCATCTTTGACGATGAAATAAACCAGGGCGTCATTGATCTCAACCGTTTTGTTCCCATTCTCTAAAACAAATAAATGATTTGTCAAATTAAAATACTAAACTATTCAGTAAAATAAATCGTTATAAATTTTAGTATCACATACTTGATTAGGCCTTCAAGTTGTGATGTATTCCAATAATCAAAAATATGTTTTTCGATTTTGATAAATATAAAAAAGTGACAAAAATCGAACTGAAAAACGGAAAACTCTTTACTTAAACTTAGTTAATTTGTTGACATCCTTTATAGTGCTCATTTTTTAAAGCAACAAATAGTTTTGAAATAAACTTTAAATGAGACTTACACTTAAAGGCTTGATTTAAAATAACTAATTATATTACCTCCGAAGGAATGAATGTTCTCTAAAGCTTTTGCGATTGTTGGCTGAGAGCGCTTCTTCGCAGTGGCACATGAAGTTGAATCACTTGGTTGTGGATTTATCTCGTCTCGTCCGAGTTATCCGTGGCCAATTTTAGCCTCTTTTGAGGAGCTCCTGACTCAACGTGATGCAAAGTCTTGTAGTGTTTATTGAACTTTGTGGTGCTCCCGGACCCCTTACACCGCATACTTTGCAAATTTTCGAGGTGCCGTTCGGGTTGTCTGGATCTGGCCGAAAATACTGCTGGCTAATTGACTTTGCCTTGTCCGTCATGACTACACCCTGTAAATAATATGTAATAATTGTATTATTTGAGTCAGTTTTGTTAGTTTACATTAATTTGATGATAAACTATAATAGTTTTCGAATTTATTATAGGTTAGATTGATTACCAAATAGTCTTAATCTTTGTCAGCGGTTTGAAAAGATTAGTAGCCAAATTATTTAAACAAACGTACTCACTTACGTGATCTTCTCGGTGTCATCAATCTTAGCACAACGAATCAATTCAATTTATCTGAAAAACTGCTGTGACGAGTCTCTTCAGGAAGAGTAACCTGAGTAACCGTTACATTTAAAAACATCTAGCTCTAGTGATCAGAGATGTTTCTGTATAACCTAGATACCTAACTTCGTATGTCTCAAACCACGTAAAAGTGAAGCCTCAAGGTCAAGAGGCGGCCATTTGTTAAAAAGGCAAAATATTAATGTACTATACGGTAAATATGAAATAAAATATATGAAGGTTATCACAAATAAATTGTAATTAAATTAATTATTATTATTTATTGATTAGAAAACAATATTAGTTTATTTAATTTATGTCTTTTGCTGACAATTTGATTCTGATTGGACCACTTTGCAATACTGTGCAATCTAATTTTTATATATTGCTTGCAAATATATAAAATTATATCAATTTTATGATTATTATCCAAAGAAATTTCACATTGTAATTGAGAAAAAATATTTTTTTCACTGGCAAAAAGATTAATTATAAAATTTATTATTTTTCTTTCAATATTATTTGTATTTGAAAGTGTTTTTAAATTATTAGTGAAAATATTAATTTCTGTTTCAGTAGCTTTAATTATTTTAAAAACACTTTCTGATGGGGAAATTAATCCACCATTATTTTTAAAATCAGTTAAAACTGAAAATTTATATTTGTGAACGTAATTATGGTCCAATGTTAAACAGTTTTTAGAGCAATACTTACATGATTTTTTATTTAAAACCCTTCTGCTATTTTCTTTTTGTTTTAAATAGGTTGGCAAAGCGGAAAATATCGTAGGGACTGCATCTGGTTTCAATTTTCGAATGTAAGTTTCCGGCCATACTAAATAATCATTTTCTTTAAAATGATCACTGCAAACTTTGCTTGTTTTAGTTGGGGTAAAATCTTTTCTCCTTATATTTATAACCCAAGATTTTAATATGTCTTTATTTTTCAAAGGAAATCTAAAAGATATAAAATAATGTATTTACATAAATTATATTACTCTCATTCCACATACAAATATTTTAACTTTATTTTCCATTTAATTGTTATATAGTTAGATTGAAAAAGTATATAACCTTACCCAAAAAACTGCGCCTTTCCCCCAGTCTGAAATCTATTCTTGCAACCAAATGCTGAACAAGAAGCTGGCATTTCGGTGGTAAATTACCCAATCCACAATAAGTAAAAAACACAGTGTTTTACAATACAATTCAAAGGCGGCTGCATAGCCCGGGAACGATAGGTAACGAGAAAACTGCAAACCTTGCTTTTAACTGTTAAACAAATATTTTCGTATAAAAATTAATGCTGCAGATAAATTTATGAGTATAAATAAATGATGTTCAGTTAATTTTATACGTTTCTTGTAAATTTTAGCAAGTTACATCAACAAATAAATGTTTTAATGTGTTGACAAAATTTTCGTTACTGTTCTCTATCTCGTTCCCGGGCTATTAGTTGATGCCGTAAGAACATCATTTTATAATCGTAAATTGTACTTTCAAAACATTAGTTATATATTACAATACATACTTTTAAATTGCCACAAATCTATAAAGTTGAATAGACGTAAAATACTTACATGACTTTTTAACAAATGGCCGCCACACGAAATTGCTGGCTTCACTTCTGCGCACGGAGTTAGGCATTTAGCTTATACAACACGTGAACATCTCTGCTAGTGATGTGTTCGTAAACTCACTAGTTAGAGTGAGACACTTCTCACTCTAACTCTTTCCAACTTGATGTGAATCGATCCCGTCCCGTACTGCTAACACTAAATCTAGTAGGAAATATTGTTATATTCAACAAAACTAAAATTAAAATTATATTATTTTTCGAATATCGATTCGCATGAACACAGAATCGATACTTTGAGGTATCGGCAACATCCAAATCGATTGAAATATCGATACTTTTTCGAGACAAATATCGATACTGAAAATATCGGATCGATCTTGACCATCACTACTACTAGGGTATCGATATCATGTGGTATCGGCCGCTACGGTATCGATACTCAAAAAGTGTTGCCAACTATAAATTCCCGAATGTCGCTACGTTCTCCAAAAAATTCCGCTACAAGCCGCTACGCCATTATATATATACTTATGCTCTGTTCATTTAACGCATTCAGCAGATGGCATTTGCATCAGCGCCAGTTTTAAGTAACCGAAATTACATTGATGATTCCGAAATATTTGTTAATTGATAATTCTCAGAAATATGAATGTTATTAGACGTAATGTTAAATTGATTTGAAGTAGCGTACACACTCTGAAAATAGATTTTAAAGGTTTCTACTATAGAATAAGGGCTGTCATATTATGTCACATTGTAGAGTTTAACTGATTCAGGTATTCGGAAAGTGCCGCGCTTGGTATTTATAAATGCCCAAAAATTACTGGGATCAGTTTGGATGTTGTTTTTAATATTATTAATATATATATATATATATATATATATATATATATATATATATATATATATATATATATATATAATCTTTATAAGCTAGTTTAATTTCATATTTAATTAATTTGCGTAAACGTTAGAATTATTATGGCTGATTGTCAGTTTCCTCTTGATCCTCTTTAATTAAAAGTTTTATATTATTGGTGAACCAGGAAGGGAATGTGTTTTCTATTATAAAGAGGGACGTGACGACTGAAGCATTCATTTCTAGGATCTATAAAAGAAGCATTATTTGCTTCATTTATATCAGACCAATCTATATTAATTATTAGATCAGAGTATAAGAGTTGAAAATTACATTTTTTAAAATTAAATTTGCCTTTTACGTTCTCTATAGGAAAATTTGGTTCAGTTTCAAAATTAATATTAATTTGTATTTCTATTGGAGAATGGTGCTTATCTACTTTAACTAATTCATTTGCACATTTACATAGTTCAAAATTTCCAATATTGATAATTAAATCTACAAGTTTATTATAAGAATTTGTAACATTATGTAGTAATTTGAAAGAATCTCATTGTCGCCGGTCTCGGTGAAACAAAGAATGTTATGGTCGCTCGCTGTCCATTGTATTACAGTAAACTGTATTTAGTTTAGAATTTAAATCTCACACGTTTTGATAGTATATGTTTATATGTAAATTTATTAGGACAACAAGTACAGGAAATGGATTGACTGTTGAGCATTATATGTTTAAATGTATTATTTTAGGAACGTTATTTATTTTTATATATATACAGGGTGTTCCACGACTCGACCGACAAACTTATACCATATATTTCGGGGATCATTATGATTAAAAAATGTTATATGACCTATATGTGAATTCCTCTTTGTTTCGGAGATATCGAAGGAATTAAAAAAAAAAATAGTTAGCCTTGACGAATTAACGTATGTTTGACAAATAACAGTTTTTATTGACGTGTTTACTATCGTAGTTAATGCTGTATGATTTTTGTACTCTCTTATTAATTTAAGCCATTATGCCGCATTTTACTAATGCATAATATGCCGATATGGTTTTCGTGTATGATTTTTGCAATGGAAGTGGACGTGCTGCAGCTGCGGAGTACCTCAGGCGATACCCAGATCGCATCTTTACAGAAACTTACCTTCACTTTTTGCAAGACGAATTGCCAAATTACATGGAAGATATTTCTCTGGAAGCTCGTCGTGGCATGTGATTCCAGCAAGATGGGGCACCACCACATTTTGGGAGACAAGTGACGGTGTTTCTTAATGAAAATTTTCCGGAAAGATGGATAGGACGAGGTGGTCCTTTACATTGCTCAGCTCGGTCACCTGACTTGCCACCTTTAGATTGTTTTCTGTGTGCTCAAATCTCGTGTGTATAGTAATGGTAAACACGGGAAGAGTTGACTGACCGTATAGTTGAAGCTACTAATTCCCTAAACAATGAATTTACAGTAATTAACTGGCAACATTCTATGAGTCGAAGGATAAATGTATGTTTAGAAAATGGCGGTTCTCATTTTGAACAGTTGCTGTAATTTTGTGTTAATTAGCTATCCATTGATGAATAAATTTTCTTTTATCATTTTTTTTTAATTTCTTCGATATTTCCGAAATATAGAGGAATTCACCTATAGGTCATATAACATTTTTTGATTGTAATGACCCCCGGAATATATGGTATAAGTTTGTTGGTCGAGTCGCGGAACACCCTGTATATATATATATGTAATAACTAAATTAGTTTCACCATTTCTTATGCGAGATTCTAGATCATTTTTTACGATTTTATAATAGTAGTCGATTTGTATTTTGGTGCGATCGAATGATATTATGATATTTTTAAATTTTGCTGATTTTTTTAGTTTTCTGGAATTTTTAATTATATATCATGTACCGATTTATTTTCATCAAATTCTATTTTAATAGGTCGGATTTTGTTAGAGTCATATTTGCCGACACGGAAATACGAAATGTTATTTAGATTAATATCTTTATTGTCCATTTGGAGAATTTCGGTTATTACACTTTTTTCTTTAGCAATACGAGCATCTTTATCTTCATTAGATGAGAGTTCGTTAATTACAAAAATAATTATATTGTTCTTTCTTTTCTTGCAGTAGGTTATTTCTGAAATTATGTCTTCTATAATCAGACTATCGATTTTTAAATTTGATTGTTGAATTTTTATTCCTGAGACATCTTTTTGAAGATTAGCAATAACTTTGCGAACAGCGTTGATGCGATTTGGATATTCTCCATTATAGATTTAAGTTCTTTCGATGATAATCCAACACAACTGTATGTATTTGAATATGTTTTTACAAACACAACAATTTAAAGTGTCAGTTTGGGTTTCGCAACAGCTGCAAATGTATGCAACCATTTTTCCATACAGGTAGAGGTTTCACCTGTGTTAAATTATTTATTTAGTCAATGAAAGACAGAAATTTTAGAATTCACTGTTCAAAAAGTACGTTAAACTGAAATACACACGCCGCACGCCAATCAGCAAAAAACATGTAATGTCTATTTAATTAGTAAATATAATTACTAGGTACCTAAAATTTATAAAAAAGCCACTTTTATTTCATAATTTACTGCATTGATTTTGGCTCCAATATGGCCGGGCCGGAGAGTCAGCCTAGGTTCTAGTAGCTGCAGTATTTACAACCGCAAAAGTTTAACAGTAAATTTATGAATGAAAAGTGGCATATTTCAAATTATTTATTATGGATTTCACGATTTTATAAACAAAAATCGACAAATATATATATATATATATATATTTAAATGACCCCATTCTGCCAAGAGATTGAGTTTGATCCAAATTCAAATCATCCTTTAACTTATTCAGTCGCCATCACTGTAAATAACGAAACTGAGTGTAACCGAACTGATATTGGAACAACGTGCCAAACTTTAGCAAAATAGAATAGTGCAGAAAAAATGTACCAACATGGCAGATCAGTTTTTTGTGTATAGTTCTTTTTTATACATTTAAAGTTTATTGCTTTTGCATGACTTAGCTGGTAATATTTATTAGTGATGCGCCGAATAACCGAATACCGAACGTTGCCGAACCGAATATTCGGGTTTAAGTTTGAAATGAACATGCTTAATCGCGTTGACAGACATGACGTCGCCCGTCGTTCGATTTTTTTTTTTTAATAAATAATTTACTTTTTCTACTTCGGTATCTTTACGCACTGAAAACACGTCCGTATGAAGATCTATAACGCACTGTTTTTGGCGCTTTTTGGTTTTTAGAGGTGGTGTGACTGCTTTCAAAACTGACAGATGAATGACCACAAATTGCTGTTAATCTGTGAAATTAAAATTGTTAACGGGAATCGGTACCAACAAAACTGATGAAAAGACTCATAGCTATGTTAACAGATTGCTTTATAAAAATTGTTTTTTTTTTTTTTAATACTAGTATGATATTATAATCATCTTCAAATAAATATGAACTAAAATATTTTTGTTTTGAATGGATTATTATTTCCAGAAATAAATGAGAAAATGCTGAATGTTCAGTACTTATAACCGAATAATTCTCCGAATACCGAGTAATAACCGAATATTCGGCGCATCTCTAATATATTTATTCACTTTGTCCATACCGAACGGAATGTTTATTTCTCCCACAAAATGCAACTTCAGCTTTACATAAAAAGGTTGTGCCATTTTAAACAGCTACTACTTTTAAACATACGATAAATACGATATTTTGCTGTTGTATGGACATTGATGAATGTATTACAAAAATTTCATTGACGTATACAAAAACTAAATGTCGATTTTCGTCTTCTGAATGTGTCGAACGATAATGTAGTACATTTTCAAGAAAATTTGTGGCAACTTTTTTTAAAGCAGCTCAAAATTCTGGCCGGTTATTGTGATTTGCAAATTGAAAATGTAGCTACGTTATAGAGTTTGAAGGAATTAAATTATGTGTATTTCTTAATAAATATAGTCAGTCATGTATTTATATTTACTGATTGAAATGAACGTAATTTTAAGGATAGATATATATTTTAATGGGCTTTTACGTAAATATAGGGTTTTTCAATAAGGGCGGGTCGATGTAAAAATGGAATAAAACAAGCTGTGTGTGAGGTATTAACGAAATTCTTTTTTTATTTGAATGGCATACATGGGTATGCCATTATGTATGGAATATAACATCGTTCAAATGTCCGCCGCGGCTTCTCACGGTGGCATGGATCCGAGTGGTCCAATTTTCAATGACTCATCCGGCTGAATTTGAGCGATGGCATTGATTATGTTCACTTTAAGGGCATCGATCGATTGCGGCTTATTGGCATAGACCTGCGACTTCAGGAAACCCCACAAGAAAAAGTCTAGCGGGGTCAAATCGCACGATCTTGGTGACCAATTCACGTCACCTCTGCGAGAGATAACCATACCCTTAAATCGTTCATGCAGAATGTCCATCGTGGCGTCCGCTGTGTGGCACGTAGCGCCGTCCTGCTAGAACCACATGTCGTCTACCTCCATATCGTTCAATTTGGGCCAAAAGAAATCGGTTATCATCGTTCTGTAGCGCTCGCCGTTGACGGTGATGGATTGATCAACGTCGTTTTCAAAAAAGTACGGACCAATGTAGGCGCCGGCCCAAAATCCACACCAAACAGTAACTTTTTGTGGATGCATTACCACCTGGTGAACCTCGTGTGGGTTGGTGTCGTCCCATATACGGAAATTGTGCTTGTTTATCAAAAAATGCGCCTCGTCGCTAAAGATGATTTTTTGGCCAAAATTGAGGTCTTTTAACTTTACTTATATTTTTTGCATATTATATTTTTGCCCACTGGCAACAGCTTTTGAAGAAATTGCACTGTGAAATTCGGCACATGTCATAATGTTTGAAGTTGTATTGTGTGAGTAATATTGCTCTTATTGACTCAACTGTCAATCTGTTCCTTTCCTTCGTCCACTGCGACTTCATAATTGAAAAAAAATCGTTCCACATTTGCATTGTGTGGCATAATACAAAAAAAAAAATACTGACAAATAATCTTCAGTAATTCGGTTAAAACGAGTGCACTATTGAAGAAATTTACCCACTGTTTTTCAGCTAGTTCGTTATAAAAATCACTTTGCTTTGTGTTAAGATAAATTTTTAATAGGCAAAATTCTTCAAATAGTTTAACATCGTCAATGATGATTCCTTTGTTTCTCAGAAATACAATACAGTCTGCGATACATATTGTCGAATTTATATTTTTCAAAGACATCTGCTCGTACTTTTGAAGGAACAAAGTAATATTCGATTCTTTGAGTTAGTGACTCTATCGTTCCTTTCAAAGAACAAAGCTATTCTTGAATGAAATAATAGCCATCAATGAATATATTTCGCTGGTATCGCTCTCTTTGATGAGAACTGGAGATTTATCTGTTGTTCTTTTAAAGCCATGTATAATTTTAGGATTCGTTGGATAGCTGGAAGAAAGCTAAGCCACCTCGTCTTACACAATTTTTCATAGTTAATTTCAACATAATTGCACAATTCTTTCAGATTTTCAGTTCGTACAGTATAAACTGAAAAATGATTGAAAATTTTCATCACTAAATATTGTTTCTACGTCGAACTCCAACAAATCAGTAGCATTATGAAGAATATGAGCTGGACAACCGGCACCCACAATCTCTTTGATTCAGATGTGAGATTACATTGATCCCCCACATTTCGTCCTACACCTCCGAAATTCATATTTGCGTTATCAACGGTGAAGAGTCTTCAGTAAATGATTTGGAATGGTTATCGAAGTTTCGTTTTCCAATGTTGAAAACTCCAGCCATCCTGGTTTTACAATAAGAAATATTTTGTCAGCGCTGTGAATGCTGGCATCAGTCAACAACCCCAAAAGTACAACATGTTGTAGGTTCTGTAGAAGCATTTCAATAATAGAAGGTGCGATGACATTATTAATAATTGCCTCAGATTTCGTCCTCGCACAAGCTAAGTTTCTTGCTAATTTGGGGAATCAGAAAATAGTTTTTTTTTTTCGATAACGGCGAAGTGCAGTCCATGCTTTTAAGCTTTTATATGATTGATGGTGTTTTACCACGTGAAACGCAAGAGTAGCTTAAACTGCGCTACTTTTATTATTAATTTGCTTGCAAACAAAACTATCCAACTTAGTTGTCGATGCACACACTCTGTTTTGTTTTTTATGCTTTTCGGTATTTATATGTTTTTCTATGACAGCATTCAGCAGCACTTTTGTACCCAATCGATACAAAAGAATCACAAATAGTACATTTAACTTGTTGTTCATTTCGTCCTTCTATAAACGACGGATATTTTGCTCTTAGTATATGAGTGAATTTACACAGCGTTTTTTTAGTCGAAGATGCCATTGTATTGAAATGTAAAGTATAATTATTACGCATCAAAGTAATCAACGCATTACGCAACAATACTTGAAGACAATCTGCAGACGAGTGAGAGTGAACCAGTTGAAATGCGCGCACACACACCCCGCCCCGCCTTGCCTCGCCGCTACCGCATTTGTTTCAATTGCGGCGGGAAGTGCGGGCACTCACTCTGCGCACCTCTGATTTATTGTGTGGACCGGATTTATCCGGTCAGATGGTAACCCTATCCGAAGCCCAATCAGCGAACAAACGGCGTTGTCTATGATTATTAATTTTGAACTCCTGACTCAGTTGGATCGTATACGGGTGTAGGCCCAAGTCCTGACGCAAAATTCGCCAAGTTCAAGTCTGCGAAAGGCCGAGTTCTTGTGCACGGCGAGGAATTGACTGCCTCGGGTTCTCCCGCACACTTTCACGGACCGCGGCAATGTTCTCGGCCGATCTGGCGTTCCTTTGACGTACAGGTGTTCGCTGATTGTTTACCGAACCGGTCGTCTCGAATTTGGCCACCAAACGTTGAAAAGCTGACTACTTTGAAGGGGCACCGCGTTTGCCGTAAAATGGGCGCAACGCGCGCAACGTTTGCACTCATTTTGATAATAAAGTTTTATCATTTGGACGTAAACAACAGATTAGACAGACGCCACCCAAATAACATGGCCGCCACAGGCTGCCAACATCGACCCGCTCCAATTGAAAAATCCTTTATATCTATAATAATAATAATAATAATAATAGTTTATTCCAAAAAAGTTGTACAGAAGCAACGTATGGAATACAAAATATATTTTACAATAGTTGACAATAATTAATTATTAATTTAAATATACTCGTAAATATTAATGTGTGGTATATGTAGTGTAATTTTGTAAATTAATTACTAATATCTTAATTTCGTTTTAAACGAAATTCTTCATGCGTACTCAAATATTTTTGTACTTTTGTATTTTTGTACATATATTTTCCTGTACATATACTATATATTTATTGTAAAAATTATAAGTGCTTTCATTAATAATAAAATAGTTCTCGAATAATTTCAGATATATAGTTGTCCCAGATTAAGTGGTATACCATTGGAATCCTGGAAACTATAAGAGCTACGAAGTCGGTTAAATGGGCAATGTTGTACATTTATAAGTGCTCATTCAGATTCCACTTGAGAAAAATTTAAAATTCTAAACAGTTTCAAAGTTATAAAAAGAAACTGAAAATCGCGATTTTGAAAAATATCAAAAACTCCGTAATTATAAAAGATATGAAAAATGTGTCATATAAAAGTTACATGATTTGATAAGACAAACTTAAAAGTGATATCAGAATAAAATTCAAGATGGCGGCTTCCAAGATATTAATAGCAACTTTCTTATTTTAAATGGGCGCCATATTGGATATTTATTTTTTTCTCTTTCGAATGCTGTAAGGGTTATTGCGTTTTAATTGATTTTTTTTTGCCCCTAAAATCTTAACTTTTTCGTAATTTTTTATTAAATGTTTTATTTTTTTGAAAGTATGAGGGTTGCCTTTTATATTTCAGGATTGGGCAACCTTATAATGCTGCCATGTGGCAACTGACTTCTCTATCGTAAAGTTTGACAGAACGGTTTGATGTACTCGCGCTATTTGTGTTGTTTACAGTAGTAACTTGAAAAATTCATATCGGCCAAAAAAACTGGCCATTTTTGATGATAAATATTTGTTTTTGTTCTCTAATCCCGAAATATAAAAGGCAACCGTCGTATCTGTTATACACAGCTGGACATTCACATACAATGTGTTCCGATGTTACTTCGTCCTCTTCGCAGAGTCGACAGATATTGTTTTCAATCTTACATAGATGGTATTTCAGAGGACAATGACCAGTAAATATACCTGTCATAGTTCTAAGGTCCTTGTTGCTGATAGCTAATAGCTCTTTGGCGTTTGTCAACGAGGGTGAAATGAATTTGTTCGACTGACTAAGGCCCGGGATGTCTCTCCAATATGAGGCTATGGCTACTTGCTCCCAGTTTTTGATTTCCTTCTTTATATGGCTTTTCAAGAGTCCACAAGAAGGTACAGGCCCGTAAAACGGTAGTTTAAGTCCCCTTTTTAGCGAGCTCATCTGCTTTTTCATTGCCTAGAACTCCCTCATGCAATTCCAGACTAGCCTTGACTCACAAGTGAAGGTACTAAGCAGCCTGACTGTCTGACAATATGTTGATTGTTGCTCCTTTGAGACCTTTGTATAGGTTTATTTGAGCACAGAGATTTATTGCGTAGATCTCGGCTAGAAATATGGTGGGACGGGTGCCTGTGGATTCCTTTATTTGGTAACTTGGACCAAATACACCCATTCCCGTTTCTCCTGACTCTAGTTTTGAACCATCCGTAAACCAGGACAAAGAGTCCCTTGCGAAGTGTGGCCCTCCTACTGTCCACTGAAGGCGATCACCAATGATTTTCCTTATACGTCTGGTCAAAATTGTATCTTGTCGTCATTGTATCACAGACAGACATGGCCATTTCATCTAGGCGTATCTCCCTTAGAATTTCTAAGTGGACTACGAGATCCCCACGTTTGAAATGTTTTGTCCTACTGAGTGTGAGTGCCTGGAACATCGCCTCTTTCTTCACTTGAAGGTGCAGAGGCGTTAGCCTCAAATTCACTTCCACCCTTACACCATATTGGATAGAGAAAAAAATAAGAAAGATTATCCAATATGGCGCCCATTTAAAATAAGAATGTTGCTATTAATTCTGACATCACTTTTAAGTTTGTCTTATCAAATCATGTAATTTTTATGACACATTTTTCATATCTTTTATAATTACGGAGTTATTTGATATTTTTTAAAATCGCGATTTTCCGTTTCTTTTTTACCTCCCGCTACCCTTGGTAAGGGAGGTATAGGGATCGTGCTAAAAATCGCATATCGAGATTTTGGTAAATGACCACGTTTTAAGGTCCCTATAATCCAATTTTAACATTTTCACGATGATGTCTGTTTGTATGTATGTATGTATGTATGTATGTATGTATGTATGTATGTATGTATATACTATCATTCAGAAAGTTTTGAAACCATGTATTTCTACCTTATTCTAATATGGAAAGAAGCCATTAGATTTTGGTGGCAATCGGATAACCGAAAATGGCAGTTTACTTGAAGCTCAAGATAGTTTTTCCTCAAAAAATATCTTTAAATATAATTTTTTCGCAATTTGTTATTATAAAAATGAAAGATTATTCCATTTTCTACAGGTTCGTTTCAATACTTTTTCTATATATTTTATGGATAAATTTATAAAATAATATAAAAATTATATCTCGGAGCTTATGCTTTGAACACATCTCAATGGTTACATAGTTCAGCTCAAATATATGTAACTGACAGATAAATGTCACTGTCAATAAAATAATCATTTCAAATTAATAATAGTAACGTTTTAAAAGGAAAATTGTAAATAGAAAAATAGTTTTATGGAAAGGAACTTAATATACATAATTTCTAGCATTAGTAAATGTGCAGGTATGTATTTATCTATTGCTGGGTGCGCTAATCCGATTTGTACACACATTTCGGTATTGACGATGACACATTTGTATTGTGCGGGCGTTTATTACAAGGGTTAATTTTATGCCATTTAAAATTCGAATTATTTGGCGTTGATCGGGATCGAATCGGATTCCCCAGATTCGCGACCAGGCACGCGGCAACGAGACCCCATAGGTAAATGGCGAGAGGTATTGTGTTGGGTCACATCAGATTTTTAACTTTGAAATTGTTTAGAATGTTAAATTTTTCTCAGTGGAATCTAAATGAGCACTCAAAACTGAACAACATTACCCGTTTAACCGATTTCGTAGCTCTTATAGTTCGCGAGATCCGAATGGTATATATACCATTTAATTTGGGACACCACCTGTATTATGAAAAATACCCACTGCTTGTAATAAAAGATATATTATGTAGTTTATAAGTTTAAAATTTGAAAACTCTTTGAAATGTATTTTATCCCCAATAGATGTTTAGCAATATTGTATACTGCTGTAAATTAAAAATTGATATTCAATTTGTGCTTTTCTCTTAAATTACGCAACAACTTGTGACGATGTGAATCTGTCATAATTAAGTTTTATGGTGTAGCTCAGCCCTTATAAATCCGCGGATCGTGAAAACTGGAACAAGGCGCAACATAATGGACCGCCAACATCAGTGTTCTATTTTGCCCATTTCTTTTATGCAGTCGTTGCTATCATTAAACAGACCTAAGCTGGTTTAATTAGCAAAGCTGTATAAAAGCAGGGCCCGCAATTGTAGAAGATAGTTGTTGTTGAATGCGAGTATTCCTTTCAACAGCTAAAGAGTCGATTGTGAGTACTCCATCGACACTTGAGAGTGAATAATCCGTCAAAAACACCGAAACCGACCTCCAGGTGAGCAAGTTTCCGTTTCTCTGAAAATTCGTACCGTGAGCTCTTCGTTCGAGTTGTTTATTAAAAGTCAGTCTTAACGTCCGATGTAGCAACACTACTTGTTGAACGTAGGCCAAAGCATCTTCGAAAGGTGTTTTTGAAAACATCCAGTCTGACATTGAGTTTATCCAGAATTAGTGTAAAACGAATTTTGCCTAGGTCGATTATCTCGTCGTGCGCGACGCGTGTACCATCGACTCCGCGAACATCCGGTTACGAGCGTCGCCCGCCGTTGATCTACCACCGATTACAGGCAGAAACGTCATAGCCACTGGTAGCCGCCGAACTAACGCGACATCAGCGTCGCGACGCCTGGCGTCAATCGTCCGAACACGTTTCTATACGAATCGAATCCGTGAGATCCACGCATCTATCGTTTACCCGCCGCAGTCACCGCTGTCGCGACGCCCGGCTAATTCGTACAGCCAGCACCCAACTTTATCAGCAAACACCATACTATTTTGTACAGTACACAATAAAGTTGTCTTGTACATTTTATGTTAATTGTGTTTTTCATAATATGCCACCTATCTCCAAACCTGTTTCCGACTATTGCAGGCAGTATTAGCTTTCAATTTCGTTCATTGTTAATTCTGTATCAACATTTTTCCAGAAATGTGTATAATTCATAATTAAGCTATAAGACTATATATTATCCATCGACAGTACCTTTTTTTAAATTCATGTTTAGGTACCTATGTAATTTTACGTGTAATGAACTTTATTCATAATATTTCCATGTTAATCATGTGATTTTTTTATACATACAACGAAGAGGATGCACGTTTTTTGATAGCTTGGTAAATGTTCTTTCGGCATATACCGTATTTGCCAAAATAATTTTATGTTAACTAATAAAATTAAAAATTAATCTATATTTCAACGTTCATGTGCATGAAATCAATCAAAAAATTCAAAATTTTATGGGACAAATTTTCCCATTTTTAATTCTCACGGATTCTGATATTTACACTGAATAATTTGCTACGAGGGGTCTTCGTCGGTGTTTTTTTTTTTAATAAAATAATATAGAAAACATTTTTAAACGAAGTTTATTTTAAATTAAAATGTCTTTAAATCTGTGGGATACGTTTTTCTACGGGTGTGTTACATTTTTATGCAATGGTATATACCGTGTGTCCCAGGCAAACCTTGACATAGGCGTTTAATATGGGAAAACAGTTTTTTGTAAATGAAAAGTGTCCGGCAAAAAATTAAACCATGTTATTTAATATGATAATAGTACATTACCTCATATACGTTATTTAATACTAATTAATTTATTATCATTGCATAAATCAAAGAAAATTATAAGTAAATGTCAATAAATATTTGTTTCAATATTTTATTATGTAATATAGAAATATTTACAACTGTCATTGTAGCTGAGTGGTTAGCATGGCTGCCTGTGGAATGAAAGAGTTTTTGAAGGTCGGGGTTCAAATCTCCATCAAGCTAAACTTTTAATTTTTTATTTGTTTATGTATTAATTACAAATTATATTAATAATATTATGAGATATGGATGAATTATGTAGTTAAATAATTACAAATAAGTTTCTATCACGATATAATAGTAATTTCAATGGAAGTAGTAACCGTCAAAAGCAAGATTTTAAACTATACCACAAACCTACTTTTCCTTTATAAATACAGTAAAAATACAAAACATACACATATTCATTGTGTTATTATCTTGTTTTTCAAAAGAAAGAAATATGCATTTTTATTAAATCCATATTTTGATTGTTGTAATCAATTTTTGTCATTGTTAAAACCAATTATTTTTATTTATAAAATATTTCCAATTACAATAATTTAGAAATAAGCTTTTCTATAAAAAAATATTTAAAGTATTTTTCTTTTCGTGTCAACATTGTGTTTCATTGTTTTGTTTTTTGTTTTATGTCAAATATTCGTGTCAAATTGAATTTCTTAAACGCTAACGATCGAGTGAATATTATAAAAATGTATTACAATTAGTAATTAATTCATAAATAAAAATCTGTTGTGGCCAGCACAATACCTCTCGCCACTTCCTTTTTTTGGTTACATAAGTATAGGGCACGAACAGTCATGTTACATTGTTGGTCTTGATAAACAGATGTGGGGGCCCGTTTCAGAATGATAATTAGTAATTATGTACATAGATGTCAAATGTCAGAATTTTTCATTAAAAATTTCAAGATTTTCTAAATTCACGTAGTTAATTTGTCACCAGGAGTGTGGAATTTACTTGTTAAGGAAAATAAACCACATGGAATTGGAAAATCACTAAATTTAGAATGAGAAATTATGATATTTGATATCTATATACATAATTACTAGCTATCATTCTGACATGGGCCCTCTTATCTGCGTGTCAACGCCAACAAGCCCTAATGTATTTAACATTTCTTGTATACCTGCACTCTACACCAAAAATTCTACTTATATCTATTCCTTATATTTAGATTTTTTTAAATTTAAATTCATTCTATGAAGAAATTGTCCTACTCTTCTAATTTTTCGATATGTTTCCAATTCATTTTCGGGAGTAACAGTATTTCTGAAGGGTATTTGTAATATACCTATAATATTAAATATTTAACTGTTAATACATTAAGAAATAATATAATGTATGTACTTCCCAGAAAAAATCTTGAGTAATGTCTCCGGATTTCTGACACTGACATTTATCTGTCAGTTACAAACAATTTAAATTTTCGAATATTTTACATGGCTTTCTTTTGGCTGCAAAATTTATTACAACAGATTATTTTATATTATTATATTTCTTTTATCTCTAAATCTATAGAATATATATATATATATATATATATATATATATATATATATATATATATATATATATATATATATATATATATATATATATATATAAAATATTTAAATGTATAGATAGAGAATTTAATTTTCTTTAATATTACCAAGAAAAAATTTCAATATTTAGAAGATTTTTTTTCAAGAATGTCCTACTTTCGGTTGTCCATTTGTTACCAAAACCTTTTCAGATCTTCCCATGAATGTCCGGTTGGGAAATACGTAGTTAAACAAATTTTAAGTCTTATAATTTTTTGAGTAATCGTCCTTCCAACATCCCACATACACACATACACACACACACATACACACACACACACACATACACACACACACACACACACACATCCACACACACGCATACATCATCGTAAAAATGTTAAAATCGGATTGTACGGTCCGTAAAACGTGCTTATTCAATAAAATCTGGATATGCGATTTTTAGCATGAATCCAATACCTCTTTTAGCGAGAGGTAAAAATAAATAATGAAAAGTTTAGCTTGATGGAGATTCGAACCCCAATCTTCAAAAGTTCTTTCATTCCATAGGCAGACATGCTAACCATTCAGCCTCAATGACAATTGCAAATATTTTTTATTACATAATAAAATATTGAAGCAAATATTTATTGATAGTTATTTATAATTTTCTGTAATTTATGCACTGATAATACAGTAATTAGTATTAAATAACGTATAGGAGGTAATGTACTATTATCAAGTTGTGCCGGACACTTTTTATTTGCAAAAAACTATTTTCCCATGTTAAACGCCTATGTCAAGGTTTGTTTGGGACACACGGAATGTATATACAAAATTTACTGTCCTATAGGGCGCGAATAAATTCGTGACTCGAGCTACATACATTGAAGTGCTTTGAATCAACTGATTTGTGTGCGTTTGTCATTTTGAAAAGAACAATGTCACTTTTACAAGACCAATGTTTTGACTTACTTTAATTTTGAAGAAGTTATTATTTTTAATTTCATGTGTTTTACTGCAACTACAGGACGCGAGTACACACGTGACTTGGAATCAGTGTGCGCTTGTTACTTTGACAAGAACAATATTTTGACTCATTTTGAAGTGCTAAAAAGCTATTATTTTCAATATCATGTATTTTGCTGACTGAAAATTGTAAAATTATATATATATATATATATATATATATATATATATGTATATAGTTTTTATAAAATACAATGGTGAATGATTTGAATATTACATTTTTAACTATACTTCATTTCACGTAAGAATAAAATAGCAGATGGCGCTTGAGAGACGACCGTTTTTTACATATATTAAATAAATAATGTAAACTCGTGAAACCAAACTTTGTCAATAAAAAGTGGCCGCTATTAGCTATTATTACCCGAGGGCTTATAAAGTTGCCAGGCAACATCTATTCAAACATATCAAAATCATGATTTATAGATAAATATCAGACAACAGATCAATTCTATACATCACAATTTTTGAACAATTCCACTCGCAAAACTTTCGAATTCTATCTCGTACATGTCTTTTAACTTCTGTAGAACTAACTTGCCTAGTGCAACCTCAAACTCATTCGATATTTCATTTTCATTTGACACTTGGAGCCGCTTTCCAAGAATATCAACTGCCAGTAAGTAGCTCATATCTATCCAAAAATAGAATTCCGCGTTCTTTTTAATGGGGATTAAATAATGATCCTGTACTACTCATATTTTTCGTCCCTGCCCCCGCAAAGCACCACGATAGAAACTGGATCAAATTGATTGCTATGTATTTTGTCTTGTTTATAAGTATTTGATATTAAAATGATAGAAATAGAAGAAATTAATTTGGTTGAAACGTTAACGTTATATCATGTTTCATTACCTTAACAAATACACCCATATTTAAACACTCAAATGTAAAATAATTTAATGTGTCAAAAACAAACACATTATAAGCTACAAGCAAATTCGACAGATTATTACCTACCTAAAGAAATATAATGTTCTTTTTAGGCGTAGTTCAATTCAATTCAGTATGAGGTAAAATCACTTCATTTGCTCCCTAAAAATATAGCGCCTTAAATTAAAATTGTTTATAACAAACACCAACAAATTACGTAGAAACCACAGCATACTTAAAAATTATAACGAATGATGACCGCGGCCCCGGAACATAGGACTTTAACATGTGAAATCAGATTTTTGTAATTTACTGCTTCCCTAATTATTTTAGGTAAAAAACTTCAAATAATAGTTGTAGGGCATAAAATTCTTCATCTGAATTAATTTTTACCTCTCGCTAAGAGAGGTATTGGATTCATACTAAAAATCGCATATCCAGATTTTAATGAATAAGCTACGTTTTAAGATCCTTACAATCCGATTTTAACATTTTTACAATGATGTCTGTGTATGTGTGTGTGTGTGTGTGTGTGTGTGTATGTGCGGATGTGTGTGTGTGTGTGGGGGGGGGGGTTGTAGATTTTATTTGATAACTGACGGGTGATATGTTTTTCGTTTTTGTGAACTAGGTTTGCATTCTGACCAATCAAAGGGCATATGCCTATCTAAACCAACGCTATTTTCTTACGTGAAATGAAATATAATTAAATATTTCTTCTATTTCAAACCGACATTTCATTATTATAACCCCCTTATTTCAGATGTCTAATTAATAAAATAATATTGCAAAGCCTTCTGTATTTAATAATAATAATAATAATAATAATAATAGTTTAATCATTCGCCATTGTATTTTTTAATAATATAACATATGATTGTTTTTATACTATTGAATAGCAATTTTCATGTATTTTTCAAATTTTAATAAAGAAATACATAATGTTCCATTTGAAAATATGAAGTTACATTACATACCATTGCGTGAAAATGAAACACCTGTACCGCAGATTCATAGACATTTTAATATAATAATAATAGTAAAAAATGTTTATTGGCACAAATATATATATAAATAAATAATAACAAAAACATAAACTAAAACGATTGTATCATTTTAATGTTTTATTTTATTAAATTGTTATTATTTGTTCAAATAAAAGCATCTTATTTTTAAAACTGATATTGTAAAATAGAATAAATCATCTGTTTTGCATATAGACAATAAGTTTGTGAATATATGTATAATAAGTAAAAGTTAGTTGTGTCCAAATAATTTGAAATACATTTTTGTAGAAAGACCTTCTGTATACTGGATTGTATATACGGCATTCTATAAATAAATGATAAAGGTCTTTCTGTTTTTGTAGGTACACAGTTGATCTGAGACAAGTTTATATTTCAACTCTTTATAAAATAATGTTAACACTTTCTCTGCGTACGACGCACACTTTGCGTCCTGTATGTTGTTGAACTACTGCGCACGCCGTAAAAGTTGCGTCGTTTCGTCAGCCTTGTAAAGAGAACACTGTGCGTTGGTCAGCATTGTCAGACGACTACAGAAAAGTGATTTGTGGGGTTAGTTTACAATTTGTTTTTTTTTTTTCGTCTTGGGAGACAACGACTAGGGCTATTTACAACTCAAAAGGGCTAAAATAATGGCTATTACATAAATAAAAGATAAAACATCAAGCAAATAAACATGAATTGTCTAACAATATGTTGATTTCAGAATTCAAGAGGCTGGACGCATAGGTGCGCCGTTAGCACTGCCGAACAAAAGGTGTCCACAATGCTGCCGACGCACCGTATGCGTTAAAAAAAATACTGAAAAATAAGAGCAAAGACTTCTACATACACACAATATTAACAAATTGAGAAAAAAAACTAGAATTGCACCAAAACTCATTACCGCGTTACGGTTGCGACGCGTGCATTTACACGCAGCGTCGACTTTAATTTTAATTATAAAATAAACTTAGTTTGAATTTTTTATTTTTTTTGCTTATTATTTAAAATAATCGAGACGGATGAATCCCTGGTATAGATAAATTTCGAGACTCAAATAAAAAGGTAAGTAGGTAAATTAAAATTTGTTTAACAATTAATATGTACAAGCTTAATAACTTATTATATTGTATAAATTAGCTATGTTGTTACGTTCTTCTTTTGTTTGATCTGCTGAACACGTATAAAACAAAAACATATTTAGTTCCGTGGTAAATAAATTTTAAAGCTAGATTCGCATGTACCTACCGTTATCACCGTCAATTTGCTCACCGTTGTGCTGTGATTGGTTCAAATCATACGGTACAAACGTCGATGGCCGCTGTTGAAATCACTGAACTCTAATACTTATCTGGAAGTCGCATGAATACCATGCTGTGAAGCAATTATTTGAACGATGGTGCTTGGTCTACTCGGGCCACATTCGTGTCTTTTCGTGTGCCTTCGGTTTGCAAATGTTTTATAGGAAAATTAGTGCGGGAAATTTAAATAAACTGTATAAGTTTGTATTTCTAGTATATTAACATTTAAAAATAAGATATATCGATATACAAAAATATAATTTAATTAAACATATCTCAGCATTATGTATGCACACACCATACGCATACACAATTTAATCAAAAATTTCTCTTATACATAATATAAAAACTACACTGTATAAAGCCCTTGTGATACGATCATAAATTATTGTCCATGATGAAACCAGCGAAACAAAACTTATTATTATAGGTTATCAACAACAAAACAACCGGCAATAATATATGTTTTATAGTAACATTTCGTTTTTGAAGTTTGTAACTGTGCGCATGCTCATCATCGATATTTGTGACCGACGGCGCATGCGCATGACATGTGAAGTATTCGTTGTTATAATTTATAATGGCTGCTACGGCCACAAAATTAACGGTGGAACGATGGTCCATATGAATCCAGCTTAAATAATAATTTCAGTGTCTCCAATCTCATCATCCGAGGGCAATTCAACTGTGGACGGGTCGACAAGATTTACATCGATGAGTGGCAATCTTGTCGCCAGCTCGTTCTCTCCTCCGGATTTCAAGGTAGGCTTGTTTTTGTTGTGTCCAATCTCTCATTTAGTAATCAGGAAGTATATTTTTCTATGCTCACATAAAACCTCCTACTACCACATTATTGTTCGTGAGTTTATTAATATACCGGCTGTATTTGGTTATTTGAGGAGCACAACACCTTCCGTCTATCCTGTGTAATATGTATAAATTCCATACATCAATTTTCTTGCAAAAGATCCTACATTTCCAGTAAAATTATTTCATAAACAAACTATGCAAATTGCACGTGACAATGACTTTTCTTTACCTTTTTTCATTCATTAGGGGTTATTTTCTTCTTCTACTCATTTCTGTTTTGCGTGTCGCCCTCATTCAGTTCTTTTTCTCTCAAATCTTCCGCAATACAGTCCTTACACTTATCTTTGGTCTTCCTCAGTTTCTTTTACTTTCTATTACTAAGCTATTCATTCTTTTTTCAATATATTTTTCATCTCTCCTCATGACATGTTCAAACCAATGTAATCGTCTCCCTTGTATCTTTCTAGAAACCTTATCTCTCGAGCCATTTCCCTTACCATATATTTCCGTGTCTTCCCAAAACATCTACTTCAACATCCTCATCACTGCCACATTCGTTTACTTTTCATTGATACTGACATCTGTCAATTTGAATTATCTCAATACACTAATATTAGCAGCTTCCATGGTTAAGTTAACATAGCTGGCTGATTTATGCAATTTAATATCTTTATAATTCTTGAACTCTATATCTATTGAATATGAAGTATAAAATTCAATCAAACCGTATAGAGAATAATATATTCTTTAAAATTTATAATCAAAGAATAAGAAAAACTGTTAATAGTTGCAATTGAGGGTAGTTCCGGTGGACCAATTATAACCAAAATCTAATCAAGTGTGTATATGGATGTAAGGAAGAGGAATACGTAAAAATTGTTATTTTTGGAATTCTAGTATTGGAGATATCGTGACATACAGATATCATCGAAAAAATAGTAAAATCGTATTGTAGGGACCCTAAAATGTGCCTATTCACTACCGAATTTTTTGACCAAAGACAACATCTTCCTTACCATAGAGGTGACGGAAAGTAAAAATCTGTTGTGGCCAGCACAATACCTCTCGTCACTTCCATATCTAGTTACATAAGTATTGTATTTAACATTTCTTGTATACCGGCACTATATCAAAAATTCTACTTAAATACCTATTATTTATATTTAGATTTTTAAATTTGAAATTCATTCTATGAAGAATTTTTTTCCTAACTATAATGTTTGAAACACATTTAAGTCCTTCAACCTAGACTTGTCACCTCCATAATAGTCACAGATCAAGAATTAAGAGTACATTTTTCTTTCATTGCTCATTATTTCGATGAGATACAATTTTCTGTATTTTACGTTGCAGAGTGGAGACCATCTTCACTTTCATCTTGCGTTTATAACATTTAAATATCGTCTTCCTTCGAGCTGTATTCTCGCTCATATCTATTCTTTCCATTTAGATTTTTTATATATAAATTCATTCTATGAAGAAATTTTCTCCTACTCTTCTATTTTTTCGAGATGATTCCAATTCATTGTTGGCATTAACAATATTTCTGAAGGGTATGTGTAATATACCTATAATTTTAAATATTGAACTATTAATACAATAAGAAGTAATATAATGTATAATACTTCCCAGAAAAAAATCTTCAGTAATGTCTCCGAATTTCTGACACTGACATTTATCTATCAGTTACAAATATTTTAAATTTTCAACTATTTTCCATGGCATTCTTTCGGCTGTAAAATTTATTGCAACATTATTTTATATATAATATTACTTTTATCTCTAAATCTACAGAATATATAATAAAATATTTAAATGTATCAGATAGAGAATTTAATTTTCTTTAATATTACCAAGAAAAATTTTCAAAAATAATATTTAGAAGATTTTTTTTAAAGATTCTTCTACTTCCGGTTGTCCAATTATTACCAAAACCTTTTCAGATCTTCCCATGAATGTCCGATTGGGAAATTCGTAGTTAAACAAATATAAAGTCTTATAGTTTTTAAGTAATCGTCCTTCCAACATCCCACATACACACACACATACATACACACACACATACACACACACACACACGCACACACACACGCACAGACATCATCGTAAATATGTTAAAATCGGATTGTGCTTATTCAATAAAATCTGGATATGCGATTTTTAGCATGAATCCAATACCTCTCTTAGCGAGAGGTAAAAATTCACATAAGTTAAAAAAAACGATGTATTTATTAATAGTTATTTAACTATCAAGTGTGTTAATGAGGGCGATTATTATTAATCGCCAATTAACACACGTGTTAGTTACAATATTTTTTCGTTGACCGTATATCTTACTTAAATAGAAAATCTAATTTTATTCCATGACAAATTTTTTTAGGTTAGTAATGGTTGACCGAACGTCAAATTTTACGTCAGAAAATCAATAAGTTTTGTCATCAATTGTTTTCAGTGGGTGCGTTCAGTTTACTTAATGCTAGACAACACAACCTGTTTTTTATGTTATTTGAGTAATTTTATTCTTTCAAATTCATTTTAAAGGTATGCTACGTGAATATATCTAGCTAGTAAGTGTCAAAAGCATGACTTTTAATTCTGTCTACCTTTTTGCTACAACTTAGCGTTAGCAATACATGCTGTGTTCCATGTGGTGAACGCACCCAATAAATCGTTTATTAATAAAAATCATGCATTAATAGGGGTCATTAATGAATGATTTTCTATACATTAAGATAGCCTATTAATAAACGGTCGACGGAAAAAGGTTTTTAAAATCTTTTTGTATCAATTTGTAGCTCCTGAAGAAAGCATAGGCGATATAAATTTCACCCTCATTGTGTGTGTGTGTGTGTGTGTGTATGTGTATTTTTGTGTTTGTGTGTATGTATGTTTGTGTGTACGTACGTGGGTGCGCGTGCGCGCGTGTGTGTGTGTGTGGATCCTCTTTACACTGAAATACTATCATTCAGAAAATTTTGAAACCTTCTATTTCTACGTTATTCTAATACGGAAAGAAGCCGTTAGATTTTGGTGTAAATCAGATAACCGGAAATGACACTTTACTTGAAGTCCAAAATAGTTTTTTTTCGAAAAATACTTTTTTCGAGATTAATGTTATTATAAAAAAAATAAAGATTATTAAATTTTCTACAGATTTGTATTAATGCTTTTTTTGTATATTTTATGGAAAAGTTTATACAATTATCTATAATTTAAATCTCGGAGCCTACGCTTTAAACACAACTTCATGGTTACCCAGTTCAGATCTCAAATTTATGTAACTGACAAATAAATGTTACTGTCAATAAGCTAATCATTAAATAGGAACGTTTTTAAAAGAAAATAGTAAATAGAACAATAATTATATAGAAAGAAAGTAAATACGATTTCCAGCAAAGTAAATATTGTAAGAGAGATATTATTAGTTAAAATAATACGTTTATTAAAGAGTAAATAATTAAGATTAAATATTAAAAAGATGATAAAAGCAACTAACACTATGATAAACAAATATTAACACTAATTTAAAGACTAAGAATATTATAAGACACTTAAACACTAAGATTATTTATTTAAACAATTAACACTACTATTTATGTCACTTATTGTCGACTGTTTGTTTATATCACTAACTATTCGTAACACGACGTTTATTTATCAGACTATCCGCTGCCTTTCTCAACGGTACTTTTATACCCCGGCGAATTTTGTTCCAGTAACGACTAGAACATTCGCGAGATAAAAACATCGTGCATAATAGATCACGTCACCGCAATAATTAAACAAGTCCGAACATGTCTGTTACGCGCGGAGATTCAGGCACGACGCGGCGGGGGCGAGGGCTATGGCGCGGCGGTGGCGGCGACGTTACAATATGTAGGAATTTTGGTCTGTATTTGAATTAATAAAAAAATAATGGCAGGAGGGATTGTGTCGGCCACTTCAAACTTTTTTCTTAGTAGAAACAGCCAAGGCATTTGTTTTCGTGTTTCTATATGAATAAATGTATCATGCCATTACTGGGTGTGCCAATATGCTTTGTACAATATATATTTTTTAAAGATATTCGATCAAGGTCATCCGTATCATGAACGAATTAACAAATAATTAATATACATTTATAGCTGGCTTGATCCGCCACATATCTCTGTCATTTGCAAAGACTACAAGCG
Source organism: Harpalus rufipes (assembly GCA_951394225.1). Taxonomy (NCBI): domain Eukaryota; kingdom Metazoa; phylum Arthropoda; class Insecta; order Coleoptera; family Carabidae; genus Harpalus; species Harpalus rufipes. The sequence goes on from OX596292.1 coordinate 8,668,724, forward strand.
TGTGCGATAAAGATGGATATAACACGCTTGTCTTTCAAAAACTCATATTGTTTCGACTAAGTTAGGATATTCCATTTTAAAACGATGCGCTCGTTGTTGACAATACTTTCGCTGTAACGTTAATTTTATTTATTAATTCAGATATATTACCTTAATTCATAGCCGTACAATTATTATTCGCGTTATTTTCTGTCAATGTCACCGACACTGTTAGTATCTTGTTTTTCACATATGTATTTGGTTTTACATTTGCTAATAAACTTACAACTTGACTTAGTTTTCGAATGCTTTTACTGTAACATAAATAAAATAATTGTATCTCACATTTAGTGGCATTTCATAAGAGGCATTATTAGAAACCGGTTAATTTAGCAGGCTTAATAACCGGTTTGGCTACTATTAAACTATCCTTAAACCGGTTTCAGACAATAGTATATTGTGTTATTAGGAGTAAAAGTGAGACTTTGTGTGACGAGCGTGGAAGTTTAAACGACAAGCGAAGCGAGTCCGATAAATGCACGCGAGGCACACAAAGACACTTTTACTCCGAATGACACATTATATTTTTTCTTCAAACATAGATATTTAAAGAAAAATATCAACTACTGATTTCAATTGCCCTGTAGCTATGGATACTTATTTGTTCACTTTTTGTTATAAACATTGAAATGAAAATTTTCACGTTTTGACGTTTAAATCACGTTAAAAACTGTGCAATTTTATATCCTCCTTGTATGCAATTATGTCGGCATTTGAAGGATTATAATGTACAGCCCCCGAAGTTGTTCAATTGGATGGAAATCTAACAGTGTGGCTTAAAGATATGTCCAGTAATCACTGCAAAACAATATAATCTTTTCTTGTCACTTTAATTCTAAGTATTCTTATGCTCATTACCGTCCCTGTAATTGTAATCTGTAAGTCTGCTATTCTTTAATAATGTTATTTCCTCAAAAGTAAACTCTGTTTATATTTCAATTCGCAGGTTATATATATTAACACGATATTAGTCTCGTTGCACGACTACATCTTGTTAAATCCAAAGTAACGATATTTTATATTATTCAGTACGAGAATTGGCTAATGCTGCTGATCACATCGTCTGGAAGGTGAGCAACGTATAAGCCGCTGACGAGCGTTAGAGGTGCGCAAGACTATATACGTGGTCTGTAGCAAGAACAAGGTCCGCATGATCCCCGAGACCCGCATGGTCTCACACCAACGAATAGCGTAACGTAAGGTCCGCATGACCTTATGGGGATCCGCATGATCCCCGAGACCCGCATGGTCTCACACTAACGAATAGCGTAACGTAAACGTACCGATTTAATGCTGAAAATTGTAAATATAACCTGAAAATAAATATCGTTAAGAGATCTCACCTAGAGTATAAACTATTTCACACCAAGAGCGCACTTTGTTAAAACAGCCTCTGATATATGGTTCCTCTACGGCTACCAACAATCAACTGCCGAAATATTGTATTAATCACCTGAAATAGGGTTGTATAATCGTTTAGAACAACAATTAGCAAGTGCTGTTATCCCATTTTATTGTTTTCTACATAGAATTTAATTATATACATTTTTATCCAAGTAACATATACGATCCCGCTAACATATATTTGAATTTGACAGCTATTGATCGTATTTAGTAACTTTACTGTTAGGTTACCTAGCGTGTTATAGTGACATTTAGGCCGATATTACAGGTTTCTTTTATTAAAATTACTTCTTATTCGTTGATTCTGTATAGTTTCCATGGATATTTATTTATTTTATTTCTACGCCGGCGGCGTAGAAATTTGCTATTTCTACTCCAGCGGCGTAGAAATTAAACTTCTACCTTGTGAATCAAGTCACAAAAGATGCTACTTTTATGACGTTTGAAGAAAAAAACTTTTAACCGGTATTGTATCAATTTCCTGCCTACCATAAAATTATAGATTTTGTCAAATAGCTCATTATAACATATTAATATACAACAAATTCAGAATTTTTATGTATTGCAAATCACAAAAACATAAAAATAAATTCATTTTTCCTTCATCTGATATAAATACATTTTTACCAGTGGCGGCTCGTACACTAAAATTTTGGTGAGGCAAGGTATCCAGAAAAAAAAATGTTCAAGGTCAAATGCCTTCCCCTTTCATGTACAAAAATACATTGCCTGATCACAGAATATTTTAGGAGCGTCCGGCGCTTACGTCAAAAAATCCTATGAATCTTTCTACCACATTCACATTACCGGAATTTACATTTACATAACGTAAAATTACTGATAATTGTGATTTAATAATTTCGTAGTCTATTTTTTTATTTATAACAAAATGAATGCAATCTATTAAATCATTTTGAATAGTTTTGGAGGTACCAGGCAGTATACTATAATTTCGAGAAGCACTTTATAGGGTGTCTATTTCGACCAATCCTAGCCTTCTTCCTCAAAACATGGCAGTCTGAAAAAAAAACGCTACGTAATGGCAATTAAACAATGGTGCAGACATTTGCTCCGAAATACAAAAACTGATGAAACCATGCCAGAAATATGATAATAATTGTTGTTATGTCTTTATTATTATAGTGATATAGTTTTTGAAGTCCTGCCGAACCTGAATTCAACATATTTCAGGCAGATTTTTTTTATGAAACATGTGGTTTTGAACTGTTTAGTGCATGTTTGCAGAATTTTGTTTTGAACGGTGAATCTAAAATCAAAATTTTCGTTTGGAATTTTATTGAAATGTGTACGAATAGCAAAATTTTCTCTAATATTTATATGTCTACCAATATTCAAACGATGTAATTTGTGTTAATAGAAATAATTTCAATGTATATTATGTGCTCTGGTTTTGTATTTTTAATTTCAAGTTTTATATTAATACGAAATTGTGTTTATTTTTTTATGAATTTGGTCAATTTTTGATCTACTTTTAAAATATTGATCTGATTATTGATCCAGATCTTGAAATCAATCTCGGGTATATTTCTGGATATTAACCAATAATAATCAAAATTTAATCAACTCTTCATACGGACGTACAAAAGGGGAATATGAAGGAATTATAATTTTTGGAATTGTAGTATTAGAATTAACGCAGGAGAAACTTTTGTTACACGCACGCACGCACTCACTCACGCACGCACTCACGCACGCACGCACTCACGCACGCACGCACGCACGCACGCGCGCGCGCACACACACACACACGCACACACCCATCCTAGGTACTGAAATATATTTATATTGTAATGTTTTATTTATTTGGGTGAAGTGTAAAAATAAGAGAGATATTATTAATTAAAATAATATGTGTATTAAACGATAAATAATTAAGATAAATATTAAAAACATAATAAAAGTAACTAACACTATTTTATTAAATAATTATAAACACTAATTTAAGACTAAGAATATTATTAAATGCTTAAACACTAAGATTATTTATTTAATAGTACATTAAGATACAAGTTTCATAAAACATGATTTTAGCGCACGCGTCTTTGTTAGAAACGAGCGGCTTGCCGCGAGTTTTCTAACGGGACAAGTACGCTGAAATGTCTTATGAAACGTGAATTTTATACTATTTTTTCTATTTTGGTCCTTTTGTCAAAAAAATATTTACAAATATACGTGATTTCATTTTTAGGAATATTTTAATTTTTATTTAATTGTTGGTAACAGTAACAGTGATTGATATTTGTAACTATGACGTTTCATTGTTATTGTTTACAATTTAAATAACATTTACTTTCAAATGACAAATGTCTAGAAATGTAGGTACTACGTACCAACCTAACAGAAATTAGGTTTGAGTTCTTTTAAGAAGTACTGTATGACATTCAAATGGGTTTCATAAAGTATATATTAAAGAACCAAAATAGAAAAAACAATATTTATATCACTATATTTATTTATATAACTACATTTATTTATGTTAACCACTTGTAGACTGTTTATTTATATCACCCCGTGTTCATTGCTCGTTGCTTCTATATCATAGACTAATAGGGCTATTCTGTAAGATCGTTATGACATAACGAATCGGTAAAACGTTATATCGTCATGGTAATAACGAAAATCGTTTAATAGGCTTATTCTGTAAACGATCGTTATGACATTTTTCATTGTTAAATCGTTATCATAACGATAATCGTTAAAGTGGTATTCTGTAAACAATAATTTAATTCTATATAACGAAAAAAAGATAACGATATCGGTATTTCTTAACGATTGGAAAAATCATTCGTTATCTAAACGTTGTCAATAATTCAGCATTTTTATTTATGTCAAAATAAAATTGCTATTATGTTGAACAGTGATCTCAAAAACCAGTCATATTACAGTTTTCTGCAAGGTAATATTAAAATAATTTAATAAGTTTTTATTCGTAGCGCCTAGCGCAAGCTTCCCAATTTGTCTACAGATGGTAGTAGTTGCTCTAGCATAACCTACAAAAAGAAAAATAATGGTCCGACAGCTGACAGATTGACAGCCAGAATCAATCTAACCTAGAAGTTTTGTGGTTATATTGAATTATTTTAGATATTTCATTTAAATTATAATTTGATTTTAGGAAATAAAGTTCTTATCTTGATCCCAACGTTATTATTTTTCAAAATATGTTACATAATACGGATACGAAGATAACGATTATCGTTAAGTAGAAATAACGATTTTCATAATAACGATTTCGTTATGGTAACGATTCGATTTTACAGAATAGGCCTGTAAATCTATTCGCTGTCGTTCCGACGGTATTTATACAGCCCAGTATCCTTCTGGAACCTTCCGATGCCACAATGATACCGAATAGAATAGATTTAGGATTTAGGTGAACGGTATAATTAACACGTCTAGGCGTTCCGCCGCCGGGGATTGCGTCATCTGGGTAATTCCGGCGAGGGGATTACGTCATCGCTCGGGAACAGTCTTGCAGTAGCGGCGCTCGTATACTCTTAACTCAGGAGCACACGTCACAATATTTTAATATTTAATTATTCATTTAATAACTTCATTATCTGATAACCACTGTCGGCTAGCCAGTCTTATGTTTCTTATCAACAAACACAACTAGCCATCTTTGTTATGTTATTGAAGTATCGTGCATATTTTACTTGTTTTAATAGTGAAATATTGTGGTATATTGTTGCAAATTAGCAATAATGGTAAGTTTCAACAATACTGTTTTCATAGTTATTTATGTTGATTATTGAAATACTTGTATTTTAAAATAAATTATTTTTATGTTTCAGAGTTACAGTGAATGGGATAGATGAGCCATGCTGTCGTCCTGCGGTAGCTGATTCTTCTTGTTGATAGCTGAGCTGTGTTCAACAATGTAAGTCGCCCGCCTCTCTTCACTGTCGTCTTTTTGCTATTTTTTCAGCATAACACAAACTAATTTTTCTCCTGAAAATATGATTTATATTGTTGAATTTAATTCAAATAATCATATTTTCTTCTGGCACATTGTGAAGGTTTATAAGTTATTAACATACCGGGCGTCGTAACTCGTTATAAGGTAGTAAATAGATCGGCGAAACTTAGTTTTTTTTGTTTTAATATTTGAGATATTATAGTGTAACTTTTATTTATATGGGTGGTGTAAAAATCAGAGAAATATTATTAATGAAAATAATATGTTTATTAAACGATAAATACTTGGAATAAATAATATTAAGAAGATAATAAAAATAACAAATACTATGATTATATAATTATAAACACTAATTTAAGACTAAGAATATTATTAAATGCTTAAACCCTAAATTATTTATTGAAACAATATTTGTATCACTACAGTTTATTTATATCACCCACTTCATTGCTCGTTGCTTCTATATCGGTATCGGACTATTTCTCCGCTGTCCTTCAGACGGTATTTATACTGCCCAGTGTTCTTCTGGATCTTCCCGATGCGACCATCATCGAATACAAAGGATCACACCACCGGATATAATTAACCAGTCTAAACGCGTATGGGTTTTCCCCCGCGGGGGATTACATCATCGCTTGAGAACATGTTACCAGTGGCGGCGCAAGCATTCGGCGCGCGCTACAATAATATTTTTAAACAAGTACGGTTTACAATACAGGGTTTCCAATGAGGGTAAAGGCTGGTTTAGGCCTTTGATCAATAGAAGGGCTTTTCTAAAGCTTTATATAAGGCTTTAAAGACTTTAAGGCCAATATACAACTACAAGAAGACATTAAAATTAAAAAATTAGAAAAACTTTATTTGTATTTATTTCCTATATTGTACGTATAACATTATTATTTATCATTTTCATAAAATCCAGGGCAGGACTCAAGCGCATTTTTATTTGAATTAATCTTTAATTAATATCAAATACAGGTAAGGTATAGGTGAAATATTCAACTTTGATTTATATTCTTTGAGCGACGTTAGGGTCTGTCTGTTCAGGGTGATGAGGGCACGATTTGTATGAATATTCTCCTACTTTATTGCCTTGTCCTTTATCTTAATCATTAATAATTTCTTTTAACATCAGCTTGGAATATAATTTCATTGTCGAATGTTGAGATCGTGTTTTTGCCCATTGCCTCTTATTCCTAGCATCTTGAACCGATATGTTTTTCTTCTCTAGGACCTTCAGTATTGTCTTTAGGTCTTCCACAGTCTCTTTTTCTACCACGTTCGTCATCCATATTTGTCCAACCGGTAAATTATAATTCTGTGTTTCAGAAAACTGATACATCTTTCACAGCTTTAGGAAGAAATTCAAAATTGGTGGTGCTAGAATGCAACCAATTTAATTTGAATGGGGGGTAAAGCTGTTCGCGTCCGTGGTAGAATACCGCACGTGCCCCCTGGTTAACACTAAATGAACAGCAAACGTCCACCGCCAAACAATGCGAAAGAAATTCGAATTAATCTAATTTTGTCGCTGATATTTTCATAATTAAATCAATTATTTCAAATATTGTGGAATAATAAACCGAGCAACATTTTCCGTTAAAGTTCGTTTATCCCCGCCAGACTTGGCGATATTTCGAAAATTGGTCCACGCATTCGCATAGATGTTGCTCCATCTCCAAAGACAATAATACGGCGTTGTAGGTAAACTGAAGCAACAACTTGGCGTGACGATGAAATACGTGTCCATTCGCGGTGGTTCTCTCAGCTGAAATCATGTGGAAAATGTAAGTCAGACATTAATTTTGTTATACCTATATTTTTAATTTTTAACAACTTTTGCGTTATTTGTAACGATGTTTTTAAAGATGTACCAACGATAATATATAAATGAAATTCGTAAAAGATTAACTAAAGTAACTCATTTCTCTTTCTATTTCAGATTGCATGCATGACCATGAGGGCTTCGGAAACATGGAAGTGGGAGCAGAAGAGGGCAGAGCACCTTTAGGAGAAACAGAAGTGTGTGTGTTTCATTTAACTTTTATTCTTTTTATCATTATTAAATGAATTTCTATGGTTGGAACCGATATTATTGCTGAGAGTCGAAACTTAAAATAAAAATCTGTTGTGGCCAGCACAATACCTTCCGTCAATCCTGTGTATAATGTATAAATTCCATACATAATTTTTCTTGCAAAAGATTCTAAATTTCCAGTAAAATTATTTCATAAACAAACTATTTAAATTGCACTTGACACTGACATCTTCTTCCTCTTTAGCTTGTCCCATTCGTTAGGGGTTCCCTGTTTTTGCGTGTCGTTCTCATTCAGTCAATTTTCTCTCAAGTCTTCCGCAGTACAGTCCTTCCATCTTATCTTTGGTCTTCCTCCGCTTCTTTAACCTCCCATTACTAAACTACTCATTCTTGTTCAAATATAATTCTTCATTTCTCCTCATGACATGTTCAAACCAATGTAATCGTCTTTCTTGTATCTTTCTAGAAACTTGTAACACTAGAGTTATTTTCTTACCGTATCTTTCCGTGTTTTCCCCAATATCTACTTCAACATCCTCATCTCTGCCACATTAATTTACTTTTTATTGATACTGACATCTGTCAATTTGAATTATATGAATATATTAATAGTTTAACATAGCTGGCTGAATTATAAAATTTAATTTCTTTAAAATTCTTTAACTCTGTATCTATTGAATATGAAGTATAAATTGTAATCAAATCGTATAGAGAATAATATATTCTTTAAGTTATAATAATAATAATAAATGTCAATAAATCAAATTTAATTGTTAAATCTTCAAATGAGGGTACTTCCGGTTCACCAATTATAATCAAAATCTAATCACTTGTTATTCTGGATGTAAACTTGAGGAATATGAAAAAAATATAATTTTTGGAATCGTGGTATTGAAGTTATGGGATCCGGAACTTTTGTCACACACACAGACACACATACATACAGACATCATCGTAAAAATGGTAAAATCGTATTATAGGGGCCCTAAAACATGCTTATTCAGTAAAAACTCATCATTGAATTTTTTGACCAAAGACAATACCTTCCTTAGCTAAAGGTGACGGAAGGTAAAAATGAACTAGTTCAAATCTAGTTTACTAGTCAAAGTCAATAAGGACTATCTGAAACAGTTTTATCTGTATGTTAATAGAATAACTAAGCATTTGAAAAGTGGTGCACTTTCCACTTGTATAACCACCCGACGGACAGAGTGGTGCAAAATGAATTTCTTTGCACTATTTTTTTTTTTAATCAAATGTGCTTTCGAAAAATCAAATTGAAGCAAATTTCAAATACTTTTGAAACTGTTGGATAAAATGATACATCCATTTGTAACGTTTTATTTATATGGGTGAAAGTAGTTTATGGGTATACTCCCTGCGACCGGGTCTTTAGCGACGACCGTTAATGGGATAATAAATTATGTTAATTGCTTTGTACACCTGTAGAAATTTTAGGATATCGGTGATTACTTTTAATGATATCTGAACCCTGCATGGCAGAGAAATAAATAAATTATGTTAATTGAATGGCTTTTTCACACCTGTAGAAATGTTAGGGGAGTCGGTGATATCTGAAACTTTTGTGGAATAGTTTTCATCAAAAGATATATACATAAAAATTCTTTCCCAGCGACCGTGTCGTCAGCGGTCACCGTCAATGGGGTAATAAATTATGTTATTGCTTTTTACACCTGCAAAAATTTTAGGGCATCGTTTGTCTGAGCCCTGCATGGCAGAGGAAAAAAAATTATGTTAATTGAATTGCTTTTGTCACACGTGTAGAAATGTTCCCAGCGACCGAGTCGGCAGCGGCGACCTTCAATGGGGTAATAAATTATGTTAATTGCTTTGAATACCTGTAGAAATTTTAAGATATCGGCATTTAATAAGTAATACCAATAATGGCAACCTAAGGGTAAAAAGTGTTGCACCAAAAAAGATGCTTAGCGATACAGAGCCATCTATCCATAGATATATGAATTAAAGTCGGTATTTCAGAATACTGTATTTCGGTATTAAAATAAGGTGTAAGAACATGGAAATTAAGTTTGATATTTGTTTGTAAGGTTATATACTTTCTATTGAATTAGATATTTACCTACTATGGGTATGGGTAATAAAATTTACATTGTCGGTGGTCGGAGAATACATCGCTTGCAATTTATGTAGTTAAATTTCTATAAAAGTACAAATCCGTTTCGGCTTATTTTAATCTTAAAGTTTAGTTCATTCTTATAAAATCATGGAATAAGGGAAATTTTAATATTTTTGAAAATTTCATCTTCATTTCTCGTACATGCTTTGTTATTCATAATTTTATGTTCATTCAATATTCAGCTCAATTGCCGACAGACCAGACATTATAAATGAATGAGTGAAGAAAATAGATAATAAATACATAGGTATTCACAGGTGCGTGAAGTTGGCACCAAGGTATAGGGTACCAATTTTTAAATTGTTACTATGATTTAGTACCCAATTGGTACCAATTAGTACCCACAAAAAAACTTTTGTTTTTTATTCTGCGTAGGAGTTATTCATTGTTTAATTATTTTGGTGCCAACTTCACGCTAGCACCACAACATAATTTTTTTTTAAAAATAATTATACGAAAATTTAGTACCCAATTGGTACCTTTAGGTACCCAAAAATTTGTTTCCAAAATGTTTATGGTAAATAAGTTATTGCATATTAAATATTATTGGTGCCAACTTCACGCTAGCACCAAAGTATTTATTTAAACCAAATTTTCTTTTACTAAACTTTAGTACCCAAATAGTACTAATTAGTACCCATGATAGTATTATGCTATTGTTTATATTAAATAAGTTATTACATTTTACTTTTTTTTGGACCGTGAAGTTAGCACCAATCATATTAAAATAAAACGTTTTCGAATATAATTTTTATATAGGGATTTAGTACTTTTTAGGTACCTCTCATAAATGTAAAATTTATTTCGTTTTTTTTATGTAACACAAATTATAACACTTTACTTTTTCTGTGCGTGAACCTAGCACCACCCATATTAAAATAATTCGCTTTTCAAATTAATTTTTATGTACAGATTTAGTACTATTTAGGTACCTCTCATAAATGTAAAATTTATTTTGTTATTGTTTATGTAGCACATATTATAACACTTTACTTTTTCTGTGCGTGAAGCTAGCACCACACATATTAAAATAATTCACTTTTCAAATTAATTTTTATGTACAGATTTAGTACTATTTAGGTACCTCTCATAAATGTAAAATTAATTTTGTTATTGTTTATATAGCACAAATTATAACACTTTACTTTTTCTGTGCGTGAAGCTAGCACCAGACATATTAAAATAATTCGCTTTTCAATTTAATTTTTGTATACATATTTAGTGCTATTTAGGTACCTCTTATAAATATAAAATTAATTTTGTTATTGTTTATATAGCACAAATTATAACACTGTACTTTTTCTGTGCCAGAAGCCAGCACCACGCATATGAAAATAATGCATTTTACAATTTAATTTTTGTATACATTTTTACATATGATAAATGTAAAATCTATTTTGTTATTGTATAAATTACTACACTTTACTTTTTGTGCTATATAAACAATAGCTAAATTAATTTTACATTTACGACAGGTATCTAAAAATTACAAATTCTGTATATAAAAATTAATATGCGTTGTGTTGCGTTCACTTAGTGGCATATTTCTAATATGTTAAAAACAAATTTACAATTTACAATTACAAGTTGTCCTTTCGGATATACAAATATGCAGACAAGTAAAACCTTAAGAATGAACAGTACTGGTGAATCTGTCACATCCAGTTGTTCATTAGTAGGTAATGTTTTTCTTGGTATTGGCGGCTTTTCTAATTTCAAATTTTTCTAAGAAATTCATCCTTAGTCCCTTCTGACCTGTATGGATAATTTTGAATTCCCCATTGGTTATGGCCTGATATAATGAAATGGTCGGCAAAACCCGTATTGGAAATATATTTATTCATAGTATTTATATGTTCATTCATCCGAAACTTGAAAGATCTGCCGATTTGACCAATGTATATTGCATCCCAGTCTTTACACTGAATTTCGTATGTACCTGTTAAGTCGTCTTTTTGGGGTTTTCTTTATTATTGACTAGTAATTTACCCAAATCAGTTTTGTTCACTGACATGTTAAATTCAAGTTTCTTTAGATTTTTACCTATGTATCAGAAATATTGGATATGTAATTTAGTTTAAGACTGATTAAGTACTAAATCTGTATTTTGGAAAAACGTATTATTTTAATATGCGTGGTGCTGCGTTCACGCTCAGAAAAAGTAAAGTGTTATAATTTGTGCTATATAAACAAAAACAAAATTAATTTTACATTTATGAGAGGTGCCTAAATAGCACTAAATATGTATACAAAAATTAAATTATAAAATGCATTATTTTCATATGCGTGGTGCCCTTCTGGCACAAAAAAAGTTAATTGTTATAATTTGTGCTATATAAACAATAAAAAAAAAATTACATTTATAAGAGGTACCTAAATAGCACTAAATATGTATACAAAAATTAAATTGAAAAGCGATTTATTTTAATGTGCGGTGCTAGGTTCAGGAACAGAAAAAGTAAAGTGTTATTATTTGTGCTACATAAATAATAACAAAATTAATTTTACATTTATGAGAGGTACCTAAATAGTACTAAGTCTGTGCATAAAAATTAATTCAAAAAGCAAATTATTTTAATATGTCTGGTGCTAGCTTCACGCACAGAAAAAGTAAAGTGTTATAATTTGTGCTATATAAACAATAACAAAATTAATTTTACATTTATGAGAGGTACCTAAATAGCACTAAATCTGTACATAAAAATTAATTTGAAAAGTGAATTATTTTAATATGTGTGGTGCTAGCTTTACGCACAGAAAAAGTAAAGTGTTATAATATGTGCTATATAAACAATAACAAAATAAATTTTACATTTATGTGAGGTACCTAAATAGTACTAAATCTGTACATAAAAATTAATTTGAAAAGCGAATTATTTTAGTATGGGTGGTGCTAGGTTCACGCACAGAAAAAGTAAAGTGTTATAATTTGTGTTACATAAAAAAAAACGAAATAAATTTTACATTTATGAGAGGTACCTAAAAAGTACTAAATCCCTATATAAAAATAAAATTCGAAAACGTTTTATTTTAATATGATTGGTGCTAACTTCACGGTCCAAAAAAAGTAAAATGTAATAACTTATTTAATATAAACAATAGCATAATACTATCATGGGTACTAATTAGTACTATTTGGGTACTAAAGTTTAGTAAAAGAAAATTTGGTTTAAATAAATACTTTGGTGCTAGCGTGAAGTTGGCACCAATAATATTTAATATGCAATAACTTATTTACCATAAACATTTTGGAAACAAATTTTTGGGTACCTAAAGGTACCAATTGGGTACTAAATTTTCGTATAATTATTTTTAAAAAAAAATTATGTTGTGGTGCTAGCGTGAAGTTGGCACCAAAATAATTAAACAATGAATAACTCCTACGCAGAGTAAAAAACAAAAGTTTTTTTGTGGGTACTAATTGGTACCAATTGGGTACTAAATCATAGTAACAATTTAAAAATTGGTACCCTATACCTTGGTGCCAACTTCACGCACCTGGTATTCACCCATATAATGACCTGTATCTAAGAGATTCGTTAGAATGAATACAATGACGAGAAAAGGTTCTTACATCGGTATAGATAACTAAAAGAAAGGATTAGGAAATGCCGGCCACTATACAATCCATAAATTTGAATGAATAAGATCTAAGGTAGTTGACCATTCATAGATTTAATACATCCCTTTATGTCTCTCTTAATTTCATAAGATTCTTGGAACGTAGGTGTCGGATTTTTCCTTTCATTATGAACTATGGATGGGTTGTTTGAAATTAGAATTAATATTTTTGCCCTTTACGTAGTGGTCCTCTTTGTACTTTTCATAAATTTATCATTTCTGTTTGAATTTCATACTGTCTACTTCGTGTAATTTGGTGTTTTGAAAGTGTTACAATTATATTGCAATAGTGATTCATTTCAAATTATTTAATTTAAAATGAATACAGCGGCGAATTGTTGTGTTTATATTAATTGTGATAATTCGCGGAAAAAGTGTCCTCAGATGACGTTCTTTAAATTACCAGTGAATGTGAACAGACAAAAAATTTGGATTGATAACAGTGGCAACTTACGTTTATTGGAACTAAGTAGTGAACAATTAAAACAAAAAGTTATTTGTGAAAAACATTTTGATCCAAAATACATAATAGGTGGTAGTGCCCGGAGGAAATTAGTCAAACATGCAGTGCCGTATGATTTCGGTTTAATTACGACACCATCTTCATCAAAAATAATGGAACCATTAAAAGTTAAACAACCTGTGGTAAAGGTTTATACTAACAAAATGATTTGTGGTATTTCTTCACCAGAACGTATGAAACTTGAAGAAATACATTTTGTAAGTCCAACCAAAAAAATACGTGTAAGTAAATTATTTATAATATGTTTTATTAGATTTTAGAGGTTTACTAAACAAAACATAGGTTAACCTGGGTAAAATGTAAATGACAGTATTTTATATTTACCTCAATATTTTTGTGTGATACAATCCCAGTTGATCCTATGTATAAAACATTTAATAAGTAATATTACTTATTAAATGGTATAAATAAAAACTCGATTAAATTGAAAAAAATCATAACCAAATAACTGAAATAATAAAAATAATATAAAATTAAAAAAATTGGACATATTTTAAAAATTGATTGAATCGATGGCTTTTTTATTCTAAATACAAATTTGTTTCAGTTTATTAGTTATATTCTACTTTTTTGATGAATTCAAATTTTATTAATTTTTCACTATTTTCTTTGCATTCGCGATCCACTTGACCATTTTTTTTATCTAATTAACTAATTATAGTTAATATTTATTTTAGTTATCTTCAAACCGCATTACCCCCAGCCCTACTAATATTAGTGCGGATCACACCTAGGAAACGCAATTTATTACAGAAATTATGTAAGAAAAATTTAATGTTAGCTGGCAAAAGAATGAAAATCAGCAGATTACAAAAGAAGTATGGGAAAAAGTCTGGTTTAGCTTACGTTAATAAGTTACTAAAAAATAAGTCGAATGATGCTAGGGCACTGATAAATATGAATTTATTTCATAAGAATAAAACGAAATGGTCACCAGATGAAATGTCCTTAGCATTGTCGTATTATTATAAATCCCCATCGTTGTATAAATATATGTATAAGGGACAAATGCCTTCTCCACGGACTATCAGACAATGGTTAAAAATATATCATTTGAAAACAGGTGTGGAGACATCTTTAATAAGAAAATTTGAAATGAAAATGAAAATAAAAACATTCGACAAAAAAGATGCCGTTTGTGTTTTAATGTTCGATGAGATGTCACTCAAAAAATGTTTGGAATATAATATGACTTTGGATTTAATAGAGGGATTTCAAGATCTTGGCCACTTAGGACGATTTCCAGAAATTGCCGATCAAAGGCTAGTGTTCATGGTCCGCGGTTTATTTACTTCGTGGAAACAGCCTTTGTCGTATTATACATCAAAAGGCGGCATTCAGGGAAAATCGCTGCTAGATATCCTATATAAAAATTTAGAAAAATGCAATTCAATTGGATTGAATGTAGCAGCAATTGTCTGCGACCAAGGACCAAACAACCGGCATCTTTTCAATTTACTTGCACTAACTAAAACGAAACCATACTTTTTTTTATAAAAATAAGATGATTTTTGCTTTATATGATACTCCACATCTTATTAAATCGGTAAGAAACAATTTACTAGCCAGCGATATTTTTATAAAGTCAAATCGTGTGTCGTGGAGAGATGTAAGAGCGACATTTAATATCAACAAAAACTGTAGCCTTGCATCGTCATTAACAAAAATTACAGAGAGACATATCTTTCCAAACAATTTCGAGAAAATGTCGGTTTAATTGACAGTTCAAATCTTTAGTAGAAGAATGTCCGCTGCAATGGAAACAGCCATAAAAACAGGCGATTTAAATACACCTACAGCTCAGTATACGACAGAATTTATAAGGAAAATAAATGACGTGTTTGATTGTTTAAATAGCAAAATATTATATGACAGTAATCCATTGAGATGTGCTTTATCTGACAAAAATAAAGAAATAATTGTCACACTGAATGATGCCATAGAATATTTAGAGACAATAAAAATATTTAATGTTAAAAATATAGAACGCAAAAATGTTTATTGTTTCAATGGACTTATTCAAACAATAAATGGGATTTAACTTTTATTTAAAAAAAATAAAAGAAGAAGGATATGAATTTATATTAACGAATAGATTACAACAAGATACCCTTGAAAATTTATTTTCTGTGCTAAGAAGTAGATGTGGTTATAATCCAAATCCGTCTGTCAAGGGATTTAGACAAGCATTGCAACAAAATATGCATATACGCATGTTACAAGCAACTGGAACCGGAAATTGCCAAGTGGACACCGATGCACCATTAAATTTGGAAGATATAGATAAAAATATCGACAGGTAAATAAGTATTTCGTTTTTAAAATGCTAACAAATTATTAACAATTTGGTAATAGTTTTTGAAAGATTGCTGATATAACCTATTTCATTTTATTTCTGTTTTATTTCATTGCAGAAATGAATTTGGCGGCAATAACAACAATGAGCCAGAGGTACAAAATGACGATATAGAAGAGGATATCGTTAATGAAGAAGAAACGGAGCAGGCAGTAGTGGATGTCACGATATTTGAAAGAAATGCAATAACTTACTATGCAGGTTATTTAGTATATAAGTGTATAAATAAATATCCATGCAACATTTGTGAAAATTATTTAAAAAAGAATGATGAATTATATACAAATAACGAAATTTTAATATTTTTAAGAGACTACAGTGAAAAGGGTGCATACTCAACGCCCGAATATTCAAAACCAGAATGTTCAAAACCAGAATATTCATGCACAGAATCATTCAACACCCGAATATTCAAAAACCGAATGAAAAAGTTTAGGCTACCTGTCACTAGATGTCACTATGAAAGCTAGTTTAACGTGTGTTGCGCGTGTTCAATGGTGGTGCAACATATGCATTGTCGATAATCTAGTGAACTTTAATTTGGTCAAAAGAAAGTAAGTGGACATAAGTCTGCATTCAATCCATTCAACTGTCCACAGCAACTGTCAAAAGTGACAGCTACGCTAGTAAATAAGAGAACATATACTAAAAAATAAATTAATAAATATTATATTCCAAATTAATAACATATGTTTGGTGAATGTTTATTTCTTTTAGAACGAGTTAGCCACTATTTGATAAGGTGATTACAACAGGTATCACAAAAATTTGTGTAACAATACTGCCAAATGATTTTTTTAAACAATATTAGCTTACTTATAATTTATTAATTTTATTTATAAAATGTCTTTTACAAATAGGAGATTTGTGTCATATTATGTAGCAACTTTCTGTTAAATTGATTTAATTGTGAAGCAAAGCAATGTCAGGAATGTAAATAAATAAATTTACTCATTTTTTAAAGCAAACGAACACATTTTATTCAAATATATACGAGCCCAGGTTCATAATAGTTAGCCAGCTTACATTTTCAAGAAATTTTCCTCAAAATTCTTTCGTTTACTTCAAATATAGACTAAAAACTGTGGACCAAAAGACGTATGATAATAGCTCGACCGGCATTTAAAAGGTTTGGCACAAGACATATGGGACAATAATCTAACAGAAGAATGTGCAGGGCTTGTGAATACAATGCCTAATAAAATTAAAGATATTATTTATAAAGGCGATATAACCCCTTCCCCCATTATTAATTGGTGGAGTACTTAAATAACATATACAGTTTCTGTAAGTTTAAAATCTATATTTTAAAGTAGAGGATAGAAATATCTCACAATTTTTGTAGGTTTTATAATTTGTTTATAGGAAATGTAAATTTGTTTATAGGAAATGTAAACTGATTGAACTATGAGCCTCGGTTTGTATGAAGAGTATAAATGCCAAATTCACCCTACAAAATTGTATGCACCTCTTACAGAAAATAAGTTTGTATTTAACATAATAATTATTTCATAAAAGTAACTAAAGTGAACAAAAAAAAACGATGTGCTGCTGATGATGCAATTGAAGCTATGGAGATGATCCAGCTAAAAAAATCTGTTGTAGCCAGCACAATATGGTCGTCTGTTTTCTGTAAATACCTATTTTGTATAAACTCCACATAGAATGTTTCTTGCAATAAATATATTTCCAGTAAAATTATTTCTCAAACATAATTTTCTGACATCTGCCCATCAGTTATATTTACAAAACAGATTCTGTTTCCATAGTGGTGTATAGCAAGATTTATGAGACGTAATTTCTTTATAATAACCAAAATCTAATCAGCTTTTCATTTGGAAGCAAACTCAAGTATATACAAAAATTATAATTGTAGTATTGGAGTTATCGAACCTGAAAATATCAACACACACATAAACACGCGCACACACACACACACACACACACACACACACACACACACACACACACACACACACACATACATCAGACATAATTGTAAAAATGGTAAAATCGTATTGTGAGGACCCTAAAACGTGCTTATTCATAAGAATCTCTCCATCGATTTTTTTGACCAAAGACAAAGGTTTGTTCGTTCCGCTACCCTGCATCTGCCGCAAACCGCGGAGGTGTAATTTGCTGTTTTATTCAGTGCATGGTTAACTGTAAACTTACTAGATTCTGTTCGTTCCATTTTTCCAGTAACTTGGGGTAAAAAAACTGATATTTTTCAATAAGTACATGCTATGTAATGTTAGAATTGAAATAAATAAATAAATGTCATTGTCATATAAAAATAAATATATCATCACGGCATATTACCCATTGCTGGGTGTCCCAATCTGCTTTGTACACAGATGTCGGTAATGATGAAATATTTGTACCATGCGGGTGCTTACCAGGCGTCACCTCACAGACACTCATTGCTAGCGTGGAGAGCACACCACAGGGTTCATTAATATTCGAAATAATTTTTGGCGTCGGTCAGGATCGAATCCGGGTCCTCAGATTCGCGACCAGGCACACGGCCACGAAATTTATAATAAAGTAAATTTATTTGATAACAATAGTAAACAATTAAAATAGTGGAGAATGGAATACTATATTTTATTGGAAATAGTCATTAAATTGTGCAAACATCGACATTAAAAATTCAGTAATTGGCACTAAAGTAATCCATTATAAGACGATTTCATACAAATGTAGTGTTGCCAACCTTATGATAATTATTATATATTATGTAAGATAATTTGGGCAAGTGTATGATGTACAATAGTAAATTTTTACGTAAAATGATAAAAAATATGTGCAAGACGAACGAACTAAATAATCCCGATGAACAAGTTTCAGATAAAACATATAATTTTGAGTGTTCTCTACAATAACTTCAGTGTCGGAGATTAGCAATATTGAATGTCAGACTGACATATATAACCTATAAAAATAAATATTCCTGTCGGTTCTACAATTTTTCGATTTCAAATAAAACTTAATATGCACCTCGGCACTGAAGTTCCTTTTTATTACTCATATGCTTTATTTTCCTCGGCTATAAGAACCCCGGCAAATAAATTCCACATTCGTAATAAATCTAGAACTTCAGTGCCTTGATACATAAATAACTACTTACTGAGTATCCTTTATAAATATAATAGAACCTGAAGTATTTTCTAAAATAAATAATATGGCGGAAACGGATCGAACAGAAAAATAATTTTTAGTCATTTAAATTATTACCACGGCGATAGGCAGTAAATTGCAAAATACAGCATAGCGGAACAAACAAACCTATTTTCCTTACCTAAAAGGTGACGGAAGGTAATAAATGGAAGTAAAAATTCTTTTCAAAAAAATATTTGGGTGGCTCTGAAAGGGCCGATTTAAATATGTAAAAACACATTTTACATATGTATTGTGGCGGATGTGGCCAGTTTGTGGTTACTGTAAAAAAACAAAGATATATTTGTAAAAAATAATTTAAAATCAAATATACTATAATGGTAATTTTATAATACTAGCGACAGTTCGTGCTCTATGAATTTTTAGATTAACAGTGTAAATGAAAAAGTTGTTTAGAATTAAAATCTACGTCGAATTTGTTTATTTTTATTGTCTTATCTTAATATGATATTCTACGTTTTTTTGCAGTACCAATAAAAAATACATTTTAAAAAATCCTTTGGATTGAAATAATATCTGCCCTGCACAATAGGCTAGGCAACGATCTCTATTCTGCGTCCTAATTACATTAGCACACTCTGCACACATACACAGGTGGCCGCATGGTAATCACAGTTGTTCAAATTTCAGGACTGGTGTTTTATAAAAAAATAATAATATGAATGAAAAGTTCAATACAATACATCAATATTTGCAAAATTTCTGATGCTTCTCCTTCTCCCTAACTAAAAGTTACTAGAGTTAGTTATAGTATCGTTTATCTGGAAAATGAAATAAAATGTGCTGTCAAAATAAATGCCTTAGGCCTCAGTCTTTAATAATAATAATGTTATCCCGCACTACGAGCACATTTTCATAACAAAAGCGCTTTTACGGAGCGCACTTTCATATTGTATTCTTATGAGGAGTGTGCTCCATAAAAGCAATTTTATTAGAAAAATGTGCTCGTATTACGAGCCACGCGCCACAGGTAGATGTTTAAAATTTTTTTGGAAGATATTGGCAAATACAAGTAAAAAAAAATCTGATGTGGCCAGCACATTACCTGCCGTCAGTTCTATGTACAGAATGTCTGCCGTAAGCGGGCCACCATTCCTAACTTTCTTATTAGGTGGGAAAATTTGGAACTAAAAACAAAGGAGCAATTTTATTTCATTCGTATGTTTTTACATACGCACGTAGTTTATATAATGGAAAATAGATAATAGAACTAATATTTACAATTAATTAAACTACTATTATCCAATATGTGCTCTCCGTAAGAAAAAACAAATCTGTGATCATAACTACTAATTAAAGTATTTAAAATGAAAAATAATAATTAATCTTCCGCTACAATTAATAAAACAGGATACAAGCCAATATACTCTACCTAAAATAATAATAAACACTGAGAGAAAAGTCAAAATACAAGAAGTATCAAAGAAAAACTCTTAACAGCAATGATACGCTTATGGAAGTTACACAAATGTGCCCCCATTTCCAGTAAAATTATAATACAAACATACTATGTCAATTGCACTTGATACTGACATTTTTGAATCAGAATTTTCTTAATATAGTAGCTGTTTCCATGGTTATAGCATAGCTTGCTGCTTATGACATTTAATTTCTTTATAATTTTTTTAACTCTATGTCCATTGAATTTGAATTATAAAATGCAATCAAATCGTATAGAGAATAAAATTTAACAGCGCTTGTTCAAGAAAAACTGCAAATGAGGGGACTTTCGGTTGACGAATTATAACCAAAATCTAATCACGTCTGCACATGGATGTAAGGAAGAGAAATACGTAAAAATCGTTTTTTTTTTTAGTTATCGCGGCTGAAATTATCGTCACACACACACATACAGACATCATAGTAAAATCGTATTCTAGGGACCCTGAAATGTGCTTAATCATTAAAAACTCACCATCGAATTTTTTGAATAAAGACAATACCTTCTTTACCTAAAGGTGACGGAAAGTAAAAACAATGTAATATTATTAACACGCTTGCGAAATGAGAGCGCCGAAGGAAGCAATTTTTTTATCGTTATTAACTTCCATGTATTATACAATTTTAAGTGGCTCCTATCAAACCCAAACCATAACAAATACAAGCTATCTGTGTCATGGTGGCCACTGTTTTCAAATTTCACATGGTCAAAGTGCTTAAGTTACCACTGCCATATATGATTAGCTTTACGTAGTCGTGCCATAAATACTGTCCCTAATACAAGGGAGGCTTATTCTACAAAAAAGAAATCTGATAAAAAATGAATGTGATTTTATTGTTACAAACTACTAATTTGAAAAAAAAATACTCAAAATGACCGGCTCGTTCTTTGATACACCATAAGCGGTAGTCCAAAGGATTGAGGTCTGGACTTCCAGAGGGCCAATCTTCAACGATAATAAATTCAGCTCTTAATCAGCGTTGCGACGACTTCGCTTTGTGTGCGGGCGCTGAATCTTGCTGAAAAATCCAGTGCTTACCAGCGAACAAGGAATCATTCAATGGCTTTACAACTTGCTCTAATATGTCGCTCTGGTAATTTCCTGCTCGCGTTTTTACCCCTTGTTCGCAGAAATGCAACTTCATATCGCCGTCATACGACACCCTCCACCAAACCATCACTGACGCTAGGTGGTGACCCCTTTCTACCTTCGGGATTTTCTCTGCAGCTTCCCGAGAGCTATGGGTATACATTCAATCATTTTGGCGGTTGAATTTTTCTTCTACAGTGAACAATTTTTCATCCGTAAAAAGAATTTGCCGATGACTTCCGTTTGCGTGTCGCTGGAATAACATCTTAGCCCTCGTGGTTTTTATGTGACGTATGGTCGCTGCATGTTAATCGCTGCCCTGTGCTTCTGCGATAAGTTCCAAGTTTAAGATCTTTCAGAATGCGTGACATGGTTCTAGCGGGGAACTTCATTTCCCTACACATGATTTTCTGATTCCGGAGTGGATTTCTCCAAATTCTCTCGCGAACAGATTTGACGGCTGCTGGATCCCTAGTTGTGCATGGTAAACAAACTTCTTCGTAATTTTCAGAAGTTTTAACAAATTGAAAATCACTACTGGTGTTTTGTTGCACGTGTATAGCGCAATCACTGCTACACGGTTCTTTTTAATACCCCACTCCATGTTTACTTCTTGAACAAAGTAGGAACGCATGAACTATCGGTTTGAAATTAATGATTTACAATATGTTGACAGATGAAAAAAACAAATGCTCAAGGCACCCTTAATTTTATTTTTATATATTTTTTTATCGTGTTTTATACTCAGGGACAGAATTTATGGCACGACTACGTATTTGAATAAAGATGTGAGGTGCAACAAAAAAATAGAGCGACTGTATAAAAATATATTTATTTTTAAAAAATTAACCAGAATGAAACAAACTTAAATTAGACAGAAAATAAAGAAAGTTACTTATTAATACCTACTTTAATAATTATTTATAGTAGATTGTATTCGTCATGGCATTTTGTGCATCCGTTATAATTTTAAATAATTACCTGGAATTATTAATATTATTCCTTGCAATATTTTTGTCAATGGTTTCCAACAGATTTTCAATTGTATTAAAGATCAGTGACTATTTGCAAGTTATAGACACATATTCAAATCGGCTCATTACTCCTTTTTCTTTCACCACTCTCACACGGTTATAAACAGGACAACGCAGTTTCGAAATATTCGAGTTCAGCATGAATTCTCTTTCTTATTATGTATTACACGATTTGAGTGACAGAGTGGGTCACAAATAAAACACACTTCAATTCCAAAGAAATTTCTGTAATATTTTAAACAGATTCATATCGGCAAATTTCAAACCTACTAACCATTCCTCAGCAACAATCGTGCAAATTCATGAAAGGAAAAAAAATCATGTCGAATTCAAACCATGTTATAATGTCTTTAACGGTGTCGGAGTAGTAGATAAAATATGAGAAATTTGCTGATTTGGCATTTTCTAACATTTAGGGAATTGTTACTACATCATGAAATAATATTAAAATAATTTTAGAAGATAGTGGGCTCGACATTTCTTAATATTCACAAATTGTCTATAAAAAGAGCGAAAATAAGAGGTGTCAGAGCAGATTGCCATGTAGACATAGCCCATAATCATCGATGTTTGATAGAACTTTGCAGTATTCACTCACGGCTCTCACGAAACGATTTTTTTACTATAATCTTTATAATCAAACTATGAATCTGTAATGAGAAAAATAACATTTATTTCGTGTTATTATAATATACATACTTTATAATATTGGCACTTCATGTAGAAAATGTGACTGTAATTGTTTATTTATTAAACGGTAGAACGGTTTATTATTCAAAAAATGTTTTAAGTTCCACATATTTACCGTAGACATGCCTGTACTGTACCTATTATCTAGATTTCAGTTATTCAATCACATATTATATAATTATCGATGAAGCTGTCATTTTTGACATTTGAAAACGTATGTCTATTATTATTCTCATCTAAATAAATTAAAGTACACTTCAATATCGACAATGCATACGTTTCGCAGTGACATCTAGTGACAGGTAGCCTAAACTTTTTCATTCGGTTTTTGAATATTCTGGTTTTGAATATTCGGGCGTTGAATGATTCTGTGCATGAATTTCTGGTTTTGAATGATCGGGCGTTGAAGACATTCCCAATCTTTTATATTGATAATTATACGCATTTTTACGTTACCGTCGGTTTTACGTAACGGTAGACAGACATTGCCATGTCACTGAGGGACGCGTCGCTATTTTCACTCCCATTATTATCATCATATATGATATATTTTGTTTTATATCACATATGATATATTTTATTTATTATTATTAAAATTGAAAGTACAGTTATTAACATTACAATTATTAAAATACAATGGCAACGAATTTTTATTGTTATTTTTGCACAAAGAAAATGTGTCGCAGGAAACAGAACCGGAAGGCCGCGGTTGTACATCTTCAGAGATATTTTAAATCTCGGTCACAATCGAAGATTTCCAACCTCCGTGTCGCGTCTGTCCGAGACCATCCATCCCTTTGTCGGCTAACAATGTAGCCGAAGTACGTCGAAATGAATGGCAGGCGTAACTAGCTGGCTCTTCCAATTTCAAATATTCCGCAATTTTGGAAGGCCAACTCCCAATTGTATCCTTCCCCACCACTTGATTTGTACAATTACCATTACGAAAATTTAAAAATAAATGCTCAGATTTTGCATTACGTGGTCTAAGTTTTATGTATTTCCGTAGAATTACCAAATAATGAATTTCTTCATCTTCTTGGTTCACAGTAGTATTGGATATTGGTTTTTGTATTCGAAATTTTTATGATAATTAGTTCTCTGCGATCTTGAATATCTTTCATTTTCATGTTCCATTCTACAAGCTCCCGATATTCCCAATATCATTGTCACAGATATAAATATATACGTAAATACATTTTGTAACAACCTTAATTAAAATATACTTTATAAATGAAGAATGCTTCATCGGGGGGCTTCATTTATTAACCGGCACCTTCTCTTGCTTTTTACCTCTCGCTAAGAGAGGTATTGCATTCATGCTAAAAATCGCATATCCAGATTTTATTGAATAAGCACGTTTTAAGGTCCCTACAATCCGATTTTAACATTTTTACGATGATGTCTGTGTGTGTGTGTGTGTGTGTGTGTGTGGATGTGTGTGTGTGTGTGTGTGTGTGTGTGTGGGATGTTGGAAGGACGGTTACTCAAAAACTATAAGACTTAAAATTTGTTTAACAACGTATTTCCCAATCGGACATTCCCGGGAAGATCTGAAAAGGTTTTGGTAACAATTGGACAACCGGAAGTAGAAGATTCTTGAAAAAAAATCTTCTAAATATTATTTTTTGAAATTTTTTCTTGATAATATTAAAGAAAAATAAATTCTCTTTCTGATACATAATGTTTTGGTAACAATTGGACAACCGGAAGTAGAAGATTCTTGAAAAAAAATCTTCTAAATATTATTTTTTGAAAATTTTTCTTGATAATATTAAAGAAAAATAAATTCTCTTTCTGATACATTTAAATATTTTTATACATATTTTATAGATTTAGAGATAAAAGGAATATAATATATAAAATAATGTTGTAATTAATTTTACAACCGAAAGGATGCCATGAAAAATAGTTGATAATTTAAATTATTTGTAACTGACAGATAAATGTCAGTGTCAGAAATAATGAGTAATGAATTAAAAATGTACTTGGAGAATCCCTTAGTTCTTGATCTGTGACTATTATGGAGATGACAAGTCTAGGTTGAAGGACTTAAATTTGTTTCAAACATTATGGGACAATGTACACCAGTACTGTAGACTAGAGTAACTTTGAATTGCGAAAAAGCTATCAAATTCTTCTCAAGTAAGTTGTAAATATTGACAAAATTACACATCGATATAAGAATAATCGGAGTGCAATCTATCCGTCACTTTATTAAAAGGAATTAGTGTTATTTAGATATAACAAGTATGAAAAAATAAAATGTAAAAGAAGATATGTAAGAATAGATGCACAATCCAGATATATACATTTTAGACCGCCCAAAATTAATGTTTTTACTAGAAGAATATGAAGAGAAAGTAAACAAAGTTGTTCGAATTGAAAATTGCTGTTACCAGCCTAATATTTATATATGGTAAACTCTACTTTGTAATTTATTGTAACATAATTTATGGTAAATATCTTTATGTTGAGACATGCTATTATTGAATAATAAAGAAGTTTATACGTCATAGATTTATATGAATATATTATTTGTATTTATAAAAATATTCTTTGCTTTATGCATACAGCCAGGTAAAATATACGGCGAGAGGTTATGTGCTGGCCACATCAGATTTTTTAGGCCTGTATCCCACACTCTTCCTTTTTAGAAACGCATTATGGGTGGAAAACTTGGAATCATAAAGAAATATTGTTGAACTCAACATAGAATATTGGGCCCACAAACTACCTGGAGCCTTTAAGTGCACACATCTTTGTACAAAATAAGCCATAAAAAATTTTTCGTTTACATCGTTTATGTTCTTTTCCCCACACCATTTCTTAAAAAGGCGGTATGTCGTTCCGTAGCGCTCCCGAGATTTTTCAGGAAATAGGGATTTGTCATAATTATCTTTAGTTTCGGATTTATCCAAATGACTCATTTTCCATAATTACAAAAACACCACTAAATGACCATTTGAAAAAAATCTGGTGTGGCCATACCTCCCATTTAATTTAATTTTTGTTCATATAAATACTTAAAATTAAATTTAAATATCGGGTCCGATCCCGACCGACGCCAAATATTTCGAATTTTAAATGGTACAAAAATGACCCCTGTGGTGCACTTTCCACGCCAGCAATAAATGCTCGTGAGGTAAACTTGGTGAACGCCCGCACGGTACAAATATCTTATCATCGTTAAAGAAATCTGTATACAAAGCTCACCCAGCAATGGGTAATGTGCTATAGTGATATATTTATTTTATTTATTTATATACTTACCTATATTCATTGCTGGCGTGGAGAGTGCACTACAGGGGTCAATCTTGTGCCATTTAAAATTCTAAAATATTTGGCGTCGGTCGGAATCGAACCCGGTTCCCCAGATTCGCGTGAAGTGACGCGTGGAAAACGCCCGCACGGTACAAATATGTCATCATTATTACCGACATCTGTGTATAAAGCTGATTGACTCACCCAGCAATGGGTAATATGCCGTGATGATATATTATATATTTTTATTATTTTACTTATATTCCTACATATTTACTTATGCTGGACACTGTATTAAGTTCCTTTCCATATAATTATTGTTCCATTTACTATTTTCTTTTTAAAACGTTACTATTATTATTTGAAATGATTAGTTTGTTGACAGTGACATATCTGAGTTGCATAACATACATTTGAAATCTGAACTGTGTAACCATGGAGTTGTGTTTAAAGCGTAGGCTCTGGGATTAAAATCATACATAATTTTAGAAAATTATCCATAAAACATATACAAAAAGTATTAACGCAAACCTGTAGAAAATTTAAAAAACTATAATTTTTATAGTAACAAATTTCGAAAAAATAACATATAAAAGTATTTTTCGAAGAAAAACTATTTTAAGCTTCCAGTAAAGTGCCATTTCCAACTATCTGATTTACAAAATATAATGGCATCTTTCCATATAAGAGTAAAGTTGTAACCAAACCACCCCCTAAGACAGGTAAACTAATGTAACCACTTTGTAACCCGCCTTAAGGGATAACTTAACAAATAATATTTCTTGCCAGCCAGGAGGTACAATTAAGTATTGTTCTAAATAATAAGAATAATAATAAAAGTATTACTTACTGTTGATGCTGATTGGCTGAAATCCTTGACTATAGTAGAATATAAAGATGGTTGTTTATGAAGATATAAAAAATAATTACATTTACTAATAAGATATAAATAATGTTACTCTACCCATTTTCACTAGACCATTGTTTGTACACTATACAATTACGACCCACGTACCCACGCTCGGGTCCACGTACCTACTAACTAAAATATTATGGATAGGTTTTTTTTATATTACCGTAAAGCTGAGTCAGCAAACAATTGAGATATCAAGTAATTATTAAACGATAATATTACTATTGATTCCTGCAATATTTGCAAATACGAATACAAACTATTATGACCTCAATTGTGTGGTGACCTTGGTTTACAAGGTAGAAATACAAGATTTCAAAATTTTCTGAACGATAGTATTTGAGTTAAAGCGTAGAGAGGATCCGCACACACACACATACATCATCGTGAAAATGTTAAAATTGGATTCTAGTGACCTTAAAACGTGGTCATTTACCAAAATCTCGATATGTGATTTTTAACACGATCCCTATATCTCCCTTACCATGGGTAGCGGTAGGTAAAAATGGAACGATTTTCATTTATTTGAAAGCTTACTGTGATTAATTATTATAAATTTTGATACACATCATTTTGAATACTTCTTTTACGTAAAAAAAATAACAATCAAAGCATACTTTTAAAATTGTGTGTCAATCGTGCAAAAAACGTAATAAGTATTGCGGTCCGTAAGTTCTCTTCTACCAGTATCGGATTCATCCTCAACTGGTATGATGCACTGACAGACCTTAATACTTAAATAAATATAATAATGTTTGAATCGTGTAAATGAAAATATTTTCAGAAGATAAAACATAGTTGATTTAATAATATTTAATACAATTAAAATGAGCACAAGGTAATAAAATACAGATTTTATTATATACTTAAAAGAAAATTACTTCAAATACTTTCTACAGGTGTTCATTTTTAAGTGGCTACCATTGCGACCTCGAGAACTATAAGAGATACGAAGTTGGTTAAATTAGCAAAGAATCTATATTTTACATGGATATTTCAATGATAAACTGAAAAAAAAATTCAACCAGTGGTTCTCAAAATATGGATACCAACTTTTTTATTTTAAATAGAAACATATACTTTTTACTTGCTTATTCAATAGAGCTCTTTATTCTGAATCCAACGATATACAATTTTCACACCCTTACATAATAAAATTTTCGAAAAAAAAAATGTTTTGAATTAATTCCCCCAAAATAGATATTTAATAAGAGTGTATGTCTGAAAAAAGTAAATTAAGTTTTTTTTTTTATAAAATAAAGTTCTTTTTTAAATATATTCACTTCTTTCATTCATGGCATCCTTGTTAGTATCCTATTTTGGGGGAATTCAAAACTTCATTAATTTTTTTTTCGAAAATTTTGTTATATAAGGGTAAGAAAATTGTACATCATTGGATTCAAAATAAAGAGCTCTATTGAATAAGCAAATAAAAAGTACATGTTTCTATATAAAATAAAAAAATTGGTATCCATATTTTGAGTACTGGTTGAATTTTTTTTTCAGTTTATCATTGAAATACCCCTGTAATATAGAGATTCTTTGCTAATTTAACCAACTTAAAAATGAACAGCCTGTCTATTTATTTTAAACATATTTTTTATAATTCACACACAATACATATATATAGTGTAAATAAACATGGTCGAAATATAAAATGGTTTTGACTTATATTAAACATATAAATTTGGTAAAGTAAAAATGATTACGCAGATGACGTACGTTATCAACCTGAAAAAAATCTTATAAAATGAAATATAACTTGTAGAAATTATTGGGTGTTATTTATTTTTTAAAAAAGAAGAACCATATGAGTGATAAAAAGGAACTTCAGGGCCGGGGTGCATATTAAGTTTTATTTGAAATTGAAAAATTGTGAAAATGAAACCAATAATAATTTTTATTTGACAAACCTGTCAGTTGCTGTCAGACTAACAAACGAAATTATGTTCAGTGTTGCGAACCTCCGGACGTTGAAGTTATCGTAATGAACACTCAAAATTATGTGTTATCTTAAACTTTTTCATCGGAATTTATTTAATTCGTTCTTCTTGCAGATATTTTTTGTCATTTTACTTGCAAATTTATTATTGTACATCGTACACCCACCCAAAATATATTGTCATAAGGTTGGCCACACTGCATTTGTATGAAATCGACGTATAATGGATTACTTTAGTGCCGATTTCTGAATTTTTTACAACGATTTTTGTGCACTTTAGTGACGATTTCAAATAAACGCATATATTAATGAATTTACAATTATTTCTAAGTCAATCCTTATTCCTTTTATGCAATATAAAATTATTTGACATAACACGGTCATTCTCAGTAGTGCCAACGTATGGTACGATTATAAACTACAATTATTTCAAATAATTATATATTCTGTAAAAGGAATAACGATTGACGTAAAAATGGTTATAAATATCATTAATATATAGATTACGTACAACTAGTACTTTTTTCATCTTTTTAAAAATAAACAACTCCTAATAATTTGTAAAAGTTATTTTTCATTTTATAGTTTTTTCGCACACAGTACATCCGAGTACACAATATCTTCTTCTTCTACCTCGTGCTCCTGTTGGAGCATAGGGCGACAAAGTAATACTGTCGTTTCTAAGCGTTGGTTGTGGTGGCTAGATCTGCGCACCTTTTTACTTTTCTTTGTTATTCTTGTGTTTGTTGTTCAGTGATACTTTTCGGTAATTCTTTCCATTGTTCTCTGTTTCTTGCTACCTTTTTAGCCTGCTTCCATGTTACGTTTATGGATTTTAGTTATTTGTTGACAGTTCTCCATGTTTCTGCTGGTCTGCCTGTTCGTCATACACAGTATAGTTCACCCAATTAATAGTAAACATACATAAAACTAAAGGAATGATACCAGGGAGTGCTAAAAAGATTTTATTTTTTTCGTGAAAACAATTTTTTACTTTTATTTCATTGAATTTTTTTTTACCCCACTGTATTGTTTCATATGTACAACTAAGATATATGTATGTAAGAAACATTTTTTTACACTCATTACAATGATCATCTTTAAAGTCTGTGTGTTGTTTCATAT
This sequence comes from Harpalus rufipes, assembly GCA_951394225.1. Lineage (NCBI taxonomy): Eukaryota > Metazoa > Arthropoda > Insecta > Coleoptera > Carabidae > Harpalus > Harpalus rufipes. The sequence goes on from OX596292.1 coordinate 8,699,482, forward strand.
GACTAGTTAAGTGTAATTTTTGTGAAAACCATTTTTTTCATTCATTACAATTAATAACATTTACCGCCAATGTGTTGTTTCAAATGTGTAATTAAGTTTCATTTATGTAATAACCATTTTTTACATTCATTACATTAATAATTTTTAACGCCAGTGTGTTTTCATATGACTAGTTAAGTGTGATTTATGTAAAAACCATTTTTTACATTCATTACATTGATAATCTTTAACACCAGTGTGTTGTTTCATATGTGTAACTAAGTTTGATTTTTGTGAAAACCATTTTTTACATTCATTACATTGATAATCTTTAATGTCTCTGTGTAGTTTCATATGTTTATCCAAGTTTGATTTAAGTAAAAACCATTTTTTACATTCATTACATTGATAATCTTTCACGCCAGTGTGTTGTTTCATATGTATGACTAAGCTACATTTATGTAAAAAATATTTTTTACATTCATTACATTGATAATCTTTCACGCCAGTGTGTTGTTTCATATGTACGACTAAGCTACGTTTATGTAAAAAATATTTTTTACATACATTACATTGATAATCTTTAACGCCAGTGTGTTGTTTCATATGTGTAACTAAGTTTGACTTTTGTGAAAACCATTTTTTACATTCATTACATTGATAATCTTTAATGTCTCTGTGTAGTTTCATATGTCTAGTTAAGTGAGATTTTCGTGAAAACCATTTTTTACATTCATTACATTGATAATCTTTAATGCCTTTGTGTAGTTTCAAATGTTTAACTAAGTTTATTTTCTGTAAAAACCATTTTTTACATTCATTACATTGATAATTTTTAATGCCAGTGTGTTGTTTCATATGTACCACTAAGCTACGTTTATGTAAAAAATATTTTTCACATTCATTACATTGATAATCTTTAACGCCAGTGTGTTGTTTCATATGTTTAGTTAAGTATGATTTATATAAAAACCATTTTTTACACTTATTACACTGAAATTCTTTGTTGTTACCACTTGCGCCACCAGTAACTAGAACATTTTCGTTAGAGTTAATTTCATTATTATCAGAAACTACATCATAGTCATCACAATTCTTATTACTTTCGTCGCCAATATCAACACTGCTGTGTTCATGAATATTAGTATCTGTTTGAAGTGGGTTTTCCTGTTTCAGTATTTCTTGTAATAAATCAAGTTCACGGCCAGAGGAATTTTCTGGGACCGGGTCTTCTTTAATGGAAATTTCGTCCACTAATGAATATTTTACTACTAGCTTATCATTATTATCTATCACTTCCTCTTTTATACAAACTTCATCGATTTTATTAATCTTTGTTTTAGATGTCATACACTTGTCCACATTTGTGTTGTCCGATGCCTCCTTGATCCACGCTTCCAGACGTACAGTGTTCTCCACACAGTTCTTCTTAAATGTAGTAAACAATTGAAGTTTCTGTTCGCAAATGGAACAGAAGCGTAGTGGAAGCCTCAACTTGAAGATTGTCTGAAACATGAATTTTCATTGTAAAAATATGTTCATTAAGGATATACAGGTGTCTCATTTTCGATGTTTTTTTTTTAAAGGTATCTCGGGTAATTTTAACGACACAACAAACCTGTTTGCACAATCCGTAGTCAACATTCGAGAAAAATTTAGTAGTCGCCACAGCAATTTGCTATCTTCATTTGTTTTTGAGCTATTCGTTTTTCTTTTCTTATTTAGTATACTCGTAATAGATAAAGAAAAATTGCTTAGACATATTTTGTACCGTTTTTTACGTACAATAAAATGCCGTAATTAGATTTTTTTAAAACTTAATTCTCGAGATAAAAATAACACAAACATATATATTTTTTAAATAGGAACCTATGTTGAAAATGATTTCATATTTTTGTTTATTTTATGTTTTTCAATTATATATAACAAGTCTACATTCTTTTGTTTTAAACATAAATTATTAATTTTTGGAGAAAATATTGAAAATGATTAAGAAACAAATGAAAAACTATTTATTTTTGATATTATTGGACATGATAATCGTAGATTACCTCCTGTACGTTATTTATTATTAATTACTTTATTATTATTGTACATATTAGAAAAAATTATATATAAATAAATTGTTTCAATATTTAACAACTAAAGATTAAGATTTTGAAATGTCTTCCGTGGCACAATGGTTAGCATAGTAATGTTAAATTTTATCGATTTGGGTTCGATTCTTTAGCAGGACAATTATGAATTTTTTTATTATTTTGCAAAAATATTAAACTTTTAAAAATCTATCTTTTATTTCATATTACAATCATTTAGAAATAATCATAACTTTGTAATAAATAAAGAGAAAATAATTAACAAAAATTAATTACAACTATGAAAATAAAAATGCATTATATTTTCTTTTCTTGTTAATAAAAAATAACTGAGACACATAGGTATAATGAACATGTGCATGTATTTCATTTTTATTGTATTTATAAAAAATAAAGTTATTTTTCATTGACATCTAAGAAAATATAATGCATTTTTTACTTCCCGCTACCCTTGGTAAGGGAGTTATAGGGATCGTGCTAAAATTCACATATCGAGATTTTGGTAAATGACCACGTTTTAAGATCCCTAGAATCCAATTTTAACATTTTCACGATGATGTCTGTATGTATGTATATGTATGTATGTGTGGATCCTGTTTACGCTCTAACTCAAATACTATCATTCAGAAAGTTTTGAAACCATGTATTTTTACCTTATTCTAATATGGAAATATTTGATTAGATTTTGGTGGTAATCGGATAACCGGAAATGGCAGTTTACTTGAAGCTCAAGATAGTTTTTCTTCAAAAAATACCTTTAAATGTAATTTTTTCTCAATTTGTTATTATAAAAATTAAAGATTATTCCATTTTCTACAAGTTTGCATTAATACTTTTTCTATATTTTGTATGGATAAATTTATAAAGTAATATAAAAATTATACACATAGGTAAATGGCGGGAGGTACTGTGTTAGTCATATCAGATTTTTTTATATCACTCTTTTGATTGTTGTAATTGTAACGTTTTTATTTATATGGGTGAAGTGTAAAACATAGACAAATATTGTTAACTAAAAGAATACGTTTATTAAACGGTAAATAAATATTAAGAGTATATAATTAAAAGAATATATTAAACTAACACTATGATAAACAAATATTAACACTAATTTAAACACTAAGGATATTATAAGACACTTAAACACTAAGATTATTTATTTAAACAATTAACACTACTCTTTATGTCACTAATTACATTTATTTATGTTCACTTGTCGACTGTTGTTTATATCACCAACTATTCACGACACTTATTTATATCAGACTTCCGTACTCGTTGCTTGTATAATACAGAGTGCGTTCGCTGGCTTTGGCGGCAGGTTATATACCTGGCGGATTATTTCTAGACCCTTCTGGAGAACTTCTAGAGGTAAACAACATAACACAATAGTAGACCTGTCCTAACGAGCGCGCTGCGCGCAGACAAAGAGGCGCCAGCCATGGCGTGGCGGCGGCGAGGGCTACGGAGCGGCGACGTTACATAATCAATTTTTTTAATTATTTTCCCTTTATTTATTATAAAGTTATGATTATTTATGAATGATTGTTATAGGAAATAAAAGACAGGTTTTTAAAAGTTCAATATATTTTTTTTGTAAAAAATAAAAAAAATCCTGTTGGAGAATCGTACCCAAATTAATAAAAATGAATATTCCAAAAGCAGCTATGCTAACCATTGTACAACGAAAGACATTTTTTTTTTTTTTTTTTTTTTTATTTACATATTTTATTTACAACTGGCCTTTAATTGAGCCAACAAGCAAATTTGGTAAATTATTACAAAGACATTTGAAAATATTTTTATTTGATATCATAAAATATAGAAACATTTATTTATATTTTTTTTCCAATTTTTATAAACTTTGTTTTTTTGTTTTAATAGAGTTAAATGTTATTAGTATAAGTTTATTTGAGGGCTTAATCTTATTATTTACTCTACTTCATTCGCTGTCAGTGTGGACAGTACGTGTTACGTTAAGAATGCTATTAGCCATTAATTAAGCCAACAATCAATAAATTCTTCTTAAGTTCCTTTTCCAATGAGTTTATACTCTTTTGTTGATTGTTTACTGTTTTTGACAACATATCAATATTTTCTGCATCATACGTGCATACTGATTTAATAAATAGAATCCAGCTTATTATTGGTTTTTATCACTGATACCTTTATTTCATCTAATACCTTCAGTTTTACTAGAATTTCTGAGATATTTTTCTCCATTCCGCCAAATTTTTATACGTTATGCGGAATAACCACGGTTAGAGTTATTAAAATATTTGATTATAAAATTCTAAATTTATATTCTCGGGATTGACAGTAGATTTATTTTAATGTTTTTGATTAAACTTACGATATAATTGCGTTTAATACTCGTTTTTAACTTTTATAAGTTTTTTACTTCAAATTTTATTACTTCATTAAACATGAGAGTGAAGCAAGCGGCCGATTCGATGAGTGAAATACTTTGGACAGCCCTGGCGCCATAAACGCGCAATTGCTGTAAAGTTGTATTTCCTTATAAATTTTAAGTTTTACCATCATTATAGGTCGTAATATTAACTGTAATAAAACCATATTTACAGGGTTTGCTCAGTATACATCCCTTAATATAAAACAGCAACAAAATTTTAAAATTTCAGGGGATGGGGCTGTCTTAGAGCAAATTATATTATTTTTAATACCTGCAGGAGCAGCATTGTGTAAATTTAAGCACCCTTATATCTGGTAATATTAGCTGTAATAAAACCATATTTGCAGGGTTTGTTCAGCATACATCCCTTAATTTGAATAAACAACAAAATTTTTAAATTTCAGGGGATGAGGGTGTATTAGAGCAAATTATATTTAATACATGCAAGAGCAGCATTAACAAAGTTTAACCACCCTTATAGCTGGTAATATTAGTTGTAATAAAACCATATTTGCAGGGTTTGTTCAGCATACATCCCTTAATGTCAATAAAGAACAAAATTTTACCAGATATAAGGGTGATTAAACTTTGCCAATGCTGCTCTTGCATGTATAAAAAATAATATAATTTGCTCTAAGACATCCTCATCTCCTGAAATTTTAAAATTTTGTTGCTGTTTTATATTAAGGGATGTATATTGAGCAAACCCTGTAAATATGGTTTTATTACAGTTAATATTATGAGCTATAATGATGGTAAAACTTAAAATTTATAAGGAAATACAGCTTTACAGCAATTGCGCGTTTATGGCGCCAGGGCTGTCCAAAGTATTTCACTCATCGAATCGGCCGCTTGCTTCACTTTCATGATTTATTTATGTGTATGTGGTCGCCTATCACTTTTGAAATAGTTCCCGTGGCGTAAAAGCGTAGGCATATTAAAATTTGTGTTTTAGGATCAATCGATTTGTTTCTGTCAGTTAATGTATTAAATTATTAACTGTATTTTTTGTTAATCTGTATAAGTTTAAAGTCGTGATCGTCAAAGGTTTCGAAGGGATTTTCTCTTTCTCGTAATATACGTATTTTAAGTGGTCGTATTCTGCGTGGGGTGGGGGTTCTTCAATATCGAAAAGATCTGACAAGTCAGATTCCATTTTAAATATCAAATTTCGCGCCTGCCTGTAGTACGTGTAGAAAATTATAAATTATAGGGGGACAATTTACTTCAAACATAAATGAATGAACTGTGTCAAATTAAAAATAATTGGAAGTATTATTTAAACTTACGTAAGTATTACAAATTTAAATTTATTACAAGCTATTAGATTTATCTTACTGAACCCGAAATGTTTATATATTTATACATCTAGGATGTACTAGGTTAAGTACATAGTAATAATGTGTGGAAGTGTTCAGGAATCTAATTTTACGTTTCAGAATGTTATTGTTCTATAATTTAGGGCCTGGAATTATAGTTTTAAGGATATATCTCAAGGATATATATATATATATATATATATATATATATATATATATATATATATATATATATATATATAATAATAATAATAATAATAATAATAATAAAAACTTTATTGACAAACGTCAAAGGCGAGGTTCAGCCAAGGCTGTTCTACCACCTAACCAAAAGATTACACAGAAAAATATTACAAAAACAGTTACAAAATAAATGTTCAAAAATTCTTACAATAATTTTAGTAATGTAGTATTACAAAGAATAAACTAAATCAATATATACTAAACTAATTATTAATTTAAGCAAAAATGTACATAAATTATAAAAGCTGTAGAAGATCAAACCATAAAGGTAAGCAAATTTAAAACTGGAAAAATATTGAACAATAGAAAAAAAATATTAAATTTAGGGCAAAAATAAGAGTAATTAATTTAAGGTATGGAGCACCTTTTTCACGTTATTTTTAAAGGAGTCATAAGAACATTCTCTAAGCTTATATGGTAACGAATTATAAAGTGTAGGAGCCAAATAAGAAAAAGAGTTTTTATATTTTACCTTATTAAAAGAAGGCACAGCGTATAACTCGTTGCCTCTTAGAGTATATAAGTTATTCTTAAATTTTAATTTATTAATTAAATATTGTGGATAACCCGTAGTTCTTATTTTGTGTATTAGACAGAGAAGTAGTGTTTTAAAACGGTCATTAATATAATCAATTAATTAAAAATACCTCCTATCAATAAGGGCAAAAGGTAAAACACGTAGTGCAACCCTTTGTATTAGTTTGAGCTAGAGCAATTAATTGTAACATCCTTTTTTAAAAGAAAAAAATGGTATTATTGCTTCTGGTTCAGTTTATATGCAGCAATTTATTTAAAATTCTTTGTATCAATAGCGACAAAGGTTATACCAATTAAAGAAATCCTTTTCATTACGTTGAGCTAGAGCAATTAATTGTAACACCCCATTTTTTATCTAGGCGCACTCTGTTGTTACCTAAAAATGATCTTATTGCTGTTAGTTCAGCGTATGTTATCATTTTTGTAATAAAAACACGTTTTACAATGAGCAATTAAATAGCAATTAATTTGGCTATGTTCATTAATACTGTATATGCCCCTATTTTTTTTTTTGGGTTGAGCTAGCATATGGTTTTTGCCAGCTCAGCCATAGATTTTTTTAAAAAAAAATAAAGCAATAAATTTTTAATTACCGCAATTAATTAGCTCTAAATTATCATGTATATCTTTTCTTGTTGAGCTGTGATGGCTATGCCACCTTAAGAGAGCTCATTAATAGATTGCAACAGTTTAAACCTCTAGAAAAGATAAAGTAAGAAACTTATTAGATATTAAAATTTTATAAGCAAACCGTGATTACATATGTCTTTGATAGTCCCTCACCCACCCATAAATAGGTCAAGTGCAACAATATACCTATTAAATAAACTATATACCGCTGAACCCCTATCACTAGTATAAGTGGAAAGTATCAGAGTTGCTAACTTAGCGACTTTCCCGCTAAATATAGCGGTTTTCATATATCTTTTTGCTTTTAGCGGGTTTTATAGCGATTTCATGTTTTCAGTTTTGTTATTTAGGATAATTCATGTTCAAAATTTTCTTATATTTATTTTTTCGCTTTGATACTAGCGCCGTCTATTATCTTTTGAGCATTTAAATTTTACTGCCACATCACTCCAGCTTCTAACTTTTCCGCTACTCGTAAGTGCGACTTGCGCGTTACACATACATATTCATTTAAATATATTTTGTTAATCTATAAATGTTGTAACGTTCAATTTTTTATTTTTTTTATAAATTCATTATTTATGGAATAGTTAAGCGTCTTACAATTTATTTAGTACGTCCCTGGTATATACGGTCACTTAATTGGACGTACGCGTGCCGAACGTTTTTGCAAAATTTGGGGCTTGGCGTTTCTGCCGTGAAACGAGACGGTAGTGTTTTTTTCTTGCCACTCTCACGTGCTCTAATAAAGTCTGTGCCACTAGTAGTGCCGTTTTTAATAATTAAGTTGAGTATCGTCGATTATCGTCTCTACCGAAAGAGTAGAAAATTTTGTCTCAACTAAAGTTCTCCGCGAGTGAGGAGTCAAAGTTTTGCACACGTGGTAGCAGTATTGTCTGTGTACGCCCTTCGTCTCGACCTATCGTAAAATTTTAGTATCGGGCGTCCAGATTTTCCCCGTATTTTGGGGAGTTAGTAAGACTTTTAGTGCCGTGAACCGAGTGGTTTTCACCGTGCATCCAAAACACGCTTCGCCGAATCCAGCCAAATTTTGGGCCGCCATTTCTACCCAGTTTCATTGCCGCCGCCAATTGTGTTGGATTTGGACATCGTTTCCATGGCCACTCAGCATCCCAGATGAGTACTACCTACTTTTGTTTGAAGTGCTATATTTGTCTAACCAAGTCCATTTTCATCATTTTTCTGCGTGCACTTTGTGTTGTGCGCGTTTAGTTTTGTCAGTGACGCACTTACTGTGCGCCGTGCACTACTTTGAGGATTGATCCTATGATTTTGTGCTCTTATTACCGTCGATTTAGTTGTAATTATCATTATTATTATTTCCTTGTAATAAATTTTGTGGGGTTACTGCCTTGCGGCAGTAATATTTTGTTCAGATTTTCTTTGGTGGCCGGCCCTACGCCACTGGTTTGTAATTGTTAATTTAAGATAATTTCATGCACACATTTCACCTTCCCCTACATCACTTCATTTTTCATTATAAGTTGGGACAACAATTTGTCAATTATTGCAAGTTTTATTTATGTTGGTTAATAAACCGTATTTGTCAAAATTTATTCACACTTTTGTTATAAACAAACCTAATTTAATACGTAACCCTTGTCTTAAAATTTTGTCCTTTGAACCCCCTTATATTTTCAGCTTGAGTTATTATTTTGGTATTTTTCGTGTATGGGGTTCATTGTTAAAATACCTGGCGCCCTTATAAAAGTAAGTAAGATAAAATTTGTGATTTACCTTTACAACCCCTCCCCCTCTCTGCTAGCTAGCCGGTGTCATGTGTGGGAAGCCACTTTTGCGGTAAGTGCCCGTATAGTTTATGTTTTGCCAAATGATGATAATAAATTTTATTATTTGGGAAAAAAGGTACGTGGCAATGTATAGATTATATTTTCCCTTCTCTAATAAATATATTATCTCATCTTTTTAACGCTTCAAAATTTGATTTCAAGCAGTTAAAAAATATAAATATCGCTATATTTAGCGGTTTTTAAGGTCCTGACTAGTGGGAAACAGTTGAGAACAGTTGGCAACACTGGAAAGTATCCGCAACGTTTAACTTGTCCAACCTTGTCTAGCGCGCGGATACGTGTTTACATTCGCATGCGCGCATAGACGGTACACGAATAACGAATTAAAAAACAAATCAAATGCATTTGACGGACGCATGCTCATAAGGGGCCGTGTTCACGCTTGAAGAGTGCAAAATGCTCCGCAGTTATACGTTCATTGAATTTTGTAGTTGTATTTTTGTTTAAATAATTATAAACTGTGCACAGTTTATGTGAATATTATTGTACGAATCAGGAAGTAAAGGATCGGTTTAGGTGCTGCAGATAATGCTTTGTGTAAGAGATTTAATTTTATGAGATTTCTCGGCCTTTAAAGTTAAGCAAACATTTCTTCCGTAAGAAATACACGAGGATCAAAATTATGTTCTTAGCGTTATGAACTGAGTTTAAATTTGGCGCTTTTGTTTGACCGATACAGTTTCCTGGTCTATTGCGATCATCAGCCTTGAACTATCTTCTATCTGTCACTTTTAATACCGGATTGTAAAGTGCACGAATTTTATTACATAGTTCTAGAAAGTATATGCCTATGGCATCACGGTTACAACCAAAGAATACCAACTCTGTAGAGTTAATATTCTTTGGTTACAACTATATCACCCTCTTTAAAACACATTGTACATATAAACATTTAATTAGCAGATGGCATTATTCCACAAGCACTGAAGTGTTAAAAGTAGTACGTAGCTTCACATAAGAAGGGTAAGGGTGGAAAAATAATATCGTTAATATATAGACCAGTCTGACAATAATAAGTACTTCCAGCTTTTCATAAAATCTTTAAAAAAGTTTTTTAAATAGAAGTTTTCTAGGGGAGAATAGAATTTGCATTATGGAGGAATCTGGCGTTAGTAAAAAAAATTATACAAGAACTTGGACTTGTAAGGTTATTTTCTTTATATGACTTCGTATTTCAATATAAGTTCCAAAGTTATTCAATAGCTTTAAAGAAAAGTAAAATGTATAAAGTTACTTACAATTTCAGGCATAAGATATTCCACTTGAGTAACTATTTTGTTGTCCACAATGTTGCATTTGTTATCATTTGAGCACATAAAGCACAAATCAATCATGGAACTCATGTTAATATATTCTCTAATCACTTTCACTAAACAATATCTACAAAATATTTATTTCAAACAAATAATTTGTAGTAGATGCAAGAGAGGTTAACACAGATTGATTTACAACTCCGAACTGCACTGTAACAGCTGACAGTTGTAACTTGTAACACTAGTATGATTAGCTTTTGAACCGTTTGCAGTGCCATCTCATGACTGCTCTCTCGAGTTATATATTGAATGCTCAATTGTTTGAAAGGTTTGACACCACGGTTTATTATGAATCATAAAAGAACTTTGAACTTTCATTGTCTTTATTTTTTATTTATACGTTTCGATTGAAAATATTATCAAGAGTAGGGTCAGGGTGTACGAAAATGGAAGCAGACGGTACTCATATACCCATGTATACTTTCTAGCACTATGTAATAAAATTTGTTCATTTTAGAAGGCGCGCGCTAGCACAAAGTACTCATAATTGAAGAATCCGGTATTAAAAGTGACAGATAGTTTGTTATTTGGATTTTTCTAAAAAAAAAATGTATTTTTGTATTAGATAAATGCAAAAGTGTAAGCAGTCTTTATAATTTAACAAAAGATGAAAGAAGAAAAGAATAATAAAATGAAAGTCTAAAACAAAACAAGTATTTGTTTGCGCAGATCATTTTGAGAAAAATGAATTTTTAGTTATACAACTGGTAAAAATTATAATAATTAACATTGTTTCATGTGGATTTGACTTTAATTGTAGTTTTATGAGGTTTCGTAGCCGCGTACCTGAGTGTCTGGTATGGGGAATCGGATTCGATCCCGAAATATTTTTAATTTTAAATGGCACAAAATTGACCCCTGTGGTGCATTCTCGACGCCAGCAATGAGTGTCCGTGAGGTGACGCTTAATAAACGCCCGCACGATACAAATATGTCACCATCATTACCAGCTAATGTGTTCAAAACATAAGTAAATCTAGAAAATTTTATTTGGAGGTATGTATCAGATACAAAAAAAATACAGGCTGTTAAAAAAGGGTAATTTTTTAAAGGCATATAGAACTGACCGAACTGAGTAAAAAAAGCTTAATCAACGTACGTGCGATCTGCAATAATTCCGAGATATAAGGCAGTGAAAAATGCGTGGTTTAGGTAAAAAAAAAACATGCCATTCTGTTGGTTCGTCTCCAAAATTATACTATTTTAAACAATTCAATGCCTCTGTTCAAGAATAAGTTCCACATACTCTCGTTTCAGCGAACGGACTATAATCTTATCTTTGTAATACCAACTAACTATGATATTTTCTATTTCTTTCTAATTTTACTATTCTCTTCTTATTATTACTATTTTTAAAATTATATAAAAAGAAAAATTTTAGTAATCGTTTGTGATCGTTAATTTAACGAGATATAACATTTGATATTTTTTAAAATTCATAGGTACCAATCTTAAAAAAATAAATTGTAGTAGTTTATTGCAGCACTCGAATGAACTATTATCGAACTATTTTGTCGTAATAGCTTTATTATATACGCAAAATAGAAAAAAAAAAAACAAATTTATCTCAAATTTAATATACAGGCTGTTGAAAAACAAGTGTAACACATTTATAGGAAATAGAGAATTCAAGAAAGTCGAAAAGTTTTATACAATATGTGTCCAAAAATGAACTGTTTCGGAGTTATGACAGGTTTTATATAAATTTAATTATTATGTAAATCCGAAAGCCGTGAATTTATTCGTAAAATAACGGGCAGCCAAGTGTCAAAGATGGCATAATTAGATGTCATACATGTCATCTTTGACACTTGGCTGTCTGTACCCACGCAGCAATTATTCGAAATTTTACAAAAATTAATGGCAATAATAGGAGGAGTCTAAGGTTAAATTATAAATAAAACTAAAACAATTACCCCTTAACCTTAAAATAATAATAAAATAAGCTATGAGCTATATACGTATTTCGAGAACTAAGTTCTCATCATCAGTAGAACAAAAACAAAAGTTTAAGCAGAGAAGTTAAGATTACTCAACATGTAAACCATGTCAGAGGTCTAACGACTCTGAGCAAACAAGGGAGAGAACTGGGATTATATAGGGATAGGAGTCACAGGTGAATGAATACCAATTAAAACTAGGATTTAGCGTCCAATGAAATTTAAGATTTAAAATGTCCTATAAAATTTAAGTTTATATTAAATCGAATAATTTAGAATTTGGTATGGGACCGAGATCTGCGTTCATCAAGTTATTTTTAAATTTATTTATTATTAAGCTCTCGTATGCATCTAAATATCTATCATTATTAATATGTTTTAAAAGTTTAATGTTAGAATTGTTAATTTTGAGATTATTAATGAACATATGTTGAGCCACGCTAGATTTTTCGGGATTACCGCTTTTTAGATGATAAAAATGTTCTTTAAACCGAGTCTCAATTTGTCTTTTAGTTTGCCCGATGTAAACTTTATTACAATCATTACAGCTAATTTTATATATACCGGATTTTTTGTTAGTGTCTAATTTATCTTTAGGATTACCTAATAAAGATTTAAAGGTATTACTTGATTTGTAAGTCACGGTTAAATTTTGATTTTGAAAAATTTTATTTAAATTTTTAGAAGCGTTATCATACGGCAGTGTTATGTATTTATTATTATTTTTATTATTAAATGGTGTTAATTTTGTAAAATTAGAAACGGATTGGCGATGTTTAAATTTATGAACTAATTTATCTATAGTTTTAACCGGGAAACCGTTATATTTAGCTATTTCTTTAATATAGTTTAGTTCAATATTAAATCTTTTTTTGTTTAAAGGAAATTTTGTTAATCTGTTTATTAAAAAATTGAACGATGCTAATTTATGTTGCCAGAAATGATTGGAGTCAGCAGTTATAAATCTGTTAGTATTAGTGGATTTTCTGTAAATATCGAACTCTAGTTTATTTTTATTTCGAATAACCAGTACGTCCAGAAATGGTAGTTGTTTATTAGTTTCTTTTTCAATAGTAAATTTAATTGATGGGAAAACTGAATTTAAACTGTCTAGAAACGTTTTCAAATCGCAATTTTTGATATTAACTATGGCAAAAATATCATCTACATATCTAATCCAAACTCTAGGAAAATATTTGTTGTTTTTCTTAAATTCAATTTCGAAATTACTCATAAATAAATTAGCCAAAAAAGGTGATAAACTATTTCCCATAACTGTACCTTCATTTTGATGATAAAATTTATTATTTACTTGAAAATAATTTTGATTCTGACATGGTTTACATGTTGAGTAATCTTAACTTCTCTGCTTAAACTTTTGTTTTTGTTCTACTGATGATGAGAACTTAGTTCTCGAAATACGTATATAGCTCATAGCTTATTTTATTATTTTAAGGTTAAGGGGTAATTGTTTTAGTTTTATTTAAAAATTAATGGCTTGCCACATTTTAGAAATAGTTCCTTTTTGGACACAAATTGTATAAAACTTTTCGGTTTATTTTGACTTTTTCTCTACGTCCTATAAATGTGTTACATTTGTTTTTTAACATCCTGTATGCAGAATCATCTAATTCAAGTTTAATGCTAGACATTTATATTCAAAGAGAATTGTAATACTAGACTAATTAATAGCCATCCCTCCGCTATTTGAATTTCACTACTTCCATTGGTAGTAGGCTCCTCCCCCTAACTCGGTGTTTGTTACATATATATATATATATATATATATATATATATATATATATATATATATATATATATATATATATATATATATATAAACAGTCTTTGAGTCACCAATCAAAATAATATATATGGAATTCATATGAGTGACGAGCTGCTATAACAAAAAAAACCCTTATTTCCGAATCATTTCAATTATATAATTTTATTTATTAATATTCATTATTAAGCATATACTTTCACTATTTTTTTACTGATTTCATTTAATTCGATTGAGCTATAATCCCCTATTTATATACAAAATATAAAGTTTCTTATGTATATTTTATGCAAATAACGGTAAGAATTGTGTAAATCAAGCTTTATGTTACAATGCCATCTATGATACAAATTGTAAAACAAAAATCTATTAACTTTTACAGGATGTCGGTGAGTGAAATATAGTATATTGTGTTATTAGGAGTAGAAGTGAGATTTTGTGTGACGAGCGTGGTAGTTTAAACGACGAGCGAAGCGAGTCGGATAAATGCACGCGAGGCACACAAAAACACTTTTACTCCGAATGACACATTATATTTTTTCTTCAAACGTAGATATTTAACGAAAAATATCTACTACTGACGTTACATTTTACGTAAATTACGTTTGCGACATGTTTGCGATTTCAATTGCCCTGTAGCTATGGATACTTATTTGTTCCCTTTTGGTTATAAACATTGAAATGATTTTTTTCACGTTTTGACGTTTAAATAAAAATTGTGCAATTTTATATCCTCCTTGTGTGCAATTATGTCGGAATTTGAAGGATTATAATGTAATGTAAGTCGCCTGAAGTTCAATTGGATGGAAATCTAATAGTGTGGCTAAAATATATGTCCACGAATCACTGCAAATCAATACAATCTTTTCTTATCACTTTAATTCTAAGTATTCTTATGCTCATTACCGTCCCTGTAATTGTAATCTGTAAGTCTGCTATTCTTTAATAATGTTATTTCCTCAAAAGTAAACTCTGTTTATATTTCAATTCACAGGTTATATATTTAAATTTGACAGCTATGAATCGTATTTAGTAACTTTATTCTTAGGTTACCTAGCGTGTTTTAGTGACATTTATGGCGATATTACAGGTTTCTTTTATTGAGACTAATTCTTATTCGTTGATTCTGTATAGTTTCTATGGATATTTATTTATTTTATTTCTACCTTGTGAATCAAGTCACAAAAGATGCTACTTTTATGACGTTTGAAGAAAATAGTATATTATGTTACTAGGAGTAGAAAGCCGTCTTTTTGTGTTGAACCCAGCTATTGCGGCCGAGGCGCAAGCCGAGGCCAGGCAAGCTGGCTAAAACACAAAAAGGGCGTTCTGCTCCGAATAACATACACTATTTTTTCTTCAAGTGTTTCAAATAAAACTGGGTTTTTTAAAAATATTTTTCTAGAATTGTTTTAATTATAGCGTTTGCAATTTCAACCATAGTTGGCTGTGTACACTACAAAACACAAACGATACAACTGTCAAATAACAAGTTTTCAATATGGTCTGTGTTGCTGTGACGACTGCTGCCGCCGAGCGGTGAACTAAGAAGCTAACATTTTTTTACTAGTACAAAAATGAACAACATTGTTGTAGTAGTAATAAAATGAATATCTTCTATAGTGTGTGTATAGTAGCATAATATGAATATTATTGTACACTTGAAGAAAAATTCGTTTTTTTTTTTCTATTTTGCTTCTAGGTATATTAAAACTATTACAACAAAAGATTTCGTTAATAGCTTATTCCAGTGCTACAATAGGCTATTACATTTTTTTTTTTAATTGGTACCTACGAATTTTAAAAAATATCAAATGTTATATCTCGCTAAATTAACATTCACAAACGATTGTTAATAATTTTATTTTAATTTTAAAAATAGTAATATTAAGAAGAGAATAGTAAAATTAGAGAGAAATAGAAAATATCATAGATAGTTGGTGTTACAAAAATAAGATTATAGTCCGCTCGCAGAAACGAGAGAATGTGTAACTAATTCTTGAACAGTGACAAGTCATTGTATTGTTTAAAAGATGACAATTTTGGAGCCGAACCAATAGAATGGCATGTTGGCATGTTTGTTCAAGAATTAGTTCCATATTCTCTCGTTTAAATGAACGGAGTATGGAGTTGTTGTTGAACGTCAAGTGATTTTTTTTTACCTAAACCCCGTAAAGATTCATTTTTCACTGCCAAACATCTCGGAATTATTGCAGATCTATGTTGATTAAGTTTTTTTTATTCATTTTGGTCACTATTATATGATTTTAAAAAAATTACCCTTTTTTTAACACTATATTTTTAATAAAATTTTCTAGATTCGCCTATGTTTTGAACACGTTAACTGGTACAGCTCTCTATTCTTACGTGATAGTCCCCGCTGTTGTTGTGCACAGAGAGAGAAAGTATTCGTGGGGGAAAGAGATAGATATATACATACAAACTTCCCAGTACGCTATTTACTACATATTAATATGAGACTGAAATTTAACAAATATTATTTATGTCTGAGATGAGGTAACTTTTAAGTGCTTTCATAGTTTACGGCCCGGTTTGTACTTTCCGATTTTAACTGCAGCAGAGTTAGAACAGAATGAGCTCCGTTCCATATTTTAACCCCCACCGCAGTTTATGAACCATTGCGCATCTTATCCCAACTGTCAGATGATTAGCGAGCAGTTAACTAGCAGTGTTTTATCTCTGTCAATCGTTTATGGATTATTTTGGAAAAAACTACTACAAATAATTATTTCAAATTAATAATAGTAACGTTTTAGAAAGAAAATTGTAAATAGAACAATAGTTACATGGAAAGAAACTTAATATAATTTCCAGCTAGTAAATATGTAGGAATGTAATTAAATAAAATAATAGATAAATATATTAATACGGAATATTACCCATTGTTGGGTGTGCTAATTTGCTTTGTACTCAGATTTCGATAATGATGATGACATATTTAAAAATTAAATGGCGGGAGGTACTGTATTGATCACATGAGATTTTTTATTGAACTTCTGACCTAAAACTACAATAAAACTCAAATCCCACATGATACAATATTAATTATTATAATTTTTACCAGTTGTATAACTCATTTTTCTCGAAATGATCTGCACGAATAAATTTTATTATTCTTTTCTTTTCTCATCTTTTGTTAAACTATAAAGACTACTTACACTTTTGCATTTACCTAATAGAGCGCATTATTTTTAAAGAAGAAACTGTCATTTTTAATACCGGATTCTTCAATTATGAGTACTTTGTGCTAGCGCGCGCCTTCTAAAGTGAACAAATTTTATTACATAGTTCTAGAAAGTACATGGCTATATCACAACTGCCTGCTCCCATTTTTGTACATTTTGACTGTACCTTTGAAGTCAATGAAAGTTCAAAGTTTATCTACTATTCATAATAGACCATTGTCTTAGAACTTTTCAAATACTTGAGCATTCAATATATAACTCGGGAGAGCATTCATGAGATGGCACTGCAAACGGTTCAAACGTGAATTATACAAGTGTTACAGCTGTTACAGTTTAGTTCAGTTTCAGTTCGGAGTTGATAATCGAACTGTGTTAACCTCCTGGTTAACCTCTCTTGCAACTACTACAAATTATTTGTTTTAAATAAGTATTTTGTAGATATTGTTTAGTGAAAGTGATTAGAGAATATATTAAACATGAGTTTCATGATTGATTTGTGCTTTATGTGCTCAAGTGATGACAAATGCAACATTGTGGACAACAAAATTGTTACTCAAGTGAAATATCTTATGCCTGAAATTGTAAGTAACTTTAAATATTTAACTTTTCTTTAAAGGTATTTAATGACTTTTGAACTTATATTTAAATACAAAGAAAATAACCTCAAAAGTTACAAACGGCACATTCCACCACAATTAAAATCCTATTCTCTTCTGGAAAACAGAAAGTTCTTCTTAAAAATAACTTTTCATAGATTTTATGAAAAGCTGGGAGTACTTATTATTGACTGATTGGTCTATAAATTAATAATATTATTCTGTCCACCCTTACTACTTTTAACACTTCAGTGCCTATGGAATAATTCCATCTGCTGATTAAATGTTTATATATACAATGTGTTTTAAAGAGTAATGAATGAATGAGCAGGCGTGACGAAGTTGTAACCATGAATATAGGAATAATATGGAGAGAGCATAAACTTCAAGTAACGGCAAGGGGAATGTAACCCGGTAGGGACGGACTCAGATACTGTAGTTATTAAAAAGTCGCAAACGGTAAACATTTCTTCAACGCGGGTACACATACTGTCCGTACGATGTAACTTGTTGGCGGGCCAAAATAATGTAATACAGTTCACTATTCCTAAGTTGCGTTTTGTCAAATATTTAGTTATACTTCGATGCCGCACAGCTTCAGAAGTGAAATAGTGATTTTACAATGTTTTATTGACTTACACAAAGCACATTTCACCCTAATACACTCAAACTCGGGGTGCCAGGTACATTTCAACCGAAAAAGTTAATTCATACATAAGCGTAGGTGCATTTTTTTTCTAATAGCAATAGAAATTTTATTTTCTTAATTAATTTAAAAAATAATTATAATCAAGCCAAAAATCGTATACCCAGATTTTAGTATACAGGGTGTTTGGCGTAAGTCCGGCACCACGAATATTTCGTTTATTTTGAGAGATACAAAAAAATGTTAATAAGCAAAGTTAAACTAGACAAAGGGGCTCAAAAGATGATCATAGCAGAAATTTTGTATCACTTCCGGTTTTAGCGGAAATGGGTACAACTTTAAAACTAGCATAGGAATCGGTATTTTTATACTTTTTTCAGAATGTACATAAAATTTTCTTCACAATGATACCAAATTATCATAGTTTTTCTTTCACCATTTCAAAATGGCGACCATTCTTAAAATATGTATTAATAAAATTCCATACAAAATAAAACATAGCAAGTTATGAAAACAATTTTATTATCTTATAACAAAAGAAAAGAAGAAATTAAAAAAAAAAATTAGACGTGAGGTATTATTTTTTTATTTTTTTAGCATGTTCACAACGATATCAAAACAGAAACAGTAAATGTGAAAAACTACTACAAATGCTCAATATGGCCGCCGTTAGTTTCTATACATTTTCTTATACGTAATAAAAACTCTTTCATTACATTTTCTAGGATATTCTCATTAATTTCTCTAACAGTCGCTCTAACTTTTATTTCTAAATTTTCCAAAGTAGTTGGAAGTGTTCGGTATACTTTATCTTTCAAGTAACCCCAAAGAAAGTAGTCCAGTGGCGTAAGGTCAGGAGATCGTGCCGGCCAAGGATTTGGAGAATTTGTTCCAATCCAATTATCTTCATATTTTTCATTTAAATAGGCCACTACATTTCTTGCATTATGAGCTGGCGCTCCATCTTGTTGGAACCACATGCCAATGGTATTGACAATAGGTAAGTCGTCCAGCAGATCTTCCACTTCATTTTGTAAAAATAGTAAATACCTTTCTGCTGTCAGAGTACCTTGAAATATAATAGGGCCAACAATTCTGGTCCCAATTATTCCCAGCCAAACATTAAAACCAAATCTCTCTTGATGCCTGGATGTTCTCAGTATTCTGGGATTTTCGGTTGCCCAACGTCTCACATTATTTCTGTTAAAAAGCCCATTGTCCGAAAAATATGATTCATCAGAAAATATTTTTTTATGATGAAATCTGTTATCATTCTGCCACATTTGTAAAAACCATTTGCAAAAATTTATTCTACGATCATAATCATATTCCCTAAGAGATTGACTAATGTGCATCTTATAAGAATTAAAACTGTTTTTTTTTTTTAAATTTTGAATGCTTTCCAACATGATACCGCGCGTTCTCTACTTAATTTCCTCACCGACACTTCAGGATTGTAATTAATGTAAGCTAATATTCTTTCTTCTTCATCATCTCGATGATTATCTACTTTATTTCCTCTTCTTGCACGTCGATTTTTCAGTTTAAATGATCCATGTGTTTTCAATTTATTAACAACTTCATTAAAATATTGTCTTCTCGGTTGTTGTCGGTGAGGATACCTCTCTCCATAAAGTTGAAGTGCTCTAACAGAATTTCTTTGACATTCTTCTTCATTTGTGTAATTCACTTGAACCATAATTATTTAATTATTACAAGAAATTGTCACTATCACAAATGTAGTAGGTAAATTATTTTCTTTTGTTATAAGATAATAAAATTGTATTCATAGCTTTCTATGTTTTATTTTGTATGGAATTTTATTAATACATTTTTTAAGAATAAATGGTCGCCATTTTGAAATGGTGAAAGAAAAACTATGATAATTTGGTATCATTGTGAAGCTAATTTTATGTATATTCTGAAAAAAAAATATAAAAATACCGATTAGCTATGCTACTTTTAAAGTTGGACCCATTTCCGTTAAAACCGGAAGTGATACAAAATTTCTGCTATGATCATCTTATGAGCCCCTTTGTCTAGTTTAACTTTGCTTATTAACATTTTTCTGTATCTCAAAATAAACGAAGTATTCGTGGTGCCGGACTTACGCCAACACCCTGTATAAGCACATTTTAAGGTCCCTAGAATCCGATAATAACATTTTTACAATGATGTCTCTTTGTGCGTGCGTGTGTGTGTGTGTGTGCGTGCGTGTGTGTGTGTGTGCGTGCGTGTGTGTGCGTGTGTGCGTGCGTGTGTGTGCGTGTGTGTGTGCGTGTGTGTGTGCGTGCGTGCGTGTGTGTGTGTGTGTGAGGTTGTTGGAGGTACGATGTTCAAATTCTATAAGATTAAAGATATGTGTAACTACGGATTTCTCAATCTAACAATAAAGGGAAAAGTTGAATAGATTGGACAACTGGAAGTACTAATATTATAACAAAAATCTTATACATATTATTTTTTGAAAATAAATTTTATTACAAATATTAAAAACCAAAATTCTCTCTCCGACGCATTTGAACTTTTTATTATATCTTCTATAGATTTGAAGATATAGATATAAAATCTATAAAATAATCTGTTGTAGTAAATCTCACAGCTTGCTCACAGCCCAAACATCTCCATGGTAACTACTTGAGAAATTAAAATGTCTGTAATTGAGAGATAAATGTCACTAATGTCAGTGTTAAAAATTCAGAGATAGTACTGAAGGCTTTTTCTGGGAACGATACTTAATATATCTTATTGCATAATTAATTATATATTTAAAATTATAGGTATATTACATGAACCCTTCAGAAATACCGCCAAACCCGGTAATGAATTGAAAAAACCTCGAACATTTAGAAAAAATGGATAAACTTACTCATAGAATAAATTTAAAATTATAGAAAATACGAAAAAGTAAAGATTAGGTGTAATTAGAATTTTCTGTGTGTACAAGAAATGTTAAATACAAAACTTCCAATGAAAAGGGCGAGAGGACACTTTCCACTTAAACGAGTGATATGGGGCACTTGCACGTAACGTTTCAACATGGCGGCTAACAGCTGATTCTGGACAAGCAAATCTTCAGTTTCGTCCCGTAAGCTTTTATTGTCTTTTTACAGCACTTATTGTTTTCTAATGGAAAAAATGATTGGTGTATGTAAATATGAATGTATGAGCAGTGTTTTCCGTAAAAAATATTTGAGGCTATTGCTATTTAGTTAGTTCGAGGCTATTAAATTAAAACTAACCTAATTATACTTATTTCTGTTTATTTTTATGGCATAGTGTCACGTTTATGCATACTCTCAACCCCACTACGTCATGTGTGGGCGTGACTTAACTTACGTAAGGGCTCGATCAAAGATAACTGTGGCTCCGACAAGGAGTATGGAGACTCATTATCGGATAATGGGATAATAAATAACAACAATGGTGTTACAAAAGAAGCAGTTCTTATATTATTTCGTTCTGCCAATACATGGTATAATGAATTTGTAAATTGTTGACTTACACATTAGTCGTCAGCAGATCCATCTTGAGGTAGTATCGGCTTAGTTGGCGGAGCAGGGACAATTGTTCACACATACAGGTCTCGAACACTAATTGCCCCTGCTTCGACAACCCGACCTTTTTATACTTAATCCCTTATCTTGCGGTGCTGATATCACTTCCCGTAACCCACAAGGATCTAGTGAGCCACGAGTTGGTTTTTATGATTAATACTTAATTGATTCATTAATTAACACACTTTCCACGAATTAGACCGGATTGCGGATCCGGATTGCGAATTAGGTCCCGATAGTATATTAGGTCATACTGATCGTGCGTAATCTGGTGGCTTGCTAGATGCGTATACGCAATTAAGCTTCGCGGAACTAGACGGATAGTCGGTGACTATAATACACCGGCTGGCCGTCCCGTCCTGCGATGCCCAACAGCGCAATTATTCCAGTGACATGAACATTTACACAAATATGACTAGGTCGTTGTGGTGAGTCGTGTCGCAATCACGAGACTACTAGTAAACATTGTATTTTAGCAAGCTTATTAAGAAATGTGTTATCATACTTGATTGTGCCTTCCGGTCAGTGAACTCATTAATTGTTCTGGTAACAGGGTAACACGTTTAGTAGGAGTAATTTGGAAAGAACTAGATGTGATAATTTCTCTGATTGCGACATTTCCCCTCCCCTCAGACCATGGCGTCCTCGAGATGTCACGAAGTCGGGAGTGATACCGCAAGATGGAGGTTACTAATATTATAACGTTATTTATATGTTAAGTGTGATTTAGCCTGGCTAGGCAATGGGGGGACTCCATTTGTATGTAGTTTTCTTCGGAGGGGGGTGCACGCGGTCCTGGCTCCTGGGCGATGTCGTAGGTGTGGACAGGTACAGGGCACAGGTAACCACCGTCATTGGTTGAGGAATTGACGGACGTGGTACGATTCCTCGGTAATGGTCGTGGTGGGCGACATGTCAGTGTTGAAGAACTAGTGCCCAGTTCTTTCCCGGCCGTCAGCTGGCTGTTTACAGGCGACGGTATTGGTGGGAGGGGCCTTTGTAGTTCTGTTGACGGATTCCTACATTTAACACACTTACGATTTCTATATAACAATATGATTATTATTATGAAAATGACTGGCCATGGGGCATATAGAAGCATTAGGTTAACGTCGGTTTTACCTGTTTTCATTACATTTACATCGAGGCATTCTTCGAGATTACTAAAGATAGGATAATTACCTGAGTCGAACGGCGGGAGGCTTAGAGTCTTAACTTTTGTCCAGGCTGCTGGAATTATTTGTTTATAACTGAAACTTAAATTTTGCGCGATACACGGAAAAGATGGTATAATTTTAGCCACCGTGTCGATAGTTATGGAACATCCACATGGGATTTGTACCCATATAGCACCGTAATGGGGTAGAATACTTACATTTTTTGTTATACTACACTGCACGTTTGTCACCTGTCGGGCATGTGTTACTATGTACTGGTTTTGATTGATTTGTGTTATTATGCGTGTAGCTGTGTCCGCCAACTTGCATGACATAGGGCAAAAGCGTGTGAATTCACTAATTGTTGCTCCAGAAAACAGTAGCGTAGCACAGGTGGACGTGATTATATTAGCCTGATATGTTCTAGCCAGGGCGCACAGTCTGTCTCGATGTGGGTCACACTGTGGTGTGACGATACTGATGCGCTTATCAGTATAGTGGATAATAGCCAAATCGACATGTTCAGCTTCCAATGCGCAGGTTAGATTATTCCAGGCCAAGGGGGCCGGTATTAATCGCCGTAAGCTAACGCTTTCCATCTCCTGTCTTAATATAGGTATGTGTACACCTATAATGGCGTTTTCTGCTGTAAGCAAACAATCCGTGAGTGGTAAGCCATAGTATTTCCCTACGTCATCTATTGCTGGTTTGTACTTGTTTTGCTGTATTATGTTGGAAAATATGTTTATATCTTTTTGTAGAGTGTCCATGCCTATAATTTCAGGTGCCAGATGACGAGCGTGACATGCGCTGGTGAGAGTTAATACTTTTAACTTTATTGTATTAAGGTGCGTTTTTAGCACCTGACAACTCGATATGTTAAAATTTGGATGGAGATTTATGGTTTGTCCTAACTTTAATTTAAATTGAAATTCCTCTAATTTTTGTCCAAACATGGCTATTTCGTCTTGGGTGGAGAATAATCGTTGAACGTGGTTCCTAGAAGCAATTTGGAAGTCCCAACCGGCCGAATTTCCGTCGTTTGCTAAAATTTGTCCACCCATATTTGGCGTGGCGATTCCCGATATTAAATTTTTTAAATCGTCGCAGTCTCTGCTTGCTGTGAGTCCTCTGCAGCAAGTTTTTAATATTGTATTTCTCTCTTCCGTCGCCAAAAATATTACCTTGTATATCAGTGGTACAGAGGTTTCATAAGCGATTGCCTCAGGAAGAATTTGGAAATATGCCCCTGTGTTGACTTCTACATGCCCTGTCCAACCATTTTGTACAATGGTTAGTATAATTAAACTTATTAGCCTATACATGTTGTGTGAGCAAGCGGGGTAATATGTGAGTTCCTTGCTTCTTTCAGTCCTGTGATCCTGGTCCTGCGGTTTGTGGGTGCGAGTTCTATCAGTGTTCTTGAGTTTTCTCGCTTCTTTAAATTCTGTGTTCTTGGTACTTCTGCGGTTTGTGGGTGTGATTTTATCAGCGTTTTTACAGTTGTGGTTGCTTTAAACGTTTTAATCACAATTCTGTGGTTTTCCTACCACGGTGGCTGTCTACCACGTCACTATGTTTTGATATACCCGCTTATCAAATTAAACATAGCCGAGTCATCGGTCGGTGCTCACGACCTATGACCCCTAAAGCTTCACCCGCTTAGTGAAGCCTACCCCGTCTACAAACTAAGGGCCTTTATTTTATAAAAAATTTCGTATTTAAAAATTATTTTTAAAAACGCATGTGGGCCACGTACCCTTTTATAACAAAACTTATTTATTACGCGCGTAATCCCTAAATGAGGTGACCATTCAGCCGTACAAAATTTGGTACTGGTGATCAGTCAGTTCCGCATTTCAGGCCAGCCACTCTCAGAGCACACAAACTATTTACTTATCTTTTTTAGAAGGGGGCTCCAGGCGTCGCCTCATCTACTGTAGGTGCGGGTCCCGGCTCCTACAGATGTCCCGAAGACCCACGTTGTGACCCAACGGCCTCTTGCCGAGCCGTTCCTTCCGCGACTGGGGTATGGCCGATTTTTAGGGGAATTCTTTTCCCGTTGGGCAGCTTCAACGTACCCTCGGCTACTTCTACGAATTCTAATTCGGTTTCCGTTATGGTCCTTGTATGGCTGCACAGCGGGCAGCGTCCGTTTCTCCAATGTTTATTTAGGTAGCGCAGGAGAATAATAAGTCCGATGATTCCAAAGATGGTTAGTGTAATAACATATAACAAGTATATGGTCACTAGTCCTGAATCCGTTGTGCCATCCGCCCCTACCAAGTGGATGAGATGTATTGCCGCTAGACGGTTTTGTCGTAATATTTTGACGATGAAGAAGCTTAGGGCGATATTCCACATATAGATTAGGACATCTTTACAGTTGAAAAATAATTCGGTTTCCATGTAAGGGGTGTAAATTTCTCCTCCCAAATTCTTGACGTACCACTGATTGATGACAGATTAAGATGTGGCACGTGCAACGTACAATTGTAATTTAGGCATTCTGACAGGTTGTTGTACTCCGGATGCGTCTCCGGTGATAATGGGTTGATTTTTAGTGATTTTAACGTGGACCATGTGGCTGGCAATACATGGACAATTTGTAGAAGACGACTACCTTCACCGCACGGTACCCGTGCGGCTATTACTTGCGTTGAGTTGATGTATAACGCGCAATTACAAGGTAACTGTACTTGGAGTGCGCCTGGCTGTCCTATATGTAGCTTATTTACTTCCTGTACTCGTCGTGGACATTGTATGTGCGTATTATTTTGTGGATGTGTTATCACATAAGTGTCCGGTCTCACCTCAGAGATAATCATCTGTTGAGACCGATAGCAACGGAAAGAGCAGTGTTTGGTGATGTCGTCTACGGTTGCGCCTGCGTACATCTTGAAGGCACATTGCGGTCCGTATACCGCATCGGACGAAAAACGTGGTAGATAGCACAATCGGTCATGATAAGGTTGACATTGATGTAAACCAGCTCCGGAAATGGGTCGCATGTGTTTTCCACTTACCGCGAGATACATGGTGTCATGCATGATTCCACACGTGTCATTATTCCACCCGAAGGGGGTTGTTAGGAGCTCTATCAATTTCCACTGTCTCCCAATTTGTGCTACTGGCACTTTGAGGTGTATGACCAGTGTAGTTGCACTTATTCCACAGTCCACAATTGGCAATTTATAGTACTGCGATAGTTTATCCCTGGGTATGGCCAGCTGTAGGCCGTAGTTTTTTAATTTTGACTCCAATTTGTCCAAGTCGACGGCGAGTACGGCTGGTGTGAGTACGGCCGTTGGTATATTACGATTCTTACATGAATTCAGAATTTCATTTTGCCGTATTAGGCGCAGCGTGGCAATAATATGTGCCAACGTTTCATAGTCGTTTCCGATTAAGAGTGTCATTGTGTCCTTTAGGTTCTCCGTGTTGTGTTCATTGGATATTACGGCATCTTTTAGTATCGTCATTTTACGCTGTAAGTTTTTGAAAGCTTCCTGCATTTGGGCGTCGTATTCTTTGAAATTAGTAGTGATGTCGGTTAAATGTTTGTATGTCTCATGCATTCCTTTCTGCAATAGTTCGACTCGTTTTTCCAATTCCTTTTCGTTCATTACGAAGTCCTTCATCTTTGTCTCTGTCATTACGCCACAACACCAGTTGAACGCGTCTCCCAGAAAATTGAGGGCTCGGCGCTCCTTCGGCGAAGATGATTGTTTAGCGTTGGACAGGCCCGGACTGCCCGATATGGTGTTTAAGCTGTTTTTTACGAATTGTTCTATCTTGGAAGGTTCAATTTCCTCGATTGTTAGGAAATAATCTGGATTTAAAGATGATTCGATTCGACGGAAGATATTTTTATATTCGAAGGATAGGTTCTGAATACTCTTCATGGTGCCACAATCTTTTGAGTTATTGTTACATGTCGGCTGATAATCTTCCTCCAAGTCGGCTTTATCTAGGATCCATTCAGACTCGTAGGTGAGGGGGATGGTGGCCTCGTAGGTAATTGCATCGGGCAATTCTTTCCAATATGCTCCTGCTGAGATTTTCACTGGTATCTCTATTGCGCGTTGACCATTAATAAAAATTGCTATTATTACTAGCACCCTGTAACAGAAGTAAACCATTCGGCACCTACTTTTGATAGGTCTTTATATTAATAAACAGTTGAAAATATATTTTGTAACATTTTATTTTATATATATATATATATATATATAGATATAATGAATACATGTTTTTTATTAGAGAGAAAGAAAAGATGTTATTATTATTATTTTTTTTTTTTTTATACATTTTTATTTTATTTTTATTTTTTTTGGGCACTCCCCCCGGTTACCGACGCGCTAAGACAGGAGCGGGAGAAGTTCGGGTTCGTGCTCCAACACCACGTCGCTTAACCGTTCTATGGTTTCTAGGCCGCAGCCGGGAAGCGACACACGTTCGTGTGTGGAGCACTGGGGATAGGTTTTGTTGGGGTCGCGTGGTGGTAAGGTTATTGTCCGAACACTCCTGGCCGGTAATAGCGTCCTGGCCAACTGGACTGCCGTGCTGGCGTTCCGGTCCATTATCAGGAGGTGCACCCCGCCGAGGTTGGATGTCAAGGTGGCGTACACGTGCTCCTGCCCGTATGCGCCCAGCCTCCATTCACGTCCCGTCATAAGTGATCGCCCGCAGATGTGCGCCCGCTGTTCGGGGGTTAGCTGACTCCAGTCCACCGAGGGCCGAAACCAGAAGGTTCTGTCCCCGTCGGACCGGCGCATGCACACCTCCTTTACAATGGTCGCACCCTCGATTATGAATGCCAGGATATGAACGAAGGCTGCGCCCATGGGTTCTATCTGGGGCACGATAATAGGCCTCCTGGGGGATACCGAGGTAGAGGAAACGGCGTGCTCTTCTTCTGGGATGGGGGTTGACGTGCGATCTGGTGACCAGTTGGAGGGAGTGGGGGAACGGGTGACCGTGGCGTCAGGGGACTGCGATCGCCCGGCGTCAGAGAGCTCCGGGGGTTGGAAGATCGACGCGTAGTGTCTCTCCGCGGGGTCTTCCTCGGGGTAATAGAACTCGGGCTGCCACCCTCGGCTTGCCGCCTCGGCCATTAGCTCATCGATGTTAAACGGCGTGGCCTCCCCGCGGAGTGTTTGGTACTTCCCCTGAAACTCTCTGAGCACCGTGAGTGCACTGGCAGGACCGTTCTCGGGGGATATCAGCGCGTCTAATAATGTGGTGGCCAGCTCTAATTTTCTCAGGGGGGAGTTATACCCCCGCAGGCGTGATAACCACTTCCCCTCGTCCCCCGTGACGTTTGCCACCCACAGCATCCATCCTTCCACCTCGTGGATGAAGGGTAGAACCAAGAACCATACGGCGGCGAGCATAAATTCCGCCGCCCGATTTAGGGCGTGACCTCTGGCGATCCAGCGCGCGCGGCGTTGCAGCTCGGCGCAACGATGCAGGGCCTCTCGCTGGACAACGTCCAAGCGCCTATACGAGATTTACGATGCCTTATTTGTGAACATTACTACGCAAAGCTATATATATATATATATATATATACACTGACCGGCACGGAAAACGGGCCATTTTTTTTTTAAGAAATAAATGCTAATTTCTTTTTATTTGAGTACGTATTACAAAATGTTACCATTGCTATATGTTTATTAGGCTTCCTCGAAGTCACATCCATTACAAACTATTACAAATATTAGTAATTTACTCAAATATTCCTATTATTTGCGTATCACAACGAAATAATGAAATTCATAAAATGCGTAATTGGCGCTTATACTGGTTTTATTTGTTTCAATCATTCGTTTTATTACTTATTTGTCATTTTAATGCGTTCGAAATGTCATTAAGCGCAGAAACTGTAGCTTCTATTGTCGCATAACTTGAAGATGGAAGAAATCAACATTACGTTGCTAACACATACAACGTATCACGAAGTACTGTTCAGCGCGTTTACTTGCGTTTTTTGGAAACTGGATTGTACTGTAGAAGGCCTGGAAAAGGTCCTCGAAGACGCACCAGTAATCGAGACGACCGTTTTATTGTTTCGACAACACTCCGAAATCGCCATGCAACTGCTGTGGAGACCCGAAACACACTACAAGACGTACGAAATGTCAATGTAAGTGAACGTACTATTCGAAGAAGATTGGAAGAAGCAGGACTTCGAGCAAGGCGGCCCGCTAAGGGACCAGAACTCCTCGGACAACACCGAGGAGCTCGATTGCAATTTGCTAGAGATCACATAAATTGGTATGAAGGCGATTGGAGTCGAGTATTATTTAAGGACGGGTCAAGATTTTGGTTGAGGTCTTCAGATGGACTTGAAAGAGTGTACTTTCAGCAACACAGTTAGTTTCCAAGGAGGATCAGTCATGGTGTGGGCTGGGATATCTATTGTGTCCTGAACGGATTTATACATTGTATCTAGGGGATCACTGACCCCCGATAGGTACATTAGAGAAATTCTAGACGAATATGTAGTCCCATATGCTTCTTTTATAGGTGATAATTTCATACTAATGCATGATAATGCGCGTCCTCATGCCACTGCAATCGTGAACGACTACTTAAATGACGTTAACATCCATCGTATAGTATGGCCAGCGCGGAGTCCGGATGTGAATAAAATTGAACATTTGTGGGATATACTCGGCAGAAAAATTCGGAATCGTGTGCCTGCTCCCAGCATCTTGTAACAACTTCGGAAAGCACTTTTACAAGAGTGGAATGATATTCGTCAAGAGAACATTAGGCAGCTCATCTGTAGTATGCCTCGACAAATAACTAAGGTTATACAAGTTCGCGGGGGCTATACGCGTTATTAGTTTGTAATTTTAACATTTATTATGTCTTTATTCATTATTATTCAACACATTATTTAAAGAATTAAAATTGTAAATTTGGCCTAAATTTATGTTTTTTGATAATAAACAACGTTTAGATACCTAAAACTATCTTTTAATAATGCGAATTAATCTTTTGCATACTCTAATTAAAAATAATACATAATTATACAAACTAAAAGAGGGATATTATAAAAAAAAAAAATGGCCCGTTTTTCGTGCCGGTCAGTGTATATATATATATATATATATATATATATATATATATATATATATATATATAAATAAACTTGCAGATGTAAACACAATTACGAAGTAAACAAAGCTTTTCACACAAAAGAACTTAACCGTTAGCGTCAATCAAAGACTACTAAGTAACAAAAAAAACTCAACAAACAACGAAACAATAAAAATGACAACAAACAACGAAACAATAAAAATGACAACAAACAACGAAACATTAATACACAAAATGAATTAGATAAACTGATGCTCACACTTCGAGAGCAAAAACATGAGTGATTTCAAATATTTCACAACCAACGACTTGTGGTTTTGAACATGTGCTGCCATCTTATCGGCCAATGGCCAAACTCTTTTGTGACATGTGCTACCTCTATATGCAGTGTCAAAACTGATTTTCCCCTCGTCCTTTACCTCACTTGGTTCATACAACTTCTGTCACAATAATTCCCATCAGCTTTCAACCCCCGAAACTGAAGCTTGGTTATCCAGAATCAGGTGTTCACCCGCCTTGTTGTGACGTAGGTGCAAATGCCCTATAGGTATATTGTTGCACTTGACATTATTATTTATGGGTGAGGGACTATCAACGACATACGCTATCTCGATTTGCTTATAGCATTTTAATTTCTAATAAATTTGTTACTTTATCTTTTCTAGAGGTTTCAACTGTTGCAATCTATTACTGAATAAACAAAGTATCGAATTTTTAACAGTGGTTCTCAAGTTAAAATACAAATTTATATTTTTTTCAATGGGATGATATATATTTTTAGGCCCATGCGATAGAGTATTTTTTTATTTGCTTCCTCGTTGCGGAATTTAACTTGAATTCAGTGGTATAATATTTCTACATCCTTACATAACGATTTTTTTTGGAAAAAATGCATGTAAAATTTTATATTAATTTGTTTAAATATGGCTATAATAAGAGTGCCATGAATGAGAAAAATGAATACGTGTTAATTTTTTTACATAGAATTAGAATGTCATGACAAAAAGAAGTGAATATTTTGTTCTGTTAATTAATCATAAATGTTAATGCAGACGAAATATTCACGTATTTCTTTCATGGCATTCATATTCTACGTAAAAAAATAATACGTATTCATTTTTTCCATTCATAGCACTCTTATTATAGCCATATTTTAATCAAATTAAAATTTACATACATTTTTCTCAAAAAAAAACGTCATGTAAGGATGTAAAAATATTATACCACTGAATTCAGAATTAAATTCCGTAACGAAGGAGCAAATAAAAAAATACATGTTCTCATTTAAAATAAGAAAGTTAGTTCTTGTATTTTGAGAACCACTGATCGAAAAAAAAAATTTTTCTTTTACTTAAATTTGTCTTGTGCAATAGAAATTGTTTGCCCATTTAACCGTCTTTCTAGCTCTTATAGTTCTCGAGATAGCAATAGTGGCCCATTGAAAATAAACAACTGTATTTTATCATCGTTATAGTTGGATATGGCGTAAGTCGAAAAAAGTGGTTTGATATGCTTTCTGAGGTCTATAAATTGAAAAAATGAGAAAACTGAAAAAAATAATATTAAAAATAAAAAAGGTAATCTGTAATAGTTTTCTTTTGTTTCTTAATAATTTTCAATATGTTCTGCAAAAATTAATAATTCATGTTTTATTTATGTTTAAAACAATAGAATGTAGACTTGAAAAGTTGAAAAAAAAATGAAAAGCTTATAAAATAAGCAAAAAGGTGAGACTATTTTCAACATTGGTTCTCACTTAAAAAATATAAGTTTGTAGTATATCTCGAGAATTAGTAAGTTTTCAAAAAAATCTAATTACGCCATTTTATTGTACGTAAAAAACTGTACTAAATAAGATATTTTCGAAATTAGCAAAAACAAGTTTTTACCTTTAGCTCAAAAACAAATGGCGATAGAAAATTCCTGTGGCGACTACTAATTTTCTCTCGAAAAGTTGACTACGGAATGTGAAACAGATTTGTTCTATCGTTAATATTACCAGATACATCGAAAATGTATATCCTTAATGAGCATATTTTTACAATGAAAATTCATGTTTCAGACAATCTTCAAGTTGAGGCTTCCGCTAAGTTTCTGTTCCATTTGCGAACAGAAACTTCAATTGTTTACTACATTTAAGAAGGACTGTGTGGAAAACACTCTACGTCTAGAAGCGTGGATCAAGGAGGCGCCGGACACCAGAGACGTAACAGAGAAGTGTACGACATCTGAAACAAAGATTAATAAAATCAAAGAAGTTTGTACAAAAGAGGAAGTGATAGATAAGAATGATAAGCTAGAAGTAAAATATTCATTAATGGACGAAATTTCCATTAAAGAAGACCCACTCCCAGAAAATCCCTCTGGCCGTGAACTTGATTTATTACAAGAAATATTGAAGGAGGAAAGCCCACTTGAAACAGATACTAATTTTCAAGAAGAAAGCAGTGTTGACATGGACAATGAATGTGATCAGAATTCTGATGACCGTGATGTAGTTTCTGATAATAGCGAAATTAACTCTGATAAAAATATTGCAGTTACTGGTGGTGCAAGTGGTAACAACAAAGAATTTCAGTGTAATAAGTGTAAAAAATGGTTTACACAAAAATCAAACTTAGTAAAACATATGAAAATACACACTGGCGTTAAAGATTATCAATGTAATGAATGTAACAAATGGTTTTCACGAAAATCAAACTTAGTTAGACATATGAAACAACACACTGGCGTTAAAGATTATCAATGTAATGAATGTAAAAAAAAGTTTTCAGATAAATCATCCTTAGTTACACATATGAAACAACACAGAGGTATTAAAGATTATGGTGTTAAAGATTATCAATGTAATGAATGTAAAAAATGGTTTTCACGACAATCAAACTTAGTTAGACATATGAAACAACACACTGGCGTTAAACATTATCAATGTAATGAATGTAAAAAATGGTTTTCAGATAAATCAAACTTAGTTAGACATATGAAACAACACACTGGCGTTAAAGATTATCAATGTAATGAATGTAAAAAATGGTTTGCACAAAAATCATCCTTAGTTACACATATGAAACAACACAGAGGTATTAAAGATTATCAATGTAATGAATGTAAAAAATGGTTTACACATAAATCAAACTTAGTTACACATATGAAACAACACACTGGCGTTAAAGATTATCAATGTAATGAATGTAAAAAATGGTTTTCAGATAAATCAAACTTAGTTAAACATATGAAAATACACACTGGCGTTAAAGATTATCAATGTAATGAATGCAAAAAATACTTTACACAAAAATCACACTTAGTTAAACATATGAAAAAACACTGGCATTAAAAATTATCAATGTAATAAATGTGAAAAATGGTTTTTACATAAATCATCCTTAGTTACACACATCAAACAACACACTGGCATTTAAGATTATTAATTGTAATGAATGTAAAAACGTTTGCACAAAAATCACACTTAGCTATTTATACAAAACAACACTGGCATTAAAGATTATCAATGTAATGAATGTATAAAATTGTTTTTACATAATTTAACCTTAGTTATACATATTAAATAACACAGAGGTATTAAAGTTTATCAATGTAATGAGTGTAAAAAATGCCTTTTACAAAAATTAGACAAGAAAACATATGAAATAACGCACTGGCGTTAAAAATTTTCAATGCAATGAATATAAAAAATGTTTTTTTTTCATAAATCAATCTTAATTACACATATGAAACAACACACTGGCATTAAAGGTTATTAATTCTAATGAATGAAAAAAATGGTTTTCACAAAAACTATATTTAATGTATTTGTATCGTGAAACCATTATATCTAGAATTAATTGTAATTTTTAGTATATCTCAACTGAAGTATAATCTACCTGCTCTCCAAGTTTTAAAACAATTGACCACGCAGTACCTGAGATATTTACATTTAAATTTGGCCTTTTTAAAACGTGAATAGGAAATGGCAAAATAAACACAACATTTTAAATTATAACTTTTATATCCATAATGACATTTAATCGAAAAACTATATGTTATACTAAACTAATTAACGGATTTTATGTAAAAATTAGAAAATTATTTATCGCCCAGATTTAATTTTATTGCCTCTAGAAAATTATAATTTGAAGATACGATAAGTAGGTAGAATTATACTTGACAACCATGTACAAGCGTTTCAGATGGAGTATCAGTTAAGTTAACAACCGCTTGGTATTAGCGAATAAGGGGTGATCTTTGGTTAAAGGAATTTCAGACGTACATTCGAAAGAAATATTTTTTAAATCGGTATTTTACGTGAAAAGCATGAAAACTGTAAACAGTATAATACTACTTTTGTAATTTAAAGAAAGAAATATATTAATTTGTTTTTCAGTTTCCATTTGTAGTTTAGAATTAGAATTATATCTTAAATATCTTATTACTTTTATACCCGAATGTACCAATATGTGTCTAGGTGCGACGATGCCACAGTTATTCTTCAACATTGAAATACGACACTTGTGTATGTGTTCGTGCGAGTAGTACAGTTAAAAAAAACTTCTACGAAAAAATAAAGAAAATTCATCTGTTACAGTGTTTGATATTAGCTTTTAACTATTTTGATGCAATCTGTGTATATTATATAAGTTATTGCAAATATAAACTGCATTAGCTTAATTTTTATTTTGAACATAGAACAAGTATTTGAATAGGTACACTCGAGTGACAACTACCTTAACTTGTCATATGAAACAACACGCTGGCTTTAAAGATTATCAGTGTAATGAGTGAAAAAAATGTTTTTTACATACATATATCTTGGTCGTACATATGAAACAACACAGTGGAGTAAAAAAATTTCAATGAAATAAAAGAAAAAATTGTTTTCACGGAAAAACATAAAACATTTTTAGCACCGGCTGGTATAATTTCTTTAGTTTTATGTATGTGTACTATTAATTGGGTGACTTATACTGTGTACTTGGATATACTATAGTAAAAATAATTAGGCAGAAGACGCACGTAATCAACCTGAAAAAACTTTATAAAATGAAAAATAACTTTTAGAAATTATTAGGTGTTATTTATTTTTTAAAAAAGATGAAAAAGTTCTAGTATTAAGTAATTTATATATTAATGATATTTACAATTATTCCGTTACAGAATATATAATTAATGGAAATAATTAATTTATATTCGTACCATACGTTGGCACCGTGTTGTCAAATAATTTTATATTGCGTAAAAGGAATTGTAAATTCATTAATATATACGTTTCTTTAATACTTGTATATTTTTTCTTCTTTTTTTAAAAAATAAATAAACACCCAATAATTTCTACAAGTTATATTTTATTTTATAAGATTTTTTCAGTTTGATGACGTGCGTCTTCTGTCTAATCATTTTCACTTTACCAAATTTATATGTTCAATATAAGTCAAAACCATTTTATATTTCGACCATTTTTATTTACACTACATATATGTATTGTGTATGAATTATAAAAAAATGTTTAAAATAAATATACAGGGAGTTCATTTTTTAAGTTGGTTAAATAAGTACAGAATCTCTATGAGGTATATCAAAGATAAACTGAAAAAAAATTCAACCAGTGGTTCTCAAAGTATGGATTAAATAGGAACATACTTTTTATTTGCTTATTCAATAGAGCTCTTTATTCTGAATCCAACGATATACAATTTTCATACCTTGTATAACAAAATTATCGAAAAAAAATAATCAAATTTTGAAAAAAGCGAATATATTTAAAAAAGAACTTTATTTTCAATTAAATGATTTATTATTTATATAAACAGTCAAAATTATCTCCATTTTTATCAATACATAACTGAATTCACTTTTTTCCAGACATACACTTTTATTATTATTATATTTTGGGGGAATTAATTCAAAACTTTATTATTTTGTTTTCGAAAATTTTGTTACGTATGGGTACGAAAATAGTATATCTTTGGATTCAGAATAAAAAGCTCTATTGAATGAGCAAATAAAAAATATATGTTTCTGTTTAAAATAAAAAAAGGTCGTATCCATATTTTGAGAACCACTGGTTGAATTTTTTTTCAGTTTATCATTGAAATACTCATATAAAATAGAGATACTTTGCTAATTTAACCAACTTTGTATCTCTTATAGTTCTCGAGATCGCAATGGTAGCCACATACAAATGAACAACCTGTAGAAAGTATTTCAGGAAATTTTCTTTTAAGTACATAATAAAACTTGTATTTTATTACCTTGTCTACATTTTACTTGTATTAAATATTATTAAATCATCTAAGTCTTTTATTGTGAAAATATTTTCATTTACAGGATTCAAACATTATTATAATTATTTAAGTATTAAGGTCAGTCAGTGCATCGTACCGGTTGAGCATGAATCCGATACCGGTAGAAGAGCACTTTCTGACCACAATGGCTATTAAGTTTTTTGTACGATTGACGCACAATTTTCCTTCGCTTGTCCTCCGATATAATTACATTGTAGTATCGCGTTATATCATACCTGTCGGTACATGTTGAAAGTTATATCATCAAAAAGAAAGTATATAACCACCCTAGCTGCTAAATTAGTCATTCCGTTATTTGTACCTGTCGAGTACGGACGTACATGTTTATAGTGTCAGTGACCGGTGTAGTGCTCTAAGTGAAAATGGGAATAAGGCGACTTGCCTCACCTGGCTATAATGGAGGATCTTCAAAGAGACAACGCTATGCTGCCTTGGAATTAGAATTAAAGCGTCTTAATGATAAACTGAATGCAATTCAGTCAGATTCGGTATCTTCTGGTAATTAATATATTTTTTTTCCTCGGTGGCTATAGATCTGGTAGTCATGTGACTTACCTTATAGATCTTGATGACACGTGTGTGCATCACAGCCTTAGAGGTGGATCTGGTAGTCGCGTGACTTACCCACATTAGATCCCGATAAACATGTGTTTATCCTTACCTCTAACTATTGTGGTTTCTCTCCCGCCCGTTTCTAGATGACGGGCAAGATGAAAGTAGTTCATTTAGTGATGAACCTTTCGTTACGCATAACGAAGAGTTAAATGAAGATTTGCTGTCAGCTTTGGGCGCAAAGCCTGCTGAGAATAAAGCAAATGGCGAGAATTTACATGAAGAATTAGTCCTACGTTGGACTAATTTTCTTCAAAAAGGCCTAGATAAGTTATAAAAAAGAAACTAGCAGAGAAATACCCGTTAGCAGCTAACTGTCCAGCTTTACAACCACCAAAGTTAAATGGAGAGATCCAAGCCTTCTTGCCGGAGGCTATTAAAAAACAAGACAAATTCTTGGTCGCTCTTCAAGAACAACTTGCAAACGGCTTATCAGCAATGGGGTCATTAATTACCAGCATTTCAGATAACAAAATTGAAAGCACTAATGGAACTTTGACTAAGGTGGCGGACGCCTCTCATTTTTTTGCTAACATTCATAATGCTGTATCAGTCCATAGAAGATACGTAATAACTCCTCATCTAAATACAGATAGTAGAAAAGTTATTGAGGACTGCGATATTGATAAGTTCCTTTTCAGCAAAAATTTATACGAAAATTTGAAAACAAGTCAAGCCATGAAGAAGGCTAGCTTGGATCTGAAAAAGAAGGCGCAGTAGCAGCCTCAGTCTCGACCTTTTCCGGTAGCGGGCCCGTCAAGTGGAAGACCCAAC
Source organism: Harpalus rufipes (assembly GCA_951394225.1). NCBI lineage: Eukaryota > Metazoa > Arthropoda > Insecta > Coleoptera > Carabidae > Harpalus > Harpalus rufipes. The sequence goes on from OX596292.1 coordinate 8,737,527, forward strand.
ACAATGAATAGAGCTTATAATCATTTAAACTACCAGCGCCAATGACCCAGCAGCAGACTAAAAGAAAGGAGAGGGAGGAGCCAAACGTAGCAGAAGAACAGGACACACCAGAAGACTCCCTACGACAAACATCGACAGTAGACATGGTAAGAAAACACGCTGCTTCCTTATACAATTACATGTGTAGGAAGAATCTTACTACGGACAATGTTGTCCTTGATTGGGTAAAAGGGCTAACACTACCTTTTATTAGAAAACCTTACTAGAAAATAATACCCAGAACAGTAATTCATAAATCCCACATAAGGCTCTTCGAACAGGCTATCAAAGAGTTATTAAATATAGGTGCTATCTCAGTATGCCCCTTCACACCAGAGGAATTCTCATCCCCTTTCTTTTTGGTTAAAAAGCCCAATGGGAAAAACAGATTTATTCTCAATTTGAAGGAATTAAACAAATGCATGGAACCGCCCCATTTTAAATTAGAAGATTCTAGAACAGTCACTAAATTAATAACAGAAAACTGCTATCTAGCTAAAATAGATCTAAAGGATGCCTATTTTCTTTTGCCAATTAAAAGCAACTTTCGAAAGTATTTAAGAATTATTTTCAAAGAAAAAGATACGAATTCATTTGTATGCCCTTCGGTTTAAATATAGCTCCTTATGTTTTCATGAAATTATTAAAACCGGTTGTAAAACAATTAAGATTAAAAGGAGTACTATTAATTATATATTTAGACGATATTTTAATAATAGGTAAGGATTTTTATGAATGCGAAACTGGCGTTTCAATAACAATAAAACTATTAACGTCACTTGGCTTTATTACGAATAAAGAGAAAAGCATGTTGGTTCCAACACAAGAAATACAATTTTTGGGCTTTATATATAACACAATCAATATGACCTGCTTACCCGTAGAAAGAATTAAAAATATTACTGCTACCCTCTCTAAAAAATGGTTAAAAAATCAGTGTGTTCTATTAGGGATTTTTCGAAATTGATTGGGATGTTAGTTGCTGCTTGTCCAGCACTAAAATTTGGTTGGGTATATATAAAAATATTCGGAAGAGAAAAATTCTCTGCATTACGTAAAAATCACCGAAATTATAACCAGAAAATGATTATTCCAAGTTATTTAAAACAGGATTTTAAATGGTGGTCTAATAACTTATTTCTTTGAGTACGTGACAAAACAAAGTAAAATTGAATTAGAATTTTTTTCAGACGCCTCAACAACGGGTTGGGGTGCCTCTTGTAACGGTTTAAATACACATGGGTTTTGGAATGAAAATGAATTAAAATTTCACATTAGTTGCTAAGAATTATTAGCAGCCTTTTATGCCTTAAAATCTTTTACAAAACATTATACAGATATTAACGTTTTACTAAGAATAGATAACGTGACGGCCATATCTTGCATTAATCGCATGGGTAGTGTAAGATTTCCAAATTTAAATAACATCACTAGAGATATTTGGAATTGGTGCGAACGTAGAAATCTATACGTTGTTGCTTCCTATATACCGTCTGTAGACAACTTCAACGCTGACAGGGAATCTAGACGCATGTATACCGAAACGGAATACGAATTAAATAATTATGCCTTCAAAAGCATAGTGACTAAATTTGAGAATCCAGAAATTGACTTATTCGTATCAAAAATTAACAGAAAATGCAACCTTTTTGTTTCCTGGCGTCCAGACCCAGATTCCTGTTTAGTAGATGCCTTTACGTTAAGATGGAGCAAATTTTTCTTTTATGCTTTTCCACCCTTCGCACTGGCCCTCACAAACCTGGTATCCATTATTTCATAAACTTTTGCTTTTATCACCTTTCAGGATAGCGTACCCCCTTTACAAGGAACTTGCCCTAATACCAGGAATTTTATCCGGACAGCATACCTTAAAAGAAACATTCCAGAAAGCGCAATAGCATTTTTAATCGCTTCCCTGTCAGAAGGTACTTTAAAACAATACAGTAATTGTTATAAAAAATATTGGCTGTTTTGTAGCACAAAAGATTTAGACCCTTTTTCGTATAGCCTGGAAAATTTCTTATACTTTGTAACGTCATCTTTTAATTTGGGTTGTTCTTATTCTACCCTGAATTCCTATAGGGCTGCCTTGAGCCTAATTTTTCCAGTACTGGAGAAAGACGAAGCAATCATTAAAAGATTTTTTAAAGGTATAATTAATATGAGACCTAGCACTCCTAAATACTCATTTACTTGGGATCCAGAACCTGTACTTAAGTATTTGGAAAACATGTCTCCCCTAGAATCCTTAAACATAATGGATCTCACTTTTAAATTAGTCACCCTCATGGCACTTACTAGTGCACCTCGAGTCCAGACATTATCAAAAATTAAACTGAACAATATTATCAGATCTCAGGATGCAATTGAAATAAGAATTACAGATAGAATAAAGACATCGGCTCCAAATAGACCACAGGCCTTGCTAGTGTTTGCAGTTTTTCGTGAAAAACCAGGATTATGTATAGCGTCAACAATAAACCAACACATACTTGCCACATCGAAGCACCGCATCAAATAATCAAAATTACTTAATCCTGACACATAAGAAGCCTTATCATGCAGATAAGATGGTACTGGAAAGGAGTGGTATAGACACAAGCTTTTTTTCTAGCCATAGTACTAGACATGCAGCATCGTCTGCAGCGAATAGATCTGGAGTGAGCATTGAAATTATCAAGAATAAGGCAGGGTGGATTCAGAAATCCAGTGTTTTCAATGTGTTTTATAACAAACCTGTCATGGCAGAAAACACAGCCTTCGCAAATAGTATATTAAGTATTGGGAATTAAATATGTATTACAATTTGGGTAGCATAAATGTAAAATTACTATTTTTGTTGGTATTGGAATTCCTTTTGTAATAAACTATTATCTTATGCACCCGCACTTCTTTTTTTTTCTCTACTTTAAACATCTACAATGTAATTATATCGGAGGACAAGCGAAGGAAAATTGTAAGATTAACCGACTTACCTGTAAGGAAGGTTGATCTAAATTTTCCGAGCTTGTCCTCCGATATAATTACAGAACCCACCCTTCCCTCTTACACCCCAAGTGCGGGGCTAATACAAATAACGAAATGACTAATTTAGCAGCTAGGGTGGTTATATACTTTCTTTTTGATGATATAACTTTCAACATGTACCGACAGGTATGATATAACGCGATACTACAATGTAATTATATCGGAGGACAAGCGAAGGAAAATTTAGATCAACCTTCCTTACAGGTAAGTCGGTTAATCTTACAATTTTAAAAGTATGCTTTGATCATTATTTTTTCCTTTCGTCACCTCTAGGTAAGGAAGGTATTGTTTTTGGTCAAAAAAATCGGTGGTGAGATTTCAATGAATAAGTACGTTTTAGTGTCTTTACAATACGATTTTACTATTTTTACGATGATGTCTATATGTGTGTGTGTATATGTGACCGCGGTTTCTTGAAAATACGCTGTTAAATACAATAAATATAGAATATTCTTATCTAGACGAATTGATTGCATTTTATATTTCATATTCAATGGATATAGTTAAAGAATTATAAAAAAAAAAAAATTATAAATCAGCCAGTTATGCTATAACCATGGAAACAGCTACAATATTAAGAAAATTGTAACTGACAGATGTAAGTGTCAATGAAAAGAAAATGAATGTGGCAGAGATGAGGAGGTTGAGATAGATGTTCGGGAGGACAGGTAAGTAATTAAAGGATAAGGGAAATGGCTCGGGTGATAAGTTTCCGAATAGATACAAGAGAAACGATTGCATTTATTTGAACATGTCATCAAGAGAGATGAAAAATATATTTGAAGAAGAATAGCTTAGTAGTAGACGGTAAAAGAAATAAGAAGGCCAATGATAAGATGAGAGGACAAAATATGCAATTGATTATTTTTTAAATTGTAACAACTAATATATTAACTTTTTCATTTGTGTGTAATTCAAGTATAATTATAAAATCAAATATCACTAAACAATACTGGAATAAAGCAGTGGTGAACAAACCAGAAACGAATATATCAATCCGCACCAACTTCATAGTGGTAGATTTGCAAAAGTTGAGATTTGTGGAAGACGATATATTTGCCTTTTGAGATTTGAAAAACGCATAAGTAGTTATTTGAATAAGGCAATGTTATTTTTTTAGTTTTACCCAATAGGATGTTTTATAAATTAATATATGAATAAAATGATATTTGATGGGAGCAGGTAGGCAAAGCTCAACGTAGATGGCAGCATCCTAGCCATGTATTGTTACCGCAAATAATTTTGAGTGACTTGACTGACGGTGACAATTTTTTACCTCCTGCTTCCCTTGACAAGGGTGGTATAGGGATCATGCTAAAAATCGCATATCGAGATTTTGATAAATGACCACGTTTCAAGGTCCATAGAATCCGATTTTAACATTTTCACAATGATATCTGTAGGTGTGTATGTATCTTCTGGACACTCTAACTCTAATACTATCATTCGGAAAAAATTGAAACCTTGTATTTCGACCCTATTCTAATGTGGAAAAATGCCATTAAATTTTGGTATAAATCGAATAACTGGGAAATCGCACTTTACTTGAAACTCAAAATAGTTTTTCTTCCAAAAATACCTTCAAATGTCATTTTTTCGCGATTTAGATTATTATTATTATTTATTTATTGAATTTTTTATACGCCTGCATTAATAGTTTTTCTATATATTTTATGGATAAATTTATAAAATAATATAAAAATGATATCCCGGAGCCTATGCTTTAAACACAATTCCATTGTTGCACAGTTCAGTTCAAATGTATGTAACTGACAGATAAATGGCACTGTCAAAAAATAATCTTTTCAAATTAATAATAGTAATGTTTTAAAAAGATAATTGTAAATAGAACAATACATATATGTATAGCCATAGCTATATGGAAAGGAACTTAATATAGTTTTCAGCTAGTAAATATGCAGGTATGTATTTAAATTATATATATATATATATATATATATATATATATATATATATATATATATATATATATATATATACCACTATATTGTTACATCTGTCAGTTTGAAGTTACAAGGTTGTTGCTGTCATCTGTCATTGAGCATTGTTTGTTTTTAACCTTTTCACTGCGCATTTGTTTTACATAGCCCTTCGCTGTGTGCGCAATTTTCTACTGTGTTCCGTATATATACGTTCATAGCAGTTTACCGTACGCAACACACAAATAAAATGACGCAATAGGTGATAAAATCATAGAAAAACATTAAGATATTCAGATTTTATTACAGAAAAATAATTACATTAATGTCCAGAGCAGGAAAACGATAAACGTATATATAGGTCCAGAGCAGCGAAAAGGTTTAAACGTGTACGTGTTTTGGAGAAGTGTGTACCGTTTGTGACTTTTTGATATATGTATACCGTGTTTTATATTGACTTTTCTTTAAGTGTTTCGTAACATTTGGTGAAAATTAAGATTTTTATTCATGTAAGTTATGAAATATTGCTTTATTTTAATACTTTACTCGTGGCCGTGTGCCTGAGTGTCTAGTCGCGAATCTGGGGACCCGGGTTCGATCCCGACCGACGCCAAAAATTACATCGCATTTAATGGCACAAAATTGACCACTGTAACGCACTCTCCACGCTAGCAATGAGTGCCCGTAAGGTGACGCCTGGTAAGCACCCACACGGTACAAATATTTCATCATTACCGATATCTGCGTACGAAGCAGATTGGGGCACACCCAGCAATGGGTAATATACCGTGATGAAATATTTATTTATTTTATTTACTTTAACTCAACGTGTATTTTGTGTTTATAGCAGTTTAACAGAACAAACATTATTTGGACTTTACAATATACTAGTTGCAGGGCCGGCAACAACAGTAGTGCTCGCATTCTCGGGCACCATACGTAAAATTAAATGGTGGTGCTCTGCACTACACGCTTAAGCGATAAATGATTACTATTTTTTTTAATAATAATGTTGTGTTATAAAGCTAAAAGAATTATTAGTATTAATAATGTAATAACAATTTTTCAATTTTGTAATAAAAACTACTTGCATTCTAATCATGTGTTCTGTAACAAAATCAAGGTTATGTGCATTGTACTAGCGCCTACACGCATCCCCTGTTCTCTGTAGGGTAATAAAAATCTTAGCGACGCAGATGATCAAAAGCAAAACCTGTGTATCTGTCGTTTGTGTGAATTCTAAAGGATTGATAAATAATACTTTTTTCAGTTTTTTTAATAGGTAAGGTACATAATTTCTAGCTACTAGTTTTATATTCACAAGTGTGCTTTGTAATATTGTTAGATAGATTCTGGGGGAAGAAAAATATATATTTGAGCACCACACGTTAAAATTAAAAGTTGCCGGGCCTGACTAGTTGACTCTTGCACTACAATATTTAAGTTTTCTTGCAATAATATTAAATGTTTCATTTAACATAGGTAATTATTTGCAGATTGTTTGTAACATGGTGACTTGTTGTGTTGAGGGGTGCTCCAATAAATTAGGAGGAAAGTTTTTTTTATTTATTTTTATATTAATAGAAAACTGTACAATGTATAATTTGCGACACTTGCTGAAGTTGTTCTAAATATTTAAATATTTGTGAACACTTGGCACACTTCACAAGATTCATTCTCTGAATCAACCTCTCGGTCATTTATCAGAGACTGGCCCATTCAACCAGAACCACAGACGCGTTTCGCTGTTATTGCAGCTCATCAATGTGGTGTATTGACCTGATAAATGACCGAGAGGTTGATTTAAAGACTGAAATCTTGTGAAGTATGTCAAGTGTTCACAAATATTTTTATATTATTTAATAATAAACAATTGTAACACGGGGGGGGGGGGGGTCAAGAATGATGCTCTAACATGGACTTACTGCTTTTCTTCTTTTGCCAACGATGACAACTTCTTCTAACTGGTGGGCGCTTGATGTTCGCCCACCGCTTGTTATATACAGGACGGAACACAGACACTATTTCACTTAACACTTTGATGGCCGATGAACACACTTTCAATTATGGACACAGACACTTATTAGAATCTATACTAACTAACTTTATTTACATAATTATTTAATATTTACACTAAACTTATTATTATTGATTATACTAAACATATTATTACGGATTTCACTAAACCTAATTAAGCACATAAAACATAATAGTTACATTTTTATATAGTAACTCTGCGCAGTAGCGTCTACTACGCACTCAAACTAATATTGAAATTACATCTCGACAACACGAGTATCTAAAACCAACTCCATGTCTCGACAATACAAGACTCTAAAACCAACTCCATGTCTCGACAATACAAGACTCTAAAACCAACTCTCTGTCTCGACATCACAAGACTCTAAAACCAACTCCATGTCTCGACAATACAAGACTCTAAAACCAAATCCATGTCTCGACAATACAAGACTCTAAAACCAACTCTCTGTCTCGACATCACAAGACTCTAAAACCAACTGCCTTAAACAAAGAGTTACTTTCGTGAGAGGCCTTATCTCCGAGAGGGTGAAGGGGGTAACATATGGCATCCATATCAAAATATCAACCCTGCACGTAGGCTCGCAATAACTTCTAAACTTAATCGTCAACAAACAACTCTGACAGCTAGACTAAACAGTCAGTTAATAAAAGAGGATAACTATTTCTAAACAGAATTTTGACTAAAAAAGATAACAAGTTGAAACAATATTTCTGAAACTATAATTTAGAAAAGATTATAAAAAGTTACTTATTTGTTATTGCTCACCTTGTTACACAATTAAAAAATCTAATGAGTGTATTGAACAATTGTAATTTCGTATAAATACCTAGCCTAGATCTATCGATTTAAATAAATATTCTAAAAGATAACTGTAATGGTCACAGGTAACTGGAATTTTAATTATTTATAAAAAAAATTCTATATTGCAAGTTATATATATTTGCTAAAAAATATTTATATTCATTGATATTACTAGAAATAAATTTTAATTTCAAATATTTAATTTTATATTTGCCGCGTGAATTCCCACCACAATGTGACTGCAGCAGTACCTGCGTCCGTTCCCACCGGGTTGCATTCCCCGTGTCAATAGTTCAAGCTTATGCTCTCTGCATATTTATTCTTACCTCCATGGTTAATTATTATAATAAAAATTCATTCACCTGCTCCCATTTTTGTACATTCTGACTCTACCATAATATCTTCAATCGAAACGTTGTGTAAATCAAAAATAAAGACAATGAAAGTTCAAAATTCATCTATTATTCTAAATGAACCATTTTATAGAACATTTCACACACTTGAGCATTTAATATATAACTCGATAGGGTATTCATGAGATGGCACTGCAAGCGGTTCAAACGTGTTACAGCTGTTACAGTTTAGTTCGGGTCAGAGTTGTGAATTGTGTTAACCTCTATTGTAACCACTACAAATTATTTGTTTGTAAATAAGTATTTTGTAGATATTGTTTAGTGATTAGATAATTTATTGAACATGAGTTCCATGATGGATTTGTGCTTTATGTGCTCAAATGATGACAAGTGCAACATTGTGGATAACAAAATTGTTACTCAAGTGAAATATCTTATGCCTGAAATTGTAAGTAACTTTAAATATTTTACTTTTCTTTAAAGATATTTAATAACTTTGGAACTTATATTGAAATACGACGTCATATAAAGAAAATAACCTCAATAGTTACAAACGGCACATTCCTCCACAATTAAAATCTTATTCTCATCTAGGAAACAGAAAGTTCTATTTAAAAATAACTTTTTCATAGATTTTATGAAAAGCTGGGAGTACTTATTATTGACTGATTGGTCTATAAATTAATAATATTATTTTTTCCATCCTTACTACTTTTAACACTTCAGTGCCTATGAAATAATTTCTTCTGCTGATATTTATATGTACAATGTGTTTTAAAGAGTAATGAATGCATGAGCAGGCGTGATATAGTTGTAATCATGGAGATAGGAATAATATGGAGAGAGCATAAACTTCAAATAAAGATAAGGGGGAATGTAACCTGGTAAATAGGGACGCAGGTACTGTAGTAATTAAAAAGTCGCAAACGGTTCAGAAGTGAAATAGTGATTTTACAATGTTTTATTGCCTTACACAAAGCAAATTTCACCCTAATACACGCAAACTTAATTAATTTAAAAAATAATTATAATATGATTTATATATTAAATAATTCATTCCAATATTTGTAATATGTTTTTTTTATATAAATATTTTTACCTCTCGCTAAGAGAGGTATTGGAATCATTTTAAAAATCGCATGTGCAGATTTTAGTGAATAAGCACGTTTTAAGGTCCCTAGAATCCGATAATAATATTTTTACGATGATGTCTGTGTGTGTGTGTGTGTGTGTGTGTGTGTGTGTGTGTGTGTGTGTGTGAGAGAGAGAGAGAGAGAGAGAGAGGTTATTGGAGGTACGATTTCTCAAATTCTATAAGATTAAAGATTTGTGTAACTACGGATTCCTCAATCTAATAGTAATTGGAATACCTAGTTGAATAGATTCTGGTAACAATTGGACAACCGGAAGTAGTAGTATTATAACAAAAATCTTCTAAATATTATTTTTTGAAAATTTATGTTATTACAAATATTAAAAACCAAAATTCTCTATCCGACACATTTAATTTTTTTATTATATCTTGTATAGATTTAATGATATAGATATATAATCATACGTAATATAACAAGTGATATGATTATCATCGATGATATTCTCGAGTGAAACCGAGCTGCAGATTTCACGAGTCCGAAGGACGAGTTGAAATGTGCTGCTTCGGTTTCACGAGCAATATCTTCGATTATTAATCATATCACGAGCTTATATTTAATGAGAGAATATAATGAATTTTTGCAATCTAACCTAACCTAACTTGATATACATATTCATATTGTATTAAAACATGATACTTACGAGTTTTATTTAATATTTCGGAGTTTGAATTATTGTTATTATTTATTTTTATACTCAAAATTAACTGTCAATGTCATAAATAAAGAAAACAAATCCCTTAGTAACGACTATAAATACGGTGTTTATTTCTTTGTTTTTTATCATCGCTGTGATAAACTTGTAGCTAGGGAAATTCAGAATGTTGATTGGCGGAAAACATGTCACGTGACTAAGGAATTATATTCTCAATAAAATATTCTGTTGTAGTAAATCTCACAGCCGAAACATCTTCATGGTAACTGCTTGAGAAATTAAAATGTGTGTAATTGGCAGATAAATGTCACTAATGTCAGTGACAAAAATTCAGAGATAGTACTGAAGGCTTTTTCTGGGAACGATATTAAATATATCTTATTGTATTATTAATTATATATTTAAAATTATAGGTATATTACATTAACTCTTCAGAAATACCGCCAATCCCGATAATGAATTGAAAAAACCTCGAAAAAATGGAGAAAACTTGAATAAATTTAAAATTATAGAAAATACCATTACCTTTCATCATTACCGATATCTGTGTACAAAAGCAGATTGGCACACCCAGAAATGGGTAATATGCCGTGATGATATATTTATTTATAGAAAATACGAAAATATAAAGATTAGGTGTAATTAGAATTTTCTGTGTGTACGAGAAATACAATGGAAAGGGCGAGAGGTATTGTGATGGCCATAACAATTTTTTTTCTAATATTCATATTTTTTTTGAACTTTATTCTTCTTTGGTACGCCTATGGATTTTATAACTTCCCCTCGCCAAGTTACATTAGCTTTGTTCGCGGAAACAATTTTGAACGCATTCCGAACCGATTCAAGACAGATTCAGAATCGTTTTAAAGCGCATGCGCGATTCGTTACCAGTAAGAAATTTTGATGTCCACGAACGTTACATGAACGTATCCCGAACCATTTTCTCAGTTGTCAAATCATCAGGGTTGTCATTTGTCAAATGTAAGCTGATGTGCCTGGTTTGAAACTTTTCTTAAGTTTTTGTTTATGTAAAATAATAGCTTTGTTCGCGGTAGCGGTTCTGAACTGGTTCAGGTACTATTCGCATGCGCAGTTTGATTCTAAACGTTCTCGGTTAAAATAATTCGGAACTATGGGTAATAGTTCTTTGTTCGCGGAACAGTCAATTCGGTTCGATACTGATTCGTAACTGGTTCTACCAATCCTGCCGACAGAGCTAGAATCTACGGTTCGAACATGCGCAGTTAATGGTGAATACTTTTGAGTTTGGTTTTGTTGAAGAAATCTGTAAGAGTAAAGTGATAGTCAGACACGTTAAATACAAATCTCAGGTTTTTCGACATGTCAGATCATTTTAGTTCAAGCGATGAAGACTTGGAAGAAGTTTTGGAAGTTGTAATAGTCCCTAAAACTGTGAATTACTTTGAAGAAACTGTTCCACAGTTCAGTGGTGAACAATTTTCTGCACATTTTCGACTAAGCCGAGAAATGGCAGAAGAACTTGCCAACAGATTTGCTGCTTCTGAATATTACCACCGACAAGAAGGAGATTCAGAAAAATTATCGCCTTTAAAGTTTATCACTGTATTTTTGTGGTTTGCTGCCAATGAAGCAGCATCTTTTAGAGATGTATCGGATAGGTTCAACATTAGTAAAAGTAGCTTATATAAAATCGTAAGAAGAATGATTTTTTTTCTAAGCAATTTATCACCGGAGATCATCAAATGGCCAAGCGATGCTGAAAAGGTTGAAATTGAAAATTATTTTCGGAATAAGAATTTTCCAGGAGTAATTGGAATCATTGATGGTACACACATCAAAATAGATAAGCCTGCAGATGATCCCGACTCGTATTTAAACAGAAAGCATTTTCACTCTATTCAGGTAATTTGATGTGTATTTGCATATAATTTTTATATTACTGAAACCTTGTTTTAGGCCCAAATGGTATGTGATCATAGGCGAAGAATTCGCGATATATTTGTGGGATATCCTGGCTCAGTTCATGACAGCCGAGTTTTGAGAAGCTCTCCTTTACATGAAACATTACCAGAGAAGTGTAATGACCGATTCATCATTGGCGATAGTGGATATCCTTGCTTGCGACATTTACTGACCCCATTTAGGGACAATGGATATTTGACCAGGCGTCAGCGAAATTATAATTATGTGTTGTCCAAAAACAGATATATAATAGAACATTGCTTTGGTATTTTGAAGCAGAAGTTTCGACAGTTGTATCACATCAAATTGAAAAATGTCGCTGATGTAGTTCATTTTATTAGAGCATGTGCTGTTCTGCATAATTTGTCCATAGATGAATTAATTGAAGATGATCCACCTGAGAATGTGAATGACAGGGAAGTTGTCTTAAATGGGGATGATGATGATGAACCTGAGAGAGACGACAGAGATGGCGTGGCAGTACGAAATGATGTCATGAATACTTTACCATTTCTTATATAATTTGTTTTAAATATCACTACAAAATGAAAACAACCTGAACACAAATAAAATTAACCATATTATATACACATTTTGTAACTTTTATTTCTACCTTTAGTTATACAGGTAACTACAAAATAAACAGTATTTCAACTCATAATAAAAAAGTAACCATGTAATCTTGAACAATGGCAGAAAATGAATACATAAAAAATTCAGAACAAAACAAACCCTTGTGAAAAATTATAAAAAATTAACATTTGAAACTATAAACTACAATAGGAACATTTGAACTAACAAAAATGTATAATTTTTATTTAAAAATGTTGAAAAATGTCCCCGTTCTTTTGTATACATTTTTCCAGCAATTTATTTCTGTATTCCAAAAGTTTATTTTTTCTGATTTTTTCTTCCAAGTTTTTTTTCCTCTATTTCTAAACGTTTCTTGTAATACTCTTGTCTATCGCTTCTAATTTCTTTTAGAATGTTATATTTCAGTTTTTTATTCTGATATGTAGATTTTTTTGGAATATGTTTTTCATTCGATTTTGAGGTTAGAGCTACAGGTTCTTGCAGTTGTTCTTCATTAACTGTACTTATTGGACGTTCGGTGATTTCTTCCTCTAAAGGTTCATCATTTTCTATCAGAGTGCTTACAGTTCCCGAAGATAAAAGAAGCACAGGATGTATATTTTTCTTTTTTCCCAAAATATCATTCATGATGTCAGCGTATTCAAAAGTTTTTCTTCCTCTACCCGTCTTTTTGGAATCGTCAATAATTTTTTTATAACTTCGTTCTAGTACTTTCCACCTATTATCACAGTTTGCAGCAGTTATTTTAGACTTAGTTAAGTTTTGCAATTCTTTGGCGATCTCCTCGTACATTCTCTTTAAATTTTTAATTTTTATTGTGCCCACTTCTTTTCTGAATTTTTTGTATAAATCCAGAAATAATAAGGTATTCTGGTGAGTCCATTTATACGATTCCGTTTCCACCTCCGTGTTTGTCGCTGGAAGCACCAAAAATTCGGCTAATAGTTCTAAAAATATTAAATAATCAAATTGTAGTTTATAAACACTGCAAAATTATTGAGATTAAAACTTACCTCCCTCAGCAGACATTTTTTATGGTTTTAAAACTTTCTTAATGATAGTATTTGAGTTAGAGCGTAAAGAGGATCCACACACACACACACAGACATCATCGTGAAAATGTTAAAAATGGATTCTAGGGACCTTAAAACGTGGTCATTTAACAAAAACTCGATATGCGATTTTTAGCACGATCCCTATACCTCTCTTACCAAGGGTAGCGGGAGGTAATAAAGTATCAGTCACAAATATTAATATTAAAACGAACAGCGAGGTAATCACGGACTCTTTAGAGATTGCTAATAACTTCAACACTTTCTTTCGTAAAGCCTGTTTTAGACAATCATATATTTACATCTTTTCTTTTTACACGGCCAAATATTTGTGACATGTTTGATTGTTGCCAACTTAAGTACATTTTTATATGTTGGTAAGTTTACTACTACGGTTTACTAACTTCTCAAATGTTTACAGCTGATGGTTTCATCTGTGTGTCGCGCTCGTTTCTGTAAACTAAGTTGTGGAGTAACTGTTGTGCAAAAATATAATTTTTATATTTTTCAGTGTCTTCGTGCAACAATTCATTTTGTACTAAATTTAGTATACTTCTATTTTGTCGCCTTTGAATCTACGGCTTGACCAAAATTCGTTTACGCTTCAAAATCTTATTTCGTGCATTAACAACTGCGACAATTACAAATACATTTTTAATTTTTCTATTCATTGTTCTTCATTTGAAGTTGACGTTTGGTTTTGTGAAAAGTTTCATAGAACAGAGTAGCCAATTACCTGCAACTACACAAGAAATGTAAACTTTTTTTAATGAAAACCCTAAATCTCACCAAAATGTGAAGCAAATGACCTTCAAAATTAGAACATGCCCTGTTTGAGAATTTTTTACAGCATCGTATGGTACATAGAGTTAAGAATATAATACATAGAGAGGCGTAAAGTACGATTGTAGGCAATGACCTTGATGCCTAGTGACGGAAGGGGAATGAAGCGTCAGCCATATTGTGCCGCCCCATTTTAGCGCGTTATTCAAATCTGTCCATTTTACATCTATTTGTAAAATAAAGTTATATTGGAGTAATAAAACAATAGTAATAGTGTAATTTACTTGAATAAATCCAACCTAGGAAATAAATAATATCAACCGTAATAAAATGTTTTTATTTATACAAGATAATTCTGTAACTAAAATAAAATACATAATTATTTTTAAAATTTAAAGAAATACAATAAATATAAATATCTGAAACTAGTAACCTTCGAACAGAATTAATTTGTTATATTGTTGTCGTCGACTTTGTGATGAATCTTATATTTTTTGCAATGTAGTATAGTCGTATGGAAATATATTTTTCTGAAATAGCTTTAATCAAATAAATAATATGGTTTTCCATTGGATTCAATATTTCCTTATTAGGATTCGATATATTTTTCAAAACAATCAGCTGATCTTCTTGTAAAAATTTTTGATTCTTTAAAGCACGAAGTACTGACGACATAGTGGCAATTTTTTAATATTTCTTCGATTTCTCTGCTGGAGCAGTTTAATTTTCATTTTGTAACGTTGATCTAGTGCTTTTATTTTATTTAATAAAGCAGATTTATTTGGAGATATTTCACGTGTTATTCTTCGTAATGGTGAAAATGATGTTGTACGTGATATTGTTCGAATATATTTCTACTTTGATTGAGATAAAACAGAAGTTCTGAGTTTTTTAGAAGGAACTGTGTCAGTACCTAATTGATCTCTCTGCTGATTATTCGACGACGATTCTGTATAACTTTCAGCTATTGTCATCGGTGTATCTTGCAGCTGATGGTTATTAGTTGCATCTTGATCTCTCTTCTGGTTATTGCACGACAATTCTGCAAAACTCCCAGCTATTGCTATCAATGTATCTTGCTGCTGGTTACTAGATCCAGCTTGATCTCTTTGCTGGTTATTGGACGACGGTTCTACTTCCAGCTATAGTTATCGGTGTATGTAGCTGCTGGTTACTAGATACAGCTTGAAAAGAAGGTCCGGCAATTCTTATTGGACTAATTCCAATTACTTTTACTGAATGTAGAATAGCATATTCACGTAATCGTACATAAACTAAGGAAGTACGATCGAAACTATCTTCTGGAAAATGTTCTGAACAAAAAACGCTCCTCTTGACGGATTCCATCCAATTCTTTGTATCGCTTTTAATCAAGCATTTCTTTTTTCCAATTTTTCGGAAATCTTAATACAAAAATTGAAAAATAACAGGAAACTACTTATTTCGAAAGAACACTTTATTATAAAAATACTTACGCATGAAAGGTTATGTTTCTTTGCCTTTTAATAACTTTTTGCGCAGTTGATTTCTTCGCAGTACGATTAATGCAGCGCAAAACAGAGCACGATGGCATATTTATAAATAAAATTTAATAAATATATCCAGAAAAGTTCAAACAAATTTGAAATAGCACCCGGTAACGCAAACAAAAGCAAACAACGAATCAGAAATGGGGCTGCACAAGATGGCGGACCATTTCCCCGCACGGCTTCAAGATTTCAGGCTTACGCTCCCTCTATGTATTATATTCTTAACTCTATGGTATGGTACCATAAGAAGTTGTAAATTTATTACCGTGTAATCATTGAAATTTTGTGATCAAATACGAAGTTGTAAAAATGCATGTAAATTTATGATAATGTAAAACAGGCTTAACGCACCTCTAAATATAATTGACCAAATATCTAATCACAAAGTTCTCGTACTCCAGTGACAATAAGTCCGCACTCAAACAGTTAAGTTATTGCAAAATTTTATATTGTATTATTTTACGAAATATCTGGTCTATTCAAAATGTGACTCAAATTATATAAATACAGGGTGTAATAACTAAACGAAATTATTTCTATATTATTAAAGATACAATAAAATACTATAGGACAATCTTATAGAAGACCAAGGGGGACATTCGAATTGAGAAGAAAATATTTTTTTAAACCAGTGGTTTTCAAGTTTAACATACAAATTTATATTTTTTTCATTGGGATGGTATATGTTTTTTAGGCCCATTCGATAGAGTATTTTAAAATTTACTCTTTCGTTACAGAATTTAATTTGAATTCAGTGATATAATATTTTTATACCCTTACATAACGACTTTTTAAAAAAAAAATGCATGTAAAGTTTTGTATTAATTTGTTTAAATATGGCTATAATAAGAGTGCCATAAATGAGAAAAATGAATACGTGTTAATTTTTTTACATAGAATTGGGTCATTTCACATTTTCTAATTTATTTTTTCTTGAAAGAATAAGTCGAATTAAATATGTAGGTGTATGTTTTACAGTCACCCTACAAGTCTTTAGAATCAGAGATATGATTTTTTAAAAGTTGTCTTTAATTTCAAATATTTGGAAGCTGACATCGCGGTTACGTCACGGCTTGGCGGATGCGGCAGTAGCTCTCTACCGGTTGTGTTTGTGACTATGATTGTTTGGGTTATCACTTGTCAGTTTGATTTTGTGACAGCAACATATTGTTAACTAAAAACATATTTCATACAACTTTTACTCTAAGCCGGCTTCCGACGGCCTGTGGCGCGTCGCGCTAGAACCTGAGTAGACACGCTTCGCTCCATGAGCTTCTACACTACATTTGCACGTCGCGTTAGTGCGTCTGCGTAGTACGTGCAGCGCGCACAACCATGCACGGGCCTGGCCGAGCCACCCGCCATCTTGATTTTAAGTTAATTTGACGCTCATGCAGTTCATTATGAATTGTCAATAGAGAAAGATTGCTGTATCTGCAGCTACATGTGTTTTATTGTACTGTACATCAAAGCTGCTGAAACTATAATGCAAGAAACGAACGCGTGTAGGGACAAGCGGGTATACTTACATACGCCGCAACATATCGCGCCAACGGCTTCTTTTGATGCGTGCAACATTTACCGACAAATGATGGGAAGAACGGGCGGCGCGAACGTGCCACGCGCTGCCTCTTCCCATGGCTCCTCGTTACGTGCAAAAACAGGTAGTGGCTTGTACGCGCCACAGGCCGTGGGAAGTCGTTTTTTTTGCTGCACCTGTCACAATTTTAGGTTAGTTTGTTTACAACAGCAAACGGAAACTACGTGGACCGTTGTGTGTGTGGGGCGAATTCAAATGAAAAACAACCGGTATAATTCGGTTTTTATTTTCAAGTACTCGAATTAAAAATAACTTGATGCTTTGTAAGTGTTCTGATTTCTGATAAGTTGTAAATAAATGTATTAACATTAACTCGTTAACGGTAATCGTAATTGAACTTGAATCTTGATCTTTTCTTAACCGTCACTTGAATAGTGGATCGCTAAGATGATTTTGAAAGTCTTCTTCTTACGGCGAAATACATAGCGTGCCCTATCTCCCCTCTATTCCTAGTCTAAGGATCAGACAACAGCCATCACCGAGATTATAGCCGTATTCTTTCGCTGCGTCAGATCAGATCCATGTTACATGGATCAGTAAATTGCATGTTCTTTCGAATTCCGATCAGTATCCCCACCCCAAGACAAAGTAATCCAGATCAGTACTATCTACTCCAACAAAAACTTGGATTAGAAAGATCATATCACTGAAGATTCAAAAATGGCGGAAGCGGCGGAAGAATCTGTCATATTTTATAAGTCAATAAGGACAAGAGGTTACATTTAAGGTTCACTGAGGAAGGCACAGCGAAAAGTCGGTTTTTATAATAATAAACAAAACTAAATAGGTTGTATCATTTTAATCGAATAATAAGTTCTGAAAGATTTTTTTTAATAGTTCTAAAAGAAATTTAAACAAGAATAAACAATGGTAAATATAGAAAATTTAAGTTTATTTTTCCGACTGATTTTGACAGATACTTATGTTCTTTCGAATAAATTATCTGCGTCCACGTGACCTGATTTGAACTAATCCATACGATCAGTTGGATCTGATCCAACCCAGCGAAAGAATACAGCTTCTGTGATGTAATAGCTGACACTGACTTGGCGCTTGCGCGTATGGCATCTGGTGAGTGGCGGATTTTTTAATTCTTTGTTGTTTCCTTTCTTCTTTCTTATCTTGTCGATATTCACATTATTCACTCACAGCGAAGTATCGTGCCGCGCGTTTTATAATTAGTAAATATGTAGGTGACAGAAATATTACAAATTTATTTCGCAACAACTCAAACGACAGCTTATTGAGTGAAAAAATATATTAAATTTATCTGTTCCTATTATAAAATTAAAAAATCTGATGTGGCCAGCACAATACCTTCCGTCAATCCTGTGTATTATGTACAATTTCCATACATAAATTTTCTTGCAAAAGATTCTAAATTTTTAGTATTATGTGATTCCCTTTCTCGGCAACTGAATTCCATACTCCTGATAACAAACAAACCACATGATATAAGAAAATTATGAAATTTTGAATGAAAAATTATGACGCTTGTCAGTTATAACATAATTAATTGCTGTCATTTTGACACGGGTCCCCATATCTGCTTGCCAAAGTCAGCAAAGTCACGTCACATTGACATCTTCTTCTTTAGTTTTTCCCATTTGTTAGGTAAGGTTCTTCCATTCATTTTTGTTTTGCGTGTCGTTCTCAGTTCTCATTCAGTTTCTTTTCTCTCAAGTCTTCCGAAATACAGCCTTTCCATCTTATATTTGGTCTTCCTATATTTCTTCCATCTTCTATTACTAAACTATTAATTTTTCTTCCAATATATTCATACTCATGACATGTTCAAACCAATGTAATCGTCTCTCTTATATCTTTCTAGAAACATTAGAGTTATTTCCCTTATTCTTTCATTTATTTATTTTTTATTTATACTGACATCAGTCAATTTGAATTACTTGAATATATTAGCAGTTTCCATGGTTAAGTTAGCATAGCTGGCTGATTTATGAAATTTATTATCTTTATAATTCTTTAACTATATATCTGTTGAATATGAAATATAAAATGCAATCAAATCGTATAGAGAATAATATATTCTTTAAGTTATAATAATATTTAACTGAGTTTTTCAAGAAAAACTTAAAATCTTCAAATGAGGATACATCCGGTTGACCAATTGTAACCAAAATCTAATCAAGTCTGCATATGGTTGTAAGGAAGAATTGTAATTTTTGGAATTCTAATATTGGAGATATCGCGGCCGAAACCGCGGTCACATACAAACACTCACACGCACACACACACACACACACATACACACACATACACACATACACACACATACATACACACACATACACACATACACACACATACACACATACACACACATACATACACACACATACACACATACACACACATACACACATACACACAATACACACACACACACACACACACAGACATCAGCGTAAAATCGTATTGTAAAGTCCTTCGAACGTGCTTATTCAATGAAAACTCACCACCGAAATTTTTGACCAAAGACAATACCTTCCTTACCTAGAGGTGGCGGAAGGTAAAAAATCTGATGTGGCCAGCACATAACCTCTCGCCGTACATTTTACCTGGCTCTATTGATAAAGCAAAGAATATTTTTAGAAATACAAATAATATATTTCTTATAAGTCTATGACGTATAAACTTCTTCATTATTCAATAAGAGCATGACTCAACATAAAACAATTTTCACATATATTTACAAAATCTATAGAATATTTTACCATAAATTATGTACAAAGTAGAGTTTACTATATATAAATTTTTTGCTGGTAACAGGGATTTTCAATTTGAACAACGTTCTTGTTTACTTTCTCTTCATATTCTTCTACTAAAAACATTAATTTTTGGCGGCTAAAATGTATAATTTGAATTCTGCATCTATTCTTACATATCTTCTTTTACATTTTATTTTTTATACATGTTGTATCTAAATAACACTAATTCCCATTAATAAAATGATGGATAGATTGCACTCCGATTGTTTTCTTATATCGATGTGTAATTTTGTCAATATTTACAACTTACTTGAGAAGAATTTAATAGCTTTTTCGCAGTTCAATGTTACTCTAGCTACAGTGCTGGTGTACATTGTCCCATAATGTTTGAAACAAATTTAAGTCCTTCAACTTAGACTTGTCACCTCCATAATAGTCACAGATCAAGAATTAAGCGATTCTCTAAGTATATTTTTCTTTTATTACTCATTATTTCGATGAGATACAATTTTTCTGTATTTTACGTTGCAGAGTGGAGACCCTCTTCACTTTCATCTTGCGCTTATAACATTTCAATATCGTCTTCCTTCGAGCTGTATTCTCGCTTATATCTATTCTTTCTATTTAGATTTTTTATATTTAAATTCATTCTATGAAGAAATTTTGTCCTACTCTTCTAATTTTTCGAGATGATTCCAATTCATTGTTGGCGTTAACAATATTACTGAAGGGTATGTGTAATATACCTATAATTTTAAATATTTAACTATAAATACAATAAGAAATAATATAATGTATGTACTTCCCAGAATAAATCTTCAGTAATGTCTCCGGATATCTGACACTGACATTTATCTGTCAATTACAAACATTCAAATTTTCAACTATTTTCCATGGCATTCTTTCGGCTGTAAAATTTATTATTTTATATATTACATTTCTTTTATCTCTAATTCTATAGAATATATAATAAAATAATTAAATGTATCAGATAGAGAATTTAATTTTATTTAATATTACCAAAAAAAAAATTTTCAAAAAATAATATTTAGAAGATTTTTTTTCAAGAATCTTCTACTTCCGGTTGTCCAATTGTTACCAAAACCTTTTCAGATCTTCCCATGAATGTCCGATTGGGAAATACATAGTTAAACAAATATAAAGTCTTATAGTTGTTGAGTAATCGTCCTTCCAACATACCACACACACACACATACACACACATCTACACACACACATCCACACACACACACATCCACACACACACACACACACACACACACACACAGACAGACATCATCGTAAAAATGTTAAAATCGGATTGTAGGGACCTTAAAACGTGCTTATTCAATAAAATCTGAATTCAATCAACAATCAAAAGAATGAAATAACACTTGCCGCTCGAGTTATAAGTTATACATTGCGAATGGTGGGGTGGTGCTCGTGGTCATGCGTTATGCCCACTGCGCAGCCTGAATTTATTCGAATGATCATTCAAATAATTATTCGGTTAATAATATCATTCGAATACAGATAACCGGTTATCAAAATTATTCGGTTTTGCCCATCACTACTTTTATGTGAGTAACAAGCCGTGACGTCACGAATTTTACAGCTGCCAAAGTTTATTAGCAAATTTATGAATGAAAAGTCGCATATTTCATGTTGTTTTATATTACTATATATATTTATTAAATGAGACGGATTTCACGATTTTATAAAAAACGATTTTTTAATGACCCCATTAGAGTGCCCTAACAGAAGGAAGTGAATATTTTGTTGTTTTAATTAATCATAAATGTTAACACAAACGAAATATTCACGTATTTCTTTCATGGCATTCTAATAATAAAAATACATGTTCTCATTTAAAATATGAAAGTTAGTTCCTGTATATTGAGAACCACTGATAGATTTTTTTTTTAATTTGTCTTGTGAAATAGAAATTTAAAATGATCAACTGTATTTTATCATAGTTATAGTTGGCTTTGGCACAAGTCGAAAAAAGTGGCTTGATATGTTTTCTGAGATCTATAAATTGAAAAAATGTGAAAACTGAAGAAAATAATGTTAAAAATAAAGAGTTTTTCATTTGTTTCTTAATCATTTTCGATATTTCCTCCAAAAATTAATATTTCATGTATTATTTATGTTTAAAACAAAAGAATGTAAACTTGTTATACAGGCTGGTGACGGCACAGCCGAACATAGGACTTTAACATGTAAATTTTTTCGTAAAATAGCTTCAAATAAAAGTTGTAAAGCATAAAATTCTACAACTGAATCAATAAGCAAAAAAGAAAATAGGTATAAATATGTATGTCGAAAATCATCTCAAAAATTGCAATAGCCATGGAATTGAGACAAAATAAATAACAAATGTCTAACGGTTTGTCTGTCAAACTAGGATAATTTATTTTTATTGTTATTTGTAATTTCTGTTCAAGTGAACAAATGTTAATATAAATTAACAGATAATTGTTAACTGGTACAGAAATTAGAAATAATATCTAATAAAAATAAATTACCCTAACATGACAGATAAACCGTTAGACATTTGTTATTTATTTTGTCTCAATTTCATGGCTATTCCTATTTTTGCGGTGATTTTCGACATTTTCATACCTAATTTCTACCGTTACAAGACATACAAAATTAATTTTGCATATTTTATGTGGAACGGTTTAATCCAAAATAATTAGGGAAGCATGAAATTAGGTAAGTCTGATTTTACATGTTAAAGTCCAATGTTCGGCTTTGCCGGTCACCACTTTGTATATCATTAAAAAGCTTATAAAAGAAGCAAAAAGATGAGACTATTTTCAACATAGGTTCTCATTAAAAAAAATCTGATGTGGCCAGCACAATACCTTCCGTCAATCCTGTATATTATGTATAAATTACATACATAAATTTTCTTGCAATAAATTCTAAATTTCTAGTAAACTTATTTCATAAACAAACTATGCAAACTGCACTTGACACTGGCATCTTCTTCTTCTTTAGCTTTTCCCATTCGTTAGGGGTCGCTATTTTTTATTTTCTTCTTCCACTCATTTCTGTTTTGCGTGTCGTTCTCATTCAGTTCCTTTTGAATCATCATGTCTTCCGCAATACAGTCCTTTCATCTTATCTTTGATCTTCCTCTGTTTCTTCAACCCTCTATTACTAAGCTATTCATTCTTCATCCAATATATTCTTCATTTCTCCTCATGACATTTTCAAACCAATGTAATCATCTCGCTTGTATCTTTCTAGAAACTTGTAACACTAGAGTTATTTTCTTACCTATCTTTCCGTGTCTTCCCCAACATCTACTTCAACATCCTAATCTCTACCACATTAATTTACTTTTTATTTATACTGACATCTGTCACTTTGAATTATATGAACATATTAGTTTCCATGTTTAGCATAGCTGGCTGATTTATAAAATTTAATTTCTGTAAAATTCTTTAACTCTATATCTATTGAATATGAAGTATAAAATGCCATTAAATTGTATAGAGAATAATATATTTTTTAAGTTATAATAACGTTAAATATCAATAAATCAAATTTAACTGTTAAATTTTCAAAAAAATATCTAAAGTCCTTAATTTGTAAAGATGATTTTGACGTAAATTTTAATCCAAACAAATGTAAAGTTGTAAAAAATATTTTTATTACTTACGTACCAATAAATTTAAAAATGTTATTTTATATTCATTACAATCTATGTTTAATATAATTGCCATAAACCAAAATTTGTTTAAATCGGTTGAGCCGTTTTTAAGACTCGTTGGACAAAGTCTTCCGGGGCAATTTGTACACAACTTTAATGAGCATATTTTTACCTCCCGCTACCCTTGGTAAGGGAGGTATAGGGATCGTGTTAAAAATCGCATATAGAGATTTTAGTAAATGATCACGTTTTACGGTCCCTAGAATCCATTTTTAACATTTTCACGATGTCTGTGTGTGTGGATCCTCTTTACGCTCTAACTCAAATACTATCATTCAGAAAGTTTTGAAACCATGCATTTCTACCTTATTCTAATATGGAAAAACTGATTACATTTTGGTGGCAATTTCTTCAAAAAATACCTTTAAATGTAATTTTTACTCTATTTGTTATTATAAAAATTAAAGATTATTCCATTTTCTACAAGTTTGTTTTAATACCTTTTCTATATATTGCATGGATAAATTTATAAAGTAATATAAAAATTATATACATAGGTAAATGGCGGGAGGTACTGTGTTGGTCACATCAGATTTTTACAATGAAAATTCATGTTTCAGACAATCTTCAAGTTGAGGCTTCCGCTACGCTTCTGTTCCATTTGCGAACAGAAACTTCAATTGTTTACTACATTTAAGAAGGACTGTGTGGAGAACACTCTACGTCTGGAAGCATGGATCAAGGAGGCACCGGAGAGCACAGACGTGACAGACAATTGTACGACATCTGAAACAAAGATTAATAAAATCGATGAAATTTATATAAAAGAGAAACTGATAGATAAGAATGATAAGCAAGAAGTAAATTATTCATTAGTGGACGAAATTTGTATTAAAGAAGAACCGCTCCTAGAAAGTTCCTTTGGCTATAAACTTGATTTATTACAAGAAATATTGAAGGAGGAAGGCCCACTTGAAACAGATACTAATTTTCAAGAAGACAGCAGCGTTGATATGGGCAATGAATGTGTTCAGAATTCTGATGACCGTGATGTAGTTTCTGATAATAATGAAATTAACTCTGACAAAAATATTGCAGTTACTGGTGGTGCAAGTGGTGACAACAAAGAATTTCAGTGTAATAAGTGTAAAAAATGGTTTACACAAAATTCAAACTTAGCCAAACATATGAAACTACACACAGGCGTCAAAGACTTTCAATGTAATGAATGTAAAAAATGGTTTTTTCACAAATCACACTTAATTAGCACGTTAGCCCCCACGTGGGTTGCCGGCGCCCTACGGTTTTTGTTATACGTAAGCTCTTATATACTATGCGCAATATTTTCCTATAAAGCACGAGTTTGATCTTGTATTCTTGTGCATCACTGGCGACCCACCCGGTCTTACAATAAAACAATTTGCATATCGTCGACGATATATAGACAGTTTGCAATAAGCCTTAGTTATGTATATATTTGGATATTTTTAAAATAAAAGTATTATTTTGGTGCTCGTAAATATGAGTGATCAGTTACCATCTACTAGTAAATGGCAACCTGAAGTATGTTATACTGATGAAGAATTGTATTCCATACTTATGGAATCTGAAAGTAAAGATGATTTTTCTAGTGAAGACGAATTAGTTTTTTCGGACTCAGACAGCATTTCAAGTTCTTCAGAGCAAGAAGATATTATAATGAAATACATTTAAAATTATAATTTTAATTTGATTTATTTTTATATATGATATTATAACATTTAATTTTGTACGTTTTATTTCAATAAATACGTATTTTGAGAATTTGTATTTAATTAGCTACCACATAAACCGCAACAAAAATGGCCAAAATTGTTCAAATCATGTCATTTTTTTTTTCAAAATATAGAAAATTTTATCAGCTGCCCAGCTGTATATAGCAATAAACGATAAGAACGGGACCAGTAAGTCTATTCTCATTTAAAAATACAGTAGTTGTGGGTTACATGTGTCTCACTTGGTCCAACAGTAACAAAATTATGTGGGACACCCGCGACCCACGTGAGCCCGGACAGACAAAATTATTGTAGCATTGGTGGTCGTTAACGTGTTAGTCATATGAAACACCATACTGGCGTTAAAGATTATCAATGTAATGAATGTAAAAAATGGTTTACACTAAAATCAAACTTAGCCAGACATTTGAAATCACACAGTGGCGTTAAAGATTATCAATGTAATGAATGTAAAAGATGGTTTTCAGATAAATCAAACTTAGCCAGACATTTGAAGTCACACAGTGGCGTTAAAGATTATCAATGTAATGAATGTAAAAGATGGTATTTAGATAAATCAAACTTAGTTACACATATGAAATTACACAGTGGCGTTAAAGATTATCAATGTAATGAATGTAAAAGATGGTTTTCAAATAAATCAAACTTAATGTCACATATGAAACAACATACTGGAGTAAAAGATTTTCAGTGCAATGAATGTAAAAAATGTTTTTTAAATAAATATAGCTTAGTCATACATATGAAAAAACACACTGGCGTTAAAGATTAACAATGTAATGAATGTAAAAAATGGTTTTCAGATAAATCAAACTTAGTTAAACATATGAAACAACACACTGGCGTTAAAGATTATCAATGTAATGAATGTAAAAAATCGTTTATACAAAAATCGCACTTAACTACTCATATGAAACTACACACGGGCGTTAAAGATAAAAAATGCAATGAATGTAAAAAATGTTTTTTACATAAACCAAATTTAGTTACACATATGAAACAACACACTGGCATTAATGGTTATTAATGTAATGAATATAAAAAATGGTCTTCACAAAAATGCTTTTGCATACATACATATTTTGGTGATACATATGAAACAACATAGTGGAGTAAAAAATGTCAATGAAATAATAATAAAAAAAAAATGTTTTCACGGAAAAAAAATTAAAAAATTAGTACCGCCTGGAATCATTCCTTTAGTTTTATGTATGTTTACTATTAATTGGGTAATCTATACTGTGTACTCGGATGTATTATAGTAGAGATAATTAGGCAGAAGACACACGTCATCAACCTGAAAAAAGCTTTATAAAATGGAAAATAACTTGTAGAAATTATTAGGTGTTATTTATTTTTAAAAAAAGATACAAAAAAAGTACTAGCAATAAGTAATTTATACATTAATGATATTTACAATGATTTCTAAGTCGATTGTTATTCCTTTTACAGAATATATAATTATTTGAAATAATTGTCGTTTATATTCCTACCATACGTTGGCACTACTGAGAATGATCGTGTTATGTCAAATAATTTTATATTGCGTAAAAGAAATAAGGATTGACTTAGAAATCATTGTAAATTCATTAATATATACGTTTCTTTAATACTCCAATATTTTTTCTTCTTCTTTTTTAAAAAAATTAATATACACTGAATAATTTCTACAAGTTATATTTCATTTTATAAGATTTTTTCCGGTTGATGACGTACGTCTTCTACCTAATCATTTTCACTTTACCAAATTTATATGTTTAATATAAATCAAAACCATTTTATATTTCGTTTATTTACACTACATATATGTATTATGTGTGAATTATAAAAAATAAGTTTAAAATAAATAGACAGAGTGCTCATTTTTAAGTTGGTTGAACAACCTGTAGAAATTATTTGAAATAATTTTCTCTTGTACATAATAAAATCTGTATTTTATTACCTTGTGCTCATTTTAATTGTATTAAATGTTATTAAATCATTTAAGTCTTATTTTCTGAAAATATTTTCATTTACAGGAATCAAACATTATTATAATTATTTAAGTATTAAGGTCAGTCAGTGCATCGTACCGGTTGAGGATGAATCCGACACCGATAGATATCTCCAATACTAGAATTCTAAAAATTACATTTTTTACGCATTCCTCTTCCTTACATTCATATGCACACTTGATTAGATTTTGGTTATAATTGGTCAACCGGAAGTACACTTATTTGAAGATTTTAACAGTTTTTCTTGAAAAAACGCAGTTAAATATAATTTTTGACTTTTACTGTTATTATAAATATTATAGAATATTCTTATCTATACGAATTGATTACATTTTATATTTCATATTCAATGGATGTAGAGTTAAATAATTATAAAAAAAAAAATTATAAATCAGCCAGCTATGCTATAACCATTGAAACAGCTACAATATTAAGAAAATTCTAACTGACAGATCTAAGTGTCAATGAAAATAAAATGAATGTGGCAGAGATGAGAATGTTGAGATGGATGTTCGGGAAAACACAGAAAGACAGGTAAGTAATTAAAGGATAAGGGAAATGGCTCGAGTGATAAGTTTCTAGATAGAAACCAGAGAAACGATTGCATTTGTTTGAACATGTCATGAGGAGAGATGAAAAATATATTTGAAGAAGAATAACTAGCTTAGTAGTAGACGGTAAAAGAAACAGAAGACCAAAGATAAGATAGAAGGACAAAATATGTACTAAATTTGTATCAAAAAATTGTACATATCATTTGTATATAGATAAATTTATTTGGCATATATAAAATATGCATTTGATTATTTTTAAATTGTAACAACTAATATATTAATATTTTCATTTGTTTGTAGTTCGATTAGAAAATCAAATAACATTAAACAGTACTGGAATAAAACAGTGGTGAACAAACCAGAAATGAATATAACAATTCGCGCAACTTCATAGTGGTCGAGATTTGTGGAAGACGGTTTTTTTTTTGAAAACTGAACGCATAAGTAGTTATTTGAATAAGGCAATGTTATTTTTACCCAATAGGTTGTTTTATAAATCGATGTATTGTAACGTTTTTATTTATATGGGTGAAGTGTAAAACATAGACAATTATTATTAACTAAAAGAATACGTTTATTAAACGGTAAATAAATATTAGAAATATAATTAAAAGATTATAAAAGTAACTAACACTATGATAAACAAATGTTAACACTAATTTAAAGACTAAGATTATTATAAGATAATTAAACACTAAGATTATTTATTTAAACAATTAACACTACTGTTTATGTCCCTAATCACATTTATTTATGTTCACTTGTCGACTGTTCTTTTTATCACCAACTATTCACTACACTTATTTATATTAGACTTCTGCACTCGTTGCTTGTATAATACAGAGTGTCTTCGCTGGCTTTCGCGGTGGGTTATATACCTGGCGGAATTATTTCTAGGCTCTTCTGGAGAAGCTCTAGAGGTAAACAACATCACACAATAGATTACCGCGACCAGTCCTAACGAGTGCGTGGCGGCCAGACACTGAGGTGCCTGGTAGCACGGCGGCGGCGGCTGCGGGGGTTACGTTACACTGCCCCCTCCTTAAGACTGTTTCGTCCCGGAACAGTCCGCGGTGACGAAACCTGCATGTACTACCCTTGGTGCATTTCGAGTTCTTAAAGAAGTGACAGTCGATGGTCCGCTCGACTTCTTCTTTCTGTCCGTTAGGGTTAAAGCTGCAGACGAGAATTTCAATGCCGGTGAAACGGAAGAGGATCTCTAACATGTTCCTTACAATCCTCCAGTCCAAACCGTCTAGACCACAACATAACTTCGGTACCGCTAGCTTCAAAATGTCATTCTCCAGTAAATGATCCTTCAAGTCACACAGCGAGTTCCATAGATTGCGATATGACGGCTTCTGGTACGAGCGTGGTTTTGTTACCAAGTAGTAGATATACCGCTGATGTTCAGTATTGTTATCCCTCAGTCGTAGCATCTTCCCGACGGATGGACCTTGGTTGGCCAGTTCTTGTAGTCGTCCATATTTCGCCTTAAAGACTGAGGCTATGCCGCGGGACATCTTTAAGTCTTCTGATACGCAGTGGCCGAGGGAATACTCTGAAGACACGGTGAACAGATCTCGGTGTTCTTCTTTTGTCACGCAGTACCGCGCCTTGCGTCCAAAGGAGTAGTTCTCCATGAAATCTTCAAAAGTCGGTTCTTGACGAACTGTTGCTCCATTATGGTCTTCGTGGTTGTCTCCGGCAAAAGGGGCTAGCCGATTAAAGTGTACCACTCTCGGCTTCCCGGTAGGTCGTTTCTTAATTCTATAAACCACGTCATTTATTCTTTTGACTACCTCATAGGGGCCCTTCCAATTCTTTTGCAGCTGTGGTGATAACCCGCGGCGCCTTTGTGGGTTGTAAAGCCACACTAAATCCCCAGGTTGATATCCACCTTTTTCGGCTTTGATGTCATACCGGTCCTTCATTCGGTCGCTGGCAGTTTGAATGTTCGTACGGACTTGTTCATGAATGTGATCCATTCTTCTCCGTAAGCTCGTAACGTAGTCTTCTCCGGCCAGATCTTCCCCAGGTTTGCTGCCGAACACCAAATCGCATGGTAAACGCAACTCACGTCCGAATAAGATGTTCGCAGGAGTTTGCCCTGTCGTTTCATGCACGGATGAACGATAAGCCATCAGGAACAGATGAAGATGTCGGTCCCAGTCCCTTTGGTGGTTGGAGACTACCTTCGACAAATATCGGTTGATCGTTCTGTTCATTCGTTCAACCATGCCATCGGACTGCGGATGCAATGCAGTTGTCCTTGTTTTATTAATTCCTAATATCTTACAGATATTTTGGAAAACGGCAGACTCGAAATTTCTTCCCTGGTCGGAGTGAAGTTCACGTGGTACCCCGAATCGACATATACATTCTTTAACTAAGGTTTCAGCGACCGTGGTGGCTTCTTGATTGGGTAATGGATAAGCTTCAACCCACTTGGTGAAGTAGTCCATCACAACCACGATATATTTATTTCCGTCGTTACTTTCTGGGAATGGTCCGGCCACATCAATCGCAATGCGCTCAAATGGACTGCCAACGTTGTATTGACGCATTGGAGCTTTTCGTCGTCTATGAGGGCCGTTACTTCCCGCGCAAACCACACATTTCTTGCACCAGTCTTTAGCATCTTCAGTGAAGTTAACCCAGTAAAACCGCTGGTGCAATCTTTCTAGGGTTTTGGTGACTCCAAAATGGCCTCCAGACCCGTCATGGATCTCTTTCAACACGTCTGGTATTCTACTCTTAGGAATGACCAACTGAGCTTTCTTCTCAGTTCCATCAGCATTCTCTACCACACGCTTCAACAGGCCATCCTCAATCACCATGGAGTCCCATTGCGCCCAGTACGCTTTTACACTCTGTGAGTGTGGTGCAACGTCTTCCCATATTGGTTTGCATTCTTCTGATTTCCATTTTAATAAGATTTTCAAAGTCGGGTCATTTTCTTGGTCCTTGCGTAGTCCATCGGGCTGCCAACTATCATCGACTACTGTTGTCCTGGCGACGGTAAACTGTTTCTCTTCAAGTCGACTACAATGTTTGCAGTCATCTTGGCAAGGCCTTCTGGACAATGCATCGGCATTACGATGGCTGGTACCTATCCTGTGTTCGATTTTGAAATCGTATTCCTGTAGTCTTTCTATCCATCTAGCCACCTGACCTTCAGGATTCTTGAATTGTAGCAGCCATTTTAATGCAGCATGATCAGTTCTAATCAAAAAATTTCTTCCGTACAAATATTTGTAGAAATGTTCCACGGATTTCACGACTGCCAAGAGTTCTTTTCTGGTCACACAGTAATTCCTTTCTGGTTTTGACAAGGTCTTACTAAAGTAGGCAATAACTTTCTCATGCCCATCTTGTATCTGGGAAAGAACGCCACCAATTCCGACGTTGCTGGCATCTGTGTCTAGTATGAATTCTCCTTCAGGTAAAGGATAACTCAAGACGGGTGCGCTTGTCAAAGCATGTTTTAGTTCTTTAAATGCAACTTTACAGTCCATTTCCCAGATAAATCTTCTTCCTTCTTCAGTAAGCCCTGTCAGTGGCTTGGCTATGTTGGCAAATCCAGGTACATATCGTCGATAATAGGTATACAAACCAAGGAAACTTCTAAGTTCGTGTTTGTCCCTAGGTGCTGGCCAGTCTCTCACAGCCTTTATCTTCTCCTGGTCAACTGCAATACCCTTACCGGAAACCACATGTCCAAGGTAATGAACTTCCCTTTGAAACAGGTGACACTTCTTCGGGCTAAGTTTCAGGTTAGCCTTCCTCAATCTCTGGAAAACCTCTTCCAAATTCTTCATGTGGTCCTCGAATGTCTTACCTACCACAATAATATCGTCGAGGTACACTAAACAGATTTTCCAAGATAGCCCAGCCAATACTGTTTCCATGAGTCGTTCAAACGTTGCAGGAGCATTGCAGAGCCCAAACGGCATTACGGTAAATTGCCAGAGTCCTGTACCAATGGTGAAGGCTGTCTTCTCCTTGTCTTTTAGATCCAAATCCACTTGCCAGTAGCCGCTCTTTAGATCCAAAGTGGAGAACATTTTTGAGCCAGCCAAAGTGTCTAATGTGTCGTCTATTCGAGGTAGCGGGTAGCTATCCTTATTCGTCACGTTGTTAAGTTGACGATAATCGACGCAAAATCGTGTAGAACCATCCTTCTTCTTCACTAACACCACTGGTGAATCCCATGGACTGCTTGAAGGTTCAATCACACCTTCCATCTTCATGTCCTCGATTATTCTTTCTGCTTCCTCACGCTTCGCCAGTGGTAGTCTTCTTGCTGGTTGACGGATGGGTCTTGCGTCTCCGGTGTCTATTTTATGGTGAACTACATTAGTTCTCCCTTTGGTTTTCTCATCAAATTGGAACACATCTTTAAAATTTCCAATTAGATTCTTTGCCTTTGTTCTCTGGTCGGCGGTCAATTCTTCAAATGATGTTGTCAATTGATTGATTAACGTGTCCGGAACTTTCTGAGATGTGTTCCCTTTGGCCTTTACAGTTCGAATAATCGAGGATACTGCCATGCATTCTCCTACAATTGTTCCTCTCTTCAGAACAACAGGATAAAAATTTACGTTCATTATCCGAACTGGTATTACCTGGCTGGCTTTGACCAGTGATTTTCCGACAACAACTCCAGTGCCGGTTTTGGCATCATCATTCTTGGGCTCCAGCATAACGATACTTCCCTCACAGAAACTACCATCTAAATGTGCTTCCAGGATAGTTTCACTTCGTTCTGGGAGAGTAACGTCCTCGGCCATTAGTACGCGCACAGCTTTGTCATCTCGTGGATTTAATACAAGTTCTTCTTCATTGACCATCATCACGCCCTTCTTCAGGTCAAGTTTAAAACCATGCTTTGTCATTGCGTCCATTCCGAGTATTAATTCATCTTCAACTTCAGCTACCAGCGCACGATGTTTAAAGGAGGTGTTTCCAATAGAGATGGTGACATCTACTTCTCCTAATGCGGTAGCTTGTTCTCCCGTCGCTGTGCGTAACCGCCACTTGGTTGGTTGAAGATGTGTCTTGCCAGTTTTCCTTATGAAGTCGGGCCTAATTATAGTTTTTGTCACACCCGTATCCAGTAGCATTTTCATTGGCCTTCCGTTAATAGAGCCATCCACATAGATGCTATTGGCTTTATGATGAAGAGATGCGACATAACTGATGGATTGTGGAGCTACTAGATTACGGGTCGACAGTTGCTCCTTCGCATCAACCGGATTTAGTTTTCCGATTCCTTTTCTTCCTTTGCAGATTCCGTCTTCTTTTGCATTTTTCTGCAAAGTCTTCGCGGATGACCCAGTTCACCGCAGTTCCAACAGCGGAGTTTCTTTCTTCCAGCAAACATTTCATTTTCAATTCGCCGTAACCTCTCATCTAAATCTTCTGTTGTTTCATTACTCTCAGCATCAATATTTCGCACTCGCGATTGGTTACGTGAAGTTTGTTTGGCAGCTTCATGCTCCAATGCATATGAGAGTGCGTCAATTAAAGTTTTTGGGCGAGCCAATCGTAGTGCTTGCTGAATTTCGCTGTCTCGAATCCCGTAAATGAATGATTGAGTGGCCAGGCACTCCAAAACGCTGTCAGGAGCCGTAGGATGTGCGAGATGAACCAAACGAGCTACGTCAACTTCAAATTCTTGAAGGCTTTCTTTTGAACTCTGATACCGGTTCCTCAGTTGCGTCTGGTACACCTGCTCCAGATGCGCATTTCCATACCGCATATCCAATCGCTTGACTAGCTGGTCGTAGTCTTCTTGTTCTTCTTCTTTCAGCGTTTGCAGGATGTCGATAGCTTCTCCGCGCAACGAGACAGTCAACGCCGTAGCCTTCTCCTCGGGCGTCCAATTATTCGCTTTTGCGGCCGCTTCAAATTGTTTTAAATAATTCGGCCACGAAGACTTCCCGTTAAATTCCGGTGTTTTTATGTGCATTTTTGAAATAGTATCAGATTTTACTAATTTCCTTTCTTCTAGTAGTCCTGTCCTTACTACATCGGAATTTGACATTGACGATGATGTAATTTTAGTGAATTTTTCTCGTAGTTCTTCGATCTTCTTGTCATACTTATCATTTAAATTTTTGAAGCCTTCTTCAGTATTTTCCATTAATTTTTGTTCTAAATTTTTAGAATTTTCTTCCAATTTTTCTTCTAAACTTCTAGAACTTTCTTCTAATTTTTCTTTTAATTTTTGTTCTAATGCTCCTGTCAATTCTTCTTTTAATGTTCGAGAATTTTGTTCTAATTTTTCTGTCAATTCTTCTTTTAACGTTCGAGAATTTTCTTCTGCCTTTGTAGAACTTTCTATTAATTTTTCTTCTAATGTTCTAGCATTTTCTTCGGCTTTTCTAGAACTTTCTACCATCTCCTGTTTTAATTCTTCTTTTAATGTTCTAGAATTATCCTCTAATTTATTTTCTAATATTCTAGAATTTTCATCTAATTTTTGTTCTAATGTTCTAGAACTTTCTTCAGATTTTCTAGAACTTTCTACTAATTTTGCTATCTGTTTATCAATGTCGGATAGGTCAAATAAGTAATCGTCAGCATTTTCACCAGCAGAGATTAATGCTTGCCGCAGACGAGATTGTAGAACGCTTTTCAGTCCTGTCGTATCTAATTCTCGTTCTTCCAGTTCTCTCTTGAGATCACTTACTTTTAATTCACTTAATTTTATTTGTTTAGTCGCCATTTTATTTATTTTTTATTTACACTTCACAGTTTAACAACCCCACACCTGACACCAATTGTAACGTTTTTATTTATATGGGTGAAGTGTAAAACATAGACAATTATTATTAACTAAAAGAATACGTTTATTAAACGGTAAATAAATATTAGAAATATAATTAAAAGATTATAAAAGTAACTAACACTATGATAAACAAATGTTAACACTAATTTAAAGACTAAGATTATTATAAGATAATTAAACACTAATATTATTTATTTAAACAATTAACACTACTGTTTATGTCCCTAATCACATTTATTTATGTTCACTTGTCGACTGTTCTTTATATCACCAATTATTCACTACACTTATTTATATTAGACTTCTGCACTCGTTGCTTGTATAATACAGAGTGTCTTCGCTGGCTTTCGCGGTGGGTTATATACCTGGCGGAATTATTTCTAGGCTCTTCTGGAGAAGCTCTAGAGGTAAACAACATCACACAATAGATTACCGCGACCAGTCCTAACGAGTGCGTGGCGGCCAGACAGTGAGGTGCCTGGTAGCACGGCGGCGGCGGCTGCGGGGGTTACGTTACACTATGAATAAAGTGATATTTGATGGGAGCAGGTGGGTAAAGCTCAACGTAGATGGCAGCATCGTAGCCATGTACTGTCGCCGCAAATAATTTTGAGTGACTTGATTGACAGTGACAATTTTTTACCTCCCGCTACCCTTGGTAAGGGAGGTATAAGGATCATGATAAAAATCGCATATCGAGATTTTGATAAATGACCACGTTTTACGGTCCCTAGAATCCATTTTTAACATTTTCACGATGTATGTGTGTGTGTGGATCCTCTTTACGCTCTAACTCAAATACTATAATTCAGAAAGTTTTGAAACCATGTCCGATTTTAACATTTTCACAATTATGTCTGTGGGTGTGTATGTATGTATGTGTGTGTGTGTGTGTGTGTGTGTGTGTGTGTGTGTGTGTGTGTGTGTGCGTGTGGCACCTGGAGCGGTGTATGGGCCATCGTTGTACCGTCCTTTCAACCGTCGGTAGAATTGCTCGGGCGCCGTCGGCAGTAGTGGCTGAAAAGGAAGGGTGTGGTGCCGGGATAGCTGATGGAGGCAGGTCAAGGTTTGTTCGAAGAAGCACGCTTGTTACCCCTAATAAAACAATATTTATTCTCCCTAACAAAATCACAACCCAAAAATAGCAAAATATAACGTAAAACAAAAAGAAGTGATTGTTGAACAACAAAATGTTACGGTACGGCCCAATGAACGGCGACTGTGCCCTCGCGAAACGGCAATGGCACAGTCTCTGACAAACAGTAAGTAAAATAATGAAGTATGTTCAAAAACAAACGGTAGTTAAATATAACTTGCGCCAGCGGGATGGCCAGCTATAAGGCTATATGGGGGTGATTAGTAGGGTCCTTAGCTATAAAATAAAAAAAAGTATTTGAATTGATACAACACCGTATTTTTTTTATTTTAATTATTTTTCAGACTAGTATAAAGCAATGTATATGCGGTTATGTTTAAGGATTACCTACAACACCCCTACGGGATGGCAGCTACAAGGCTATATGAGGGTGATTAGTAGGGTCCTTAGCTATAAAATAAAAAAGTATTTGAAGTGGTACAATACCGTATTTTTTTATTTTAATTATTTTATAGACTTTGTATAACACTATATATGCAGTTTTGTTAAAGGGTTACCTACAACACCCCTACGGGATATATATATATATATATATATATATATATATATATATATATATATATATATATATATATATATATATACAGGGTGATTCATCGGTCTGTCCTCTCTTTATAACTCTTTTATTTTAAGTCAGATAGAAAAACTCTTCAGATAAAATTTATATGATATATTATTGTCTATCTACGTACTATATGCACTTGTATACAGGGTGCTCCGTTGAAGCGCAACAATATGTAACTTTATATTTCTTAATGGAACAACCTATATATATTTATTTATTTTGATAGTAAATTAGATTTCCTTTAAAAAAGTATTAAGTAATAAGGGGTCTAAAATTATAAATTAAGAAGTTATATTTACCTTTATTCGTTGAATGATATTTTTGTATCATATTATTAACACAGTAAGCTATGGATAATTTGATCAATTGTTTCGAATTTAAACAAGCAATACTCTTAGTTTATCATCGTTGATGTTGATGTTTAAAATAAGTATAAATAAAAAAGAATCAAAATTTTGTATTAAATTATAGTTTTTTCCACTATGAACTACTATTTTTTATGAACGTAAATAACTTCTTAATTTATAATTTTAGACCCCTGATTACTTAATACTTTTTTAAAGGGAATCTAATTTACTATCAAAATAAATAAATATATATAGGCTGTTCCATTAAGAAATATAAAGTTATATATTGTTGCGCTTCAACGGAGCACCCTGTATACAAATGCATATAGTACGTAGATAGACAATAATATATTATATAAATTATATTTGAAGAGTTTTTCCATTTGACTTAAAATAAAAGAGTTATAAAGAGAGGACAGACCGATGAATCACCCTGTATATATATGTAAAATTTAAATACATATCTGCATATTTACTAGCTGACAACTATATTAAGTTCCTTTCCATATAGCTATGTATTGTTTTATTTACAATTATCTTTTTAAAATGTTACTATTATTAATTTGAAATGATTATTTTTTGACAGTGCCATTTATCTGTCAGTTTCATACATTTGAACTGAACTGTGCAACAATGGAATTGTGTTTAAAGCATAGGCTCCGGGATATCATTTTTATATTATTTTATAAATTTATCCATAAAATATATAGAAAAACTATTAATGCAAGCGTATAGAAAATTCAATAATCTATCATTTGTACAATAATCTAAATTGCGAAAAAATGACATTTGAACGTATTTTTGGAAGAAAAACTATTTTGAGCTTCAAGTAAAGTGCGATTTCCCAGTTATCCGATTTATACCAAAATTTAATGGCATTTTTCCACATTAGAATAGGGTCGAAATACAAGGTACAAGATACATACACACACACGCACACACATACACACCCACAGATATCATTGTGAAAATGTTAAAATCGGATTCTATGGACCTTGAAACGTAGTCATTTATCAAAATCTCGATATGTGATTTTTAGCATGATCCCTATACCACCCTCGTCAAGGGAAGCGGGAGGTAAAAAATTGTCACCGTCAGTCAAGTCACTCAAAATTATTTGCGGTAACAATACATGGCTAGGATGCTGCCATCTACGTTGAGCTTTGCCTACCTGCTCCCATCAAATATCATTTTATTCATATATTAATTTATAAAACATCCTATTGGGTAAAACTAAAAAATAACATTGCCTTATTCAAATAACTACTTATGCGTTTTTCAAATCTTAAAAGGAAAATATATCGTCTTCCACAAATCTCAACTTTTGCAAATCTCTACCACTATGAAGTTGGTGCGGATTGATATATTCGTTTCTGGTTTGTTCACCACTGCTTTATTCCAGTATTGTTTAGTGATATTTGATTTTATAATTATACTTGAATTACACACAAATGAAAAAGTTAATATATTAGTTGTTACAATTTAAAAAATAATCAATTGCATATTTTGTCCTCTCATCTTATCATTGGTCTTCTTATTTTTTTTACCGTCTACTACTAAGCTATTCTTCTTCAAATATATTTTTCATCTCTCCTGATGACATGTTCAAACAAATGCAATCGTTTCTCTTGTATCTATTCGGAAACTTATCACCCGAGCCATTTCCCTTATCCTTTAATTACTTACCTGTCCTCCCGAACATCTATCTCAACCTCCTCATCTCTGCCACATTCATTTTCTTTCTCTTACATCTGTCAGTTACAATTTTCTTAATATTGTAACTGTTTCCATGGTTATAGCATAACTGGCTGATTTATAATATTTTTTTTATAATTCTTTAACTCTATATCCATTGAATATGAAATATAAAATGTATAGATAAGAATATTCTATATTTATTGTATTTAACAGCGAATTTTCAAGAAACCGCGGTCACATATACACACACACATATAGACATCATCGTAAAAATAGTAAAATCATATTGTAAAGACACTAAAACGTACTTATTCATTGAAATCTCACCACCGATTTTTTTCACCAAAAACAATACCTTCCTTACCTAGAGGTGACGAAAGGAAAAAAACAATGATCAAAGCATACTTTTAAAATTGTGCGTCAATCGTACAAAAAACTTAATAGCCATTGTGGTCAGTAAGTGCTCTTCTACCGGTATCAGATTCATGCTCAACCGGTACGATGCACTGACTGACCTTAATACTTAAATAATTATAATAATGTTTGAATCCTGTAAATGAAAATATTTTCAGAATAAAATACAGATGATTTAATAATATTTAATACAAGTAAAATGTAGACAAGGTAATAAAATACAAGTTTTATTATGTACTTAAAAGAAAATTTCCTGAAATACTTTCTACAGAATGTTCATTTTTATGTGGCTACCTTGCGATCTCAAGAACTATAAGAGATACAAAGTTGGTTAAATTAGCAAAGTATCTCTATTTTATATGAGTATTTCAATCATAAACTGAAAAAAAATTCAACCAGTGGTTCTCAAATTATGGGTACCAACTTTTTTTATTTTAAACAGAAACATATATTTTTTATTTGCTCATTCAATAGAGCTTTTTATTCTGAATCCAAAGATATACTATTTTCGTACCCATACGTAACAAAATTTTCGAAAAAAAAAAATAAAGTTCTGAATTAATTCCCCCAAAATATAATAATTAAAAGTGTATGTCTGGAAAAAAGTGAATTCAGTTATGTATTGATAAAAATGGAGATAATTTTGACTGTTTATATAAATAATAAATCATTTAATTGAAAATAAAGTTCTTTTTTAAATATATTCGCTTTTTTCAAAATTTGATTATTTTTTTTCGATAATTTTGTTATACAAGGTATGAAAATTGTATATCGTTGGATTCAGAATAAAGAGCTCTATTGAATAAGCAAATAAAAAGTATGTTCCTATTTAATCCATATTTTGAGAACCACTGGTTGAATTTTTTTTTCAGTTTATCTTTGATATACCCCATAGAGATTCTGTACTTATTTAACCAACTTAAAAAATGAACTCCCTGTATATTTATTTTAAACATTTTTTTATAATTCATACACATATATCTAGTGTAAATAAAAATGGTCAAAATATAAAATGGTTTTGATTTATATTGAACATATAAATTTGGTAAAGTGAAAATGATTAGGCAGAAGACGCACGTCATCAAACTGAAAAAATCTTATAAAATGAAATATAACTTGTAGAAATTATTGGGTGTTTATTTTTTAAAAAAAGAAGAAAAAATATACAAGTATTAAAGAAACGTATATATTAATGAATTTACAATTATTTCTAAGTCCATCCTTATTCATTTTACGCAATATAAAATTATTTGACATAACACGGTCATTCTCAGTTGTGCCAACGTATGGTACGAATATAAATTAATTATTTCCATTAATTATATATTCTGTAACGGAATAATTGTAAATATCATTAATATATAGATTACTTAATACTAGTACTTTTTCATCTTTTTTTAACAATAAATAACACCTAATAATTTCTAAAAGTTATTTTTCATTTTATAAAGTTTTTTCAGGTTGATTACGTGCGTCTTCTGCCTAATTATTTTTACTATAGTATATCCAAGTACACAGTATAAGTCACCCAATTAATAGTACACATACATAAAACTAAAGAAATTATACCAGCCGGTGCTAAAAATGTTTTATGTTTTTCCGTGAAAACAATTTTTTCTTTTATTTCATTGAAATTTTTTTTACTCCACTGTGTTGTTTCATATGTACGACCAAGATATATGTATGTAAAAAACATTTTTTTCACTCATTACACTGATAATCTTTAAAGCCAGTGTGTTGTTTCATATGACAAGTTAAGGTAGTTGTCACTCGAGTGTACCTATTCAAAAACTTGTTCTATGTTCAAAATAAAAATTAAGCTAATGCAGTTTATATTTGCAATATTATATAATATACACAGATTCCATCAAAATAGTTCAAAGCTAATATCAAACACTGTAACAGATGAATTTTCTTTATTTTTTCGTACAAGTTTTTTTTTTACTGTACCACTCGCACGAACACATACACAAGTGTCGTATTTCAATGTTGAAGAATAACTGTGGCATCGTCGCACCTAGACATTTATTGGTACATTCGGGTATGAAAGTAATAAGATATTTAAGATATAATACTAATTCTAAACTACAAATGGAAACTGAAAAACAAATTAATATATTTCTTTCTTTAAATTACAAAAGTAGTATTATACTGTTTACAGTTTTCATGCTTTTCACGTAAAATACCGATTTAAAAAATATTTCTTTCGAATGTACGTCTGAAATTCCTTTAACCAAAGATCACCCCTTATTCGCTAATACCAAGCGGTTGTTAACTTAACTGATACTCCATCTGAAACGCTTGTACATGGTTGTCAAGTATAATTCTACCTACTTATCGTATCTTCAAATTATAATTTTCTAGAGGCAATAAAATTAAATCTGGGCGATAAATAATTTTCTAATTTTTACATAAAATCCGTTAATTAGTTTAGTATAACATATAGTTTTTCGATTAAATGTCATTATGGATATAAAAGTTATAATTTAAAATGTTGTGTTTATTTTGCCATTTCCTATTATTCACGTTTTAAAAAGGCCAAATTTAAATGTAAATATCTCAGGTACTGCGTGGTCAATTGTTTTAAAACTTGGAGAGCAGGTAGATTATACTTCAGTTGAGATATACTAAAAATTACAATTAATTCTAGATATAATGGTTTCACGATACAAATACATTAAATATAGTTTTTGTGAAAACCATTTTTTTCATTCATTAGAATTAATAACCTTTAATGCCAGTGTGTTGTTTCATATGTGTAATTAAGGTTGATTTATGTAAAAAAAAACATTTTTTATATTCATTGCATTGAAAATCTTTAACGCCAGTGCGTTGTTTCATATGTTTTCTTGTCTAATTTTTGT
Organism: Harpalus rufipes; assembly: GCA_951394225.1. NCBI lineage: Eukaryota > Metazoa > Arthropoda > Insecta > Coleoptera > Carabidae > Harpalus > Harpalus rufipes. Next base: position 8,779,595 of record OX596292.1, read on the forward strand.
AAAAGGCATTTTTTACACTCATTACATTGATAAACTTTAATACCTCTGTGTTATTTAATATGTATAACTAAGGTTGAATTATGTAAAAACAATTTTATACATTCATTACATTGATAATCTTTAATGCCAGTGTTGTTTTGTATAAATAGCTAAGTGTGATTTTTGTGCAAACGTTTTTACATTCATTACAATTAATAATCTTAAATGCCAGTGTGTTGTTTGATGTGTGTAACTAAGGATGACTTATGTAAAAACCATTTTTCACATTCATTACATTGATAATTTTTAATGCCAGTGTTTTTTCATATGTTTAACTAAGTGTGATTTTTGTGTAAAGCATTTTTTTGCATTCATTACATTGATAATCTTTAACGCCAGTGTGTATTTTCATATGTTTAACTAAGTTTGATTTATCTGAAAACCATTTTTTACATTCATTACATTGATAATCTTTAATACCTTTATGTTGTTTCATATGTGTAACTAAGGATGATTTTTGTGCAAACCATTTTTTACATTCATTACATTGATAATCTTTAACGCCAGTGTGTTGTTTCATATGTCTAACTAAGTTTGATTTATCTGAAAACCATTTTTTACATTCATTACATTGATAATGTTTAACGCCAGTGTGTTGTTTCATATGTCTAACTAAGTTTGATTTTCGTGAAAACCATTTTTTACATTCATTACATTGATAATCTTTAACACCATAATCTTTAATACCTCTGTGTTGTTTCATATGTGTAACTAAAGATGATTTATCTGAAAACCATTTTTTACATTCATTACATTGATAATGTTTAACGCCAGTGTGTTGTTTCATATGTCTAACTAAGTTTGATTTTCGTGAAAACCATTTTTTACATTCATTACATTGATAATCTTTAACGCCAGTGTGTATTTTTATATGTTTAACTAAGTTTGATTTTTGTGTAAACCATTTTTTACACTTATTACACTGAAATTCTTTGTTGTTACCACTTGCACCACCAGTAACTGCAATATTTTTATCAGAGTTAATTTCGCTATTATCAGAAACTACATCACGGTCATCAGAATTCTGATCACATTCATTGTCCATGTCAACACTGCTTTCTTCTTGAAAATTAGTATCTGTTTCAAGTGGGCTTTCCTCCTTCAATATTTCTTGTAATAAATCAAGTTCACGGCCAGAGGGATTTTCTGGGAGTGGGTCTTCTTTAATGGAAATTTCGTCCATTAATGAATATTTTACTTCTAGCTTATCATTCTTATCTATCACTTCCTCTTTTGTACAAACTTCTTTGATTTTATTAATCTTTGTTTCAGATGTCGTACACTTCTCTGTTACGTCTCTGGTGTCCGGCGCCCCCTTGATCCACGCTTCTAGACGTAGTTTTCCACACAGTCCTTCTTAAATGTAGTAAACAATTGAAGTTTCTGTTCGCAAATGGAACAGAAACTTAGCGGAAGCCTCAACTTGAAGATTGTCTGAAACATGAATTTTCATTGTAAAAATATGCTCATTAAGGATATACATTTTCGATGTATCTGGTAATATTAACGATAGAACAAATCTGTTTCACATTCCGTAGTCAACTTTTCGAGAGAAAATTAGTAGTCGCCACAGGAATTTTCTATCGCCATTTGTTTTTGAGCTAAAGGTAAAAACTTGTTTTGTCTAATTTCGAAAATATCTTATTCAGGACAGTTTTTTACGTACAATAAAATGGCGTAATTAATTTTTTTTTGAAAACTTACTAATTCTCGAGATATACTACAAACTTATATTTTTTAAGTGGGAACCAATGTTGAAAATAGTCTCACCTTTTTGCTTATTTTATAAGCTTTTCATTTTTTTTTCAACTTTTCAAGTCTACATTCTATTGTATTAAACATAAATAAAACATGAATTATTAATTATTGCATAACATATTGAAAATTATTAAGAAACAAAAGAAAACTATTACAGATTACCTTTTTTATTTTTAATATTATTTTTTTCAGTTTTCTCATTTTTTCAATTTATAGACCTCAGAAAGCATATCAAACCACTTTTTTCGACTTACGCCATATCCAACTATAACGATGATAAAATACAGTTGTTTATTTTCAATGGGCCACTATTGCTATCTCGAGAACTATAAGAGCTAGAAAGACGGTTAAATGGGCAAACAATTTCTATTGCACAAGACAAATTTAAGTAAAAGAAAAATTTTTTTTTTCGATCAGTGGTTCTCAAAATACAAGAACTAACTTTCTTATTTTAAATGAGAACATGTATTTTTTTATTTGCTCCTTCGTTACGGAATTTGATTCTGAATTCAGTGGTATAATATTTTTACATCCTTACATGACGATTTTTTTTGAGAAAAATGTATGTAAATTTTAATTTGATTAAAATATGGCTATAATAAGAGTGCTATGAATGGAAAAAATGAATACGTATTATTTTTTTACGTAGAATTTGAATGCCATGAAAGAAATACGTGAATATTTCGTCTGCATTAACATTTATGATTAATTAACAGAACAAAATATTCACTTCTTTCTGTCATGACATTCTAATTCTATGTAAAAAAATTAACACGTATTCATTTTTCTCATTCATGGCACTCTTATTATAGCCATATTTAAACAAATTAATATAAAATTTTACATGCATTTTTTCCAAAAAAAATCGTTATGTAAGGATGTAAAAATATTATACCACTGAATTCAAGTTAAATTCCGCAACGAGGAAGCAAATAAAAAAATACTCTATCGAATGGGCCTAAAAATATATACCATCCCATTGAAAAAAATATAAATTTGTATTTTAACTTGAGAACCACTGTTAAAAATTCGATACTTTGTTTATTCAGTAATAGATTGCAACAGTTGAAACCTCTAGAAAAGATAAAGTAACAAATTTATTAGAAATTAAAATGCTATAAGCAAATCGAGATAGCGTATGTCGTTGATAGTCCCTCACCCATAAATAATAATGTCAAGTGCAACAATATACCTATAGGGCATTTGCACCTACGTCACAACAAGGCGGGTGAACACCTGATTCTGGATAACCAAGCTTCAGTTTCGGGGGTTGAAAGCTGATGGGAATTATTGTGACAGAAGTTGTATGAACCAAGTGAGGTAAAGGACGAGGGGAAAATCAGTTTTGACACTGCATATAGAGGTAGCACATGTCACAAAAGAGTTTGGCCATTGGCCGATAAGATGGCAGCATCAGTTTATCTAATTCATTTTGTGTATTAATGTTTCGTTGTTTGTTGTCATTTTTATTGTTTCGTTGTTTGTTGAGTTTTTTTTGTTACTTAGTAGTCTTTGATTGACGCTAACGGTTAAGTTCTTTTGTGTGAAAAGCTTTGTTTACTTCGTAATTGTGTTTACATCTGCAAGTTATATATATATATATATATATATATATATATATATATATATATATATATATATATATATATATATATATATATATATATATGAGGGGTTCATAACTAAAGTGGTGTAAGTCACAAAATCATAGTTTAGAGTTATTAAGCCTTAAAGTTAAATTAGAATTCTTAAATGACTATGAAAAAAACTCAAATTTTATAAGTATTTTGTATAGTTATAATGTTTAAATATTGCAATCGATTTATAATAGATAATTTCTTTTTATGTATAAACCAACTATTTATGAAAAGAAAAAATATTTTTTGACTTGCACCACTTTTGCTCTCATTTATTTTAATTCAATAGAAAACAAATACAGCTTAAGTCATTATAATTTGGTTTTATTTTTTCAAACTTAAGAAAATTACAAAAAAATTACAATGGATAAATGTAAGAATGTTATTAATAATATAGTTCATCATCATCCGACTGAGATTCGGACTGAACAGTGAGTGAATTATTATTACAACTACGAGTTTTAGTTTCAGTAGGCAGATTTTTAAAATACCGATGGTGTATTGGAGGGATGTAAGGTAGTAGATCCAACATATCGCGCTTCTTTAGTTCTGTTACTGGACGCCTTTGGGAGTATAAAATTTCTTGCTCCTCTGGTAGATTTAAAATCTTTCTTCCTTTGCCTACTGCTTTCTCCAAGCTTATTTCATCAAAATCAAAATAATCTTGAAGTGTTTCTTTATATTTGATAACAAATGGTGAACCTCGCTCAAATCTAAACCACCTTATTTTGAGCCAACTAACATTATCGCCTTTCACATTTTTCTTACGATTAGTAATACTTCTAAATTTTTCGTTGATAAAAAATCGGATCTTTTCATTTCAATCACTTTGAAGGACTTCGTTCGTTTGGCATTTTTGACGATATCTACCCAATCTTCTGGACTGTTTATATGCGAACATTTTTTGCTAGCTTTTTCTATAATCCCAAAATCAGCGTCATTTGGTAAGAATGAATGACCAGAAAGTAAAATTTTTAAGTCTATAGTTTGTACTTTCATATTATTATTTTGTGCCAACTTAAGTAGTGTTAGTGCTACTTTAATATTCCGATTTTGTCCGGTACAGGAATCAGAATATAATATAATATGATCATGACTGTTTGCATTATTTTTTAAGTGCATTGCAAGACAACTTGCTATGTCCTGGGAGCCACGACCACCTTCCGTTTTATCCCACATGTGCATATATCCAATACCTGATGAATGTACTCCAAAATTATAAATATACATGTTTCTTTTGTAGTGAGCAATTGATGTGCTTAGCTTAGGAAATGGCAGCGCTTTCTGAAGATCAAATGTTGCTACATATTTTTTATCTGATGCTTCACTCTGATCCTTTTTCAAAGAATCGCGAGCCTGTTTCGCTTTTGCTAAATGCAAGGACTTTTGTAACAAAAGGTCTTCTTTTTTAGTGTTGTCGGTTTCAGCTAAAAGTTTTAAGTTCATTTCATCACATGTTCTGCACGAGTCTTTTACTGGTGGCTTGAAGTGCAAGTTAAATTTTTTGGAAAATACGTTGTAATAGAATTTTTCTTTTACGAGTGTTTTATGTTCTCTTTTACATTGTTCGCAATACATTTCATACATTTTATGTATTGTAAGATCCGGATGTAAATATTTTTTTCGGGATTGTCTTTTCTGCTATAATGGCTTTGAAAAGCAGGGAAAGATTTTATATGACTTATAATTTCTGAGTCGTCAATTTTATTGGCAGGAGTTTTTTTACCTCGCAAATCAGTAATATCACACATTTGTTTTTTAGATAATATTCTGTAAAGTCTACCGTCGCTTATGTTAAGTGTTTGAAGGAAGAATTTTTTACAAACTTTAATACTGATATTGTTCATTTTAAAAAAATAATTATGTGAAACTGATTTTTGTTCTTTGGAACCATTACGAGGACGTTTTTGTTTGACATTTTGAGACTGTATAAGGCTATGAATAAAGACGTTTTGTTTTGAAAAATCTCCCAACTTCCAAAATGAATCATGCAACTGCTTTCGATCATTTTCAATAATGAGATTGTTACATTTTTTCTTGCAATTGCAATTAAGATTTAGAAACGTTTTCTGAGGCACTAGGCGTCCTTTTGAAGAAATATATTCTTTGCCCTCATTTCGATGACGTTTTCTCTTATTTTTAATCCAATTTTCATCATTCCGACCTCGTTTTCTACCTCGATTTGGCAAGGTTTGTTCGTCCTCTATAATTTCATGTTGCACGGTTTCTTCAATAGCTGTTTCAGACTCTACGGTTTCAGAATTTGAATCTATAAAATAAAATAGAACGTATTTAGAGCTAAAGTGGTGCAAATTACACGTACTTATATAAAAAAATATATCTATTTAAAGTTGAATAAGATTTTAAACATAAAAAAAAACACTTGTCCATGTATTGTAACACAAAACACCTACAAACATAAAATTAAACATACCTGATTCTGATTCTGATTCTGACGGTACATAAGAACTAGATGAATCCTCACTTTGATTTTCCGGTTTACTTAAGTCCATTTTTAAAACAATAGTTACTACTAAATTCACTTTCAACTTGTCATCAGTAACAGATAACAAAAAGTAAGGTTAAGTTTTGACTTACTTCACTACTGCTCTGAATTTTACCAATGATTTGTCAGAGCAAAACGAAAGTGGCTACATCTATTGAGATAAAATACAAAATGACTTACACCACTGTGGCAGTGATTACATATTACCTTGGTGGATAGATAGCCATTATATCCAGTGTTTAAAAAAAAATGACTTACACCACTTTAGTTATGAACCCCTCATATATATATATATATATATATATATATATATATATATATATATATATATATATATATATATATATATATATATATATATATATATATATATATATATATATATATATATTCTTGTTAATATATTGTATATTTTATTATTGTTTTTAGTGTAAATAGTTACGTAGTTATTTTATTGCTGTCCTCATTTCCCCTCCAAACATTACGGTTCATTGTCACATTCACGTACAACATCCCTTACAGAGACTTGACTTTGGTAATTCCAGGCATCAAAATTTCGCCTTTTTCCGAGAATTCGTACACCCCAACAATGTGTTTTCTCCAGCTTTGTACGAGTCATTAGTCATTTTTAACTGTTTAATTGTTTTTTTTTTTATTATATAGGTACTAAAATCTATTAAATTAATGCACATTTATTTCATTATTTCTCTACGTATATATCATTAATAGGAGTATTGTGCATATTTTATAATATTTACTATTTTTGGAAATTTAAGCGAAATTTCAAGTATCCAAATTATTATATTCACATGAATTAATGTTTTAGGAACACAACAAAAATACATAATTATAAAATTTTAAAAATGATATCTCTTTTTTTACGAATTTTCAAACAATATTTACAGCACTACTCTTAGTTCATGAAGAACTTTTAGAAAATATATTTCAAAAAATACCTACGAATTGAAGTCGAGACTTCAAAACTTTCTCGACAAGACTTGATACTGGTCTCGTCTCGTCTCGACTTTTTAGTCGAGACCAAAAAGATGGTCTTGTCTCGACAAGACCAAGACTAGTCTTGGTCTTGCGGCAACACTAGTTTCATTTCGTTTCCTTACATTTATGTTTACATGTCGAACTCACGATACTCTTTCGAGATCAGCTTGTGACGCGATAGTGCTGCCTCTATCGGTAATGTCAGTTCTCAATATCACAGAAAAATTCTTCAATAATGTCAGTTAAATATCTTCATTTACCATAAAAGCATAATTTGACGTTTTACTACTATTTTGTCAAAAAAGAATATCTAAGATTTATTTTCAGCTAAAATCTACATAAAACCATATTCGTAGTATGACAAATTCTGAATCGGTTCTTATCCACTGTCATTTGTTTAGTTAAAATAGACTTAAGGTCAAGTTTCAGAATTGAGCTGCCAATACCGCCCAAATAGGTTTATGAACTACTGTTGGTTTTTGACAATGACATTTTTCTGTCATTTACAAACATCTGATGGTTACCTTTCTCTTTGTTCTGCATGGCGTCCGTTTTCTTTTGCAGATTTCTACAAAGTCTCTGCGGATGATCGTTGACATTGCATAAAGCGTAATTATATGGCGTGATATATTCAAATATAGGCTTGAGGGGGCAGACGGCTAAATTTTGCTAAGTAAGCAAAAATGTATAGCTAGAAGTTCTGTACCGATGGTAGGATGCGTCAGTCAGATGAAATCTGTCTCAACGGTATGACACGCACAGTGTCACGCGAATAAGAATTCGCACACTTAGAGTTTGCGAACAATAGTTCGACGTCAAACTACGCCTAGAGTTAGTAGGCAGCAGCAATCCAAATCACTTCGCTTTATCCTTGTCATATTCGCCCCGCGTTTATTCTACGCACGTAATTGTATAAGTGTTTTTGTTTATATTCATATTTTGTATCTGTTCTTTAATTATTAACTTCAATATATTATTTAATTTAATCTAACTGGCGTTAGAACATTAAATTAAATCCTAAACATCCTGTGAAGTGTTGTGAAGTGGAAGTTCCAGCCGATCAGCCCAGCAGTTCCGTGACGTACGTCTGGTACGGGGTAAGTACCCTTACTCCACATTTCGCCTGCTCCCATTTTCGGTCCAACCTGTCCGCAAACGCAATAGGTGGTTCCTCAACCTTTCGCTAACCACCGGAACAGGTTATAATAATCCTCCCCTTCCCTTAGGCTACTTTGAGAAGTCCAGCCTAATTTGTAAACTGTTACATTTAGGCAATAGACGGTAGTATTACTGTCCGCCTGTTACATTTGGCGGCAGTCGGGAAGATTATCGTTGAATCAGTAGGAATATTATTTCCAACCTGTTACAATCGAGTTTACCGTTATTCCCATTGCGGAATTTCTTTCTTTCAGCAAACACTTCACTTTCAATTCCTCGTAATCTCTCATCCAGTTCTTCAGTGTTTTCATTTCTTTCAGCCTCATTATCTCGCACTCCCATTTAGTAACGAGCAGCTTGTTTGGCAGATTCATGATATAATGCATATAAGATTGTGTCAATTAAACTTTTTGGGCGAGCCAATAGCAGTGCTTGCTGAATTTCGCTGGCTCGAACTCCGTATACGAATGATTGAATGGCCATGCACTCTAAAACGCTGTCAGGAGCAGTAGGATGTACGAGACGGACCAAACGGGCTACGTCGGGTTCAAATTCTTGCAGGTTTTTTTTTTAACTCTAATATCGGTTCTTCAGCTGCGACTGCTATACCTGTTCCAGATGTGCATTGCCATATCGTATATCTAACCGCTTGAGTAGTTGGTCGTAGTCCTTTTGTTCTTCTTCCTTCAACGTTTGTAGGATGTCGATAGCTTCTCCACGCAACGAGACAGTCAACGCTGTATTCTTCTCCGTGGACGTTCAGTTATATGCTTTCGCAGCAGCTCCAAATTGTTTTTAATAGTTTGGCCACGAAGATTTTCCATCAAATTTCGGTGTTTTTATGTGCAGTGTTGTAATAGTACCAGCTTTTACTCTTATCTTTTCTTCTAGCGGACCTGCCCTTGCTACATTGGAATTTGACATTGACAACGATGTAATTTTAGTAATTTTTTCTTGTAAATCTTCAATCTTCTTGTTATACTACACGGTAATTATAATAAAAAAGCTGTACCGCACGGATTCAATGTAGGAGATAAAGTTTTACTTTTCGACCCAGCCAGTAAAGTTGGAATAACTGCAAAATTAGCAAAGAAATGGACAGGTCCGTATCGTATCACTGAATTAAGTGATCAAAACGCAGTAATTAAAGAAATTTTTGGAAAAAAGGAACAAAAAGTACATATAGATCGCCTTAAATTTTGTATTCCAGAAGTCGAACAAATTTTCGAAAAACAAATTGAAATTAGAAACAAAGCAGACGATCTCAATGTAGCGCCCTTTATAATTCCTGGATCCCAAGATCACGCAAATCCTGTCCTAGAACCTGATTCTAACTTTCCTATCTCCGAACCCGTGCCAGACAATCAGCGCAACGCCTTTCTGGACGCTGACGACACTCCAGACCCTGGAGACGCTGAAGACACTACCACGTCTTCACCGCAGCCCTCACATGTCGCGAGAGCACCAACACCACCAGCTGTGGCGTCACCAGCTATGACACCACCAGCTATGACGTCATCACGACACCATACTCGAAACCAAGGTCCTGTAGCTGAGCAACCATGGATCTACCGCGGACGCATTTAACATGCGTCATGTTCCTGAGGATGTGAACCATCCTGGCCATCGCCAACGCCAACATCGTGAAGACGAAGGCACCAAACAACACGCGAGTGTAAAATAGTGTCTTAATCATATCAGCAATTCGCTTGTGGAAAATAAAACAGTGCAGTGATTTACAAAAGCAGAGTAATCATGTGCATGTGTTTTGTGCTACGTGTCCACAACAAAAAGTCAACAACATAGTGGTATAACCTCCCATGTTAGTGAGTGGTTGGTTTTAGCCATATGTACATTGATTTGACAAACGCAAACAAGTGAACCAGCATTGGTTGTCAACACCTTGACCATACTTCGTTGAGTTGAATACACTATATATGTCGAATGTGTATTTCAGCTGACGGGACAGATAAAAGTCCACGCACCTCAACGTTTATTATAAACATCGCTTGTTTAGATTGAGCTAATCTAAATAGTACAGATAAGGACAACTCTTTGTGTATGTTCATGGATCTTAAATGAACAGAGTTGTACTTGGCATTTATTCGTTTGTATTTAGTTTAATTTAGTTTAGATTTTTTTGAGAATACGAATTTAAACTTCTCTGGAAGATTAAGTTCGTATCTAAACGGGTGGGTGATGTGACATATGATTCAATGGCGTGATATATTTAAATATAGGCTTGAGGGGTCAGACGGCCAAATTTTGCAAGTTAGCAAAAATGCCCAGCTAAGACTCTGACCAAACGCTGAGAGTCAGTTAGCAGGCAGCACTTTCCGAAATCACTTCGCTTTAACCTTGTCATATTCGCCCACGTAATTGTATAAGTGTTTTTTGTGTATATACATATCTTGTAACCGTTCTTAACTTCAATATATTATTTAATTTAATTTAACTGGCGTTAGAATATTAAATTAAATCCCGAACACCCGGTGAAGTGTTGTGAAGTGGAATCCTCGAGGTTCCAGCCAATCAGCCGAGCAGTTTCGTGACGTACGTCTGGTACGGGGTAAGTACCCTTACTCCACATTTCGCCTGCTCCCATTTCGGTCCAACCTGTCCGCAAACGCAATAGGTGGTTTCTCAACCTTTCGCTAACCACCGGAACAGGTTGTAATAATCCTCCCCTTCCCTTAGGCTACTTTGAGAAGTCCAGCCTAATATGTAAACTGTTACATTTGGCAAACAGTCAGTGGGAGATTTAATTTACGAACCTGTTACATTGGCTAATAGACAGTAGGATTATTATTGCCAACCTTGTGTAAGATTCACTTTTCGGTGGCACGCCACTGGGTTAGAGGCTCAGGCTCAACACTTGACATTGCTAGATGAAATGACACCCCCGGTCGGAAGGGCAGGCTAGTTGTGTTGTGACTACAGTGTAGTGTGGATGTGTGTGATCGGGTCCATCAGACAAGCAGTTTGCCATAATTAAAGGTGAGTGGTAATGCTCACGGTTATTCCAGTTGTTGTACAGGTATGGCGTTGAGGTGTGGATCACCAGACGCTTCATTGTTGTTGTACATTATTTGTGTATTTGATACGCATAGTATATGTGATGTATTATACATTGGTATTATTTGTTTGTGGCCGCAAACTAGTAGTCTCCTATTATCCGAAGGGTTGTCTGGGACAACCCTGGGTCCATAGAGTCGTGTACTCTAAAGGTGGCTAGCGTACATAGCAGAGAAACGCCAAGTGAGAGGCTGAGGTCCATAAGAGGTCTGGGACCTGCTTATGGCCGTAAGCTAAGCTCTCGCAATGGGTCTGGGACCCAAACATGTCTGGGACATGTAATGGCGGTTATGATACGGCTAGTAGTGAAACACCAGGTGTGAGAAACACCAAATGAGAGGCTGAGTTCCATGTAAGGTATGAAAACCTACGTGCGAGCGTAAGCTGAGCTCTCATGGGTCTGGGACGGACCATATACCTATCCCCCCTCCTGTCTATCGTATATTGCACGCCTGTAGCAATTGTTGTGGTTAGAATGAAAATGTGTACGTTGTCAATTGTAAGCTAAGCTCTCATAATTGATCTTGGACCCATATCGAGCTCTGGGAGCTCAACATGTCTGGGACATGTGTAGGTGGCTACGGTACCGCTAGTGGCTCCGAAGTGACTGTTCACGAGAGCCGTATTCCAGCAAATCGTCCCTGCACTGTGTGCATACCTTTGCGGATAGGGGTACCGGAACCCACAAGGTGTTAGGCCGCATTTAATATGCGGGGCACCTGCCCAAGTCTGGGACTTGGGAATGACCTTATTCCTGCTCCCTCTCCTGTCTATCTTATTAGATGATAATGCACGCCTATGATAATTGTTGTGATTGGAATGACAATGTGTACTTTATATCACTTAGGGGAACGCGTCCTAAAGGGCCAGTCCGACGCTGACGAATCTGTATGAGTGTGGAAGATGGACGCCGATAACAGGTCAAAAGGAATGTGAAATGTAATATTGGATTAATGCATGTATTGCCGCCCATATACTCTTGACAATAAATAGTTCTATAGTAATTAGCCCAACTTAACATGCAATAAATATTAATAGCCCTGACTATAAAGGAAAGAGAAGATTGTGGTATATTACAGTATTTATATCAAATCTCTATTCTATATTCAAGTTAAATAACAAATGAAAAAATCTGTTGTGGCCAGCACAATACCTTCCGTCATTCTCGTGTATAATGTATAAATTCCATAATTTTTCTTACAAAAGATTCTAAATTTCCCGTAAAATTATTTCATAAACAAACTTTTCAAATTGCACTTGACACTGGCATCTTCTTCATCTTTAGCTTATCCCATTTGTTAGGGGTCGCTATTTTTGCATGTCGTTCTCATTCAGTTCCTTTTCTCTCAAATCTTCCGCAATACAGTCCTTCCATCTTATCTTTGGTCTTCCTCTGTTCCTTTAACGTCCTATTATTAAACTATTCATTCTTGTTCCAATATAATTCTTCCTTTCTCCTCATGACATGTTCAAACCAATGTAATCGTCTTTCTTGTATCTTTCTAAAAACTTGTAATACTAGAGTTATTTTCTTACCATATTTTTCCGTCTATTCCCCAATATCTACTTCAACATCCTCATATCTGCCACATTAATTTACTTTTTATTTATACTGACATCTGTCAATTTGAATTATATGAATTTGATACTAGTTCCCAAGTTTGGCATAGCTGGCTGAATTATAAAATTTAATTTCTTTAAAATTCTTTAACTCTGTATGTATTGAATATGAAGTATAAATTGTAATCAAATCGTATAGAGAATAATATATTCTTTAAGTTATAATAACGTTAAATGTCAATAAATCAAATTTAACTGTTAAATCTTCAAATGAGACTACTTCCGGTTGACCAATTATAACCAAAATCTAATCAGATGTTCTTCTGGATGTAAACTTGAGGAATACGAAAAAAATATAATTTTTGGAATCGTGGTATTGAAGTTATGGAATCCGGAAATTTTGTTACACACACACAGACACACAGACACACATACATACAGACATCATCGTAAAAATGGTAAAATCGTATTATATGGACTCTAAAACGTGCTTATTCAGTAAAAACTCATCATTGAATTTTTTGACCAAAGACAATACCTTCCTTACCTAAAGGTGACGGAAGGTAAAAAGTGAATTAATATAAAGAAAACTTATAGCTTTTACTTGTTACATAACATATGGATTATTTTACATGATTGTGAAACAAATTTGATGTTCTTTTTAAATTTGTAAAAAAAAATATAGTATGTTCTATTTGAAATTTCAAAGTTGATATTAATTACTAATAAACCGGAAGTGGTATCATGAATGTACATCCGTCATCAAGTAGCTTACATGTTGCTGTATAAATCATGTTATGTTATATGAAAGAAATTACTAACTTAATAAATAAGCGAGATATTTGCTGGGTCCACTAAAATATAACAGCCTGTATATACAGGATGTCCCAGAAGTCGACGATCAAACTAAATGGGGTGATAGAGGAGATCATTTCCAATCAAAATAACTATATATATTGTAATGCAATTGTTGATGGTTCAAAAGTTATTGCAACTTTTGTAGTTTCTCCTAAAAACGGCAAGGCGTCCAATAGAATTATTATTATTTTTATTACGAGACGTTTGTTTCTCTTTTTCTTTTTTATTGTATGCACCTGAAGGGTTCTACTTTCTAATAAAATCATTTTCTTGAACATGAGTACCTTCTATTAATAATAAAAATATTGTTTTGTGAAAAATTTTTCTACCGAAAAAAAGCTACTTGATTTTAAAGTGACGCTGATAGAAAAAAATGTCCTAAAAAAAAAAATTAACCAACTATCAGAAGTAGTTGTGTATTTAATGTAGATTTTAACGCGGTATAACACATGGGGATATTCAGAGCAGATTTTCTTAAATAATTTTTTTTTTCTACAAGAAAGTATTTCAGTTAAAAATACAATTGAAAAATTCGAGAATTATCTTAGAGGCTGTGTCAAAAATAAAACAAAAGAAGGTATATGAAGTGACATATCGATAATAACTTTACTGTTTGTGTGTTTTTGATTTATCAGTTCTTCGTTTCTTAAACTTTGTTTTAATTCTTGTGATTTATATATTATATATATATATATATATATATATATATATATATATATATATATATATATATATATATATATATATATATATATATATATACAGGATGTTTCCTTTAAAACAACCAGCGCTTTTTTGGGCGAACTAATGACTTTAGAGAAAAATGTTATATACAAAAAATTACCAGGAAAAAGGGCTTAATTTATGAGGAATAATAAATAAAAAATTCAACCAGTGGTTCTCAAACGGTAGAATAAAATTATATTTTTTTAAATGGCAACCTATATAAATTAGATAGAGAATTTTTTTCTGATTTCAACGATATAAATATGATATGGGGTTGTATAACAATTATTTCGAGAAAAATGATATTAAAAATCAGAAATAATTTTACAATATTGAAGTAGGCTATGCAATAAACAACTATTAATACGACTATTGCCTAGGTTACGATAGTATATTATTTTCTTATATCTAAAATAACTTGTTTTACTAAGAAATTCACGAGGGGTTGTTCACTGGTGTCAATACGTGTACAAAAATCTGAAAATACTTGTCAGTACCAAATAAATATCTGACAATACCATGTATTATAGTACAATACATGAAAATACTTTGCAATATCACGCAATACATAGAAATACTTTACCGGTACATAAAAATACTTTAACGATACATGGAAATACTTTTACGGTACATGAAAATACATATCGATACCGAATAATATTTCTTGTAAATGCACGCTTATGCAGAAGGCAGAGTCACAGGCACAGAAGTACGGAGAGCGTAGAGGACCTTACTTATTTCGAAGTGTATTCGGGCGAGATTTGGTATTAAACAATTAAATATGAGTATTCCTATGATAAAGTACTATATTGCAATAAAGATGCAAATTCACAAATAACAGTTTTAAAAGTCAAATAATTTCGAACGATGCAATAGAGAATTGTGGGTAATTTACAGCAGTTCTTAAACATATGTTACCTTGTATAGTATTTTGACATTAAAGTTTGAGAATCCCTGTAAAATCTGTACTACTAAAGCCATCTATGAAAGGATCAGGAAGTATTTCCAAACGCTACTAGATTGAAAACTTGTTATCACGT
This sequence comes from Harpalus rufipes, assembly GCA_951394225.1. Lineage (NCBI taxonomy): Eukaryota > Metazoa > Arthropoda > Insecta > Coleoptera > Carabidae > Harpalus > Harpalus rufipes. The sequence continues at coordinate 8,794,948 of OX596292.1, forward strand.
TTCTGAATGCAGATTCACCCCTCTGCAGATATGGGGACCCGTGTCAAAATGACAACTAAATTACGTCCATAAATGCCCTAATTTTTCATTCAAAATTCCATGATTTTCTTATTTCATGTGGTTTATTTATTATCAAGGGTGTGGAATTCAGTTTCCGAAAAAAGGAATCATAAAATACCAAAAAATGAAATTTTGTATGAAAAATTATGACATTTGTCAGTTATGCCCTATACATAAATTTTCTTGTAAAAGATCCTATATTTCCAGTAAAATTATTTTATAAACAAACAATGAAATAGTATTTGCACATGTAATGTTATTATAAATATTAAAGAATATTCTATTATCTATACGAATTGATTGCATTTTATATTTCATATTCAGTGGATATAGAGTTAAAGAATTATAAAGAAATTAAATTTTATAAATCAGCCAGCTGTACTATAATCATGGAAACAGTTACTATATTAAGAAAATTATAACTGTAAAGAAAATGAATGTTGTAGAGATGAGGATGTTGAGATAGATGTTGAGGAAGACCACGGAAAGATACGGTAAGGAATGAATGAATAAGGGAAATAACTCGAGTATTAGAAGTTTCTAGAAAGATACAAGAGAGACGATTACATTGGTTTAAACATGTCATGAAGAGAGATAAAGAATATATTGGAAGAAGAATGAATAGCTTAGTAACAGCCAATGGAAGAAACAGAGGAAGACCAAAGATAAGATGGAAGGACTGTATTGCGGAAAACTTGAGAGAAAAGCAACCGAATGAGGATGATGCGCAAAACAGAAATGAATGGAGAAGAAAATAAAAAATAGCGACCCGTAACGAATGGGAAATGCTAAAGAAGAAGATGTCAGTGTCAAGTGCCATTTGCATGAAATAATATTACTGGAAATTTAGAATCTTGCAAGAAAATTTAGGTATGGACTTTGTACATAATACACAGGATTGACGGAAGGTATTGTGCTGGGCACATCAGATTTTTTTTATATAAAAATATATATGTGAAAAAATGTTTTTTCTGTGTAAAATCTTATGGTACCACGAAATAATGTGATTATTGTTCACATGTTTTATCTTTTTTACTTAATTTACAATTCTTGAAAATACATACAATACTAGTCAATACTCTTCAGTACCACACATTACTTTTCAATATTAGTCAATACGTTAAATACCTTTCAATATTACACATTTCTTGAAAATACTTACCAATACTTGACAATACTGTAAATACGAAGTATTTTGTCAATCCCTGTACAAAATTTTTGCTAGTGAGCAACCCCTCGGAAATTCATAATAACAAATGAACTACATAACGAAGAAATATCAAAAAATAATAGTACTAACATAAAAAGAAAAACAATATGATGGAAATTATTTACAAATTTATGCAACCTTAGGTATTGTGACGAAGTCACAATTTTTCGTCTCACTATGGGCCTCCACGTTTGCGGTTCATGTCTCATGGCAAGGTCGTCAGCCAGTTGTCATAGCCAAGCGGTCTGCAGGTCACGATGTTTTCAGCGATCCACGGCCTCATAGGCATTCTGAGAGGGGCCATGCACCAGATATCAGGAGGGTGTCTAAAGAAACGGGGCGTAAAAATGTAATTTGTTCCGCCAACACATGTTTAGAACCTACCAGTCACACGTGGGGAGCATCGCCGTCTGCCGAGCGATGTTACCACAAGCCTTAGGCCGTATGCACCCCTCTGATGGACGTTGAGAACATCACCGCCGCAAATCCACATCCAGGGCTCAGAGAAATCCACCACAGGAAACCTTTTGACAACTACGAAGCCAGCTGATCACCACTAGCGCTACGTCGGTGAAAAAAGGAACTACGGAAAATAAAATGTATTTATTTTATTAATGTTATTATTTTGTATATTATACCTGATCCTGTTAAACGTAGAAAAGCTGGAAAATTATATTTTCATAACATATTAAAGTCACAAAAAATAGTTTTCAAACACTGGCCCTCAGCCAATCAGAATCGCCATGAGACCCCGCCTTTAGACCAATCAGAACACCGGCAAAGTTCCCACACCATAAACGCGCGCGTTCAAACCAAACTCAGCCCAAGCTGGGTATAAATACTACGCCACCGGGCTTAGAAGATGATTCTATGCAGCAGCCGTTCCCGGTGCAACATAGAAGTCTGAGAAGGAGTCCACAGTTCCCTGTCGACTCAGCTAAATCTACAGTTCCCTGTAGACTTTACGTCCATAGACAACGGGTGGTGAGTTTGCGAGAAATTCAACAGAGTCGAAAGACGCGGAAGTAAATTCAGTTTTGCTTGACTATAGAGTACATAGCGTTTCAGTCTGTACAGTAAACGTAAATTCAGTCTTATTCAGCTTAGCGTCTCAGTCAGTACAGTAAATGTAAATGCAGTTGTTTTGCTATCATAACGTCTCAGTCAAGACAGTAAATGTAAATACAGTAAATATCGGTATACATAGTCAGGATAAATCATTCAGTAAATGCCTCAGGGCAGCTTTTTCCAGTCTTTCTATTTTTCTTTTCATTCTCACATTGTAAATAACACATCAATAAACCTAGTTATAAATAATATAGACATATCTCGTGATTGTGTTCCTTTCCCTGGACCTACGACTAGCTATCCGCACCTCCTATTTCCCCCGCAAGTCAGTTTCAGAAAGGCGCCCGAGAACCAGACACCACAGAGGGGGGGAAAGCGTCACAGTATTTTTGCAACTGCAAAGCCATTTTTTATTAGTAATTAAACAATTACGAAAACAAACACTTAATAACGTAAGTAACAAAACTATCTGTCACCTGTATCATTTGTTTGCATTTGTTTGAACATGTCATGAGGAGAAATGAATATATTAGAATAAGAATGAATAGCTTAGTAATAGAAGGTCAAAGAAACATAGGAAGACCAAATATAAGATGGAAGGACTGTATTGCGGAAGACTTGAGCGAAAAGGAACTGAATGAGGACGATACGCAAAACAAAAATGAGTGGAAGAAGAAAATAAAAAAATAGCGATCGCCCTAAAGAACGGCAAAAACTAAAGAAGAAGAAGATGTCAGTGTCAAGTGAAATTTGCATAGTTTGTTCATGAAATATTTTTACTGGAAATATAGGATCTTTTGCAAGAAAATTTATGTATAGGGCTCGTGCAGTGACGTGACTTTGCTGACTTTGGCAAGCAGATATGGGGACCCGTGTCAAAATGTCAGTTATTAATTACGTCCATAACAGACAAAAGTCATAATATTTCATTCAAAATTTCAAGATTTTCTTATTTCATGTGGTTTATTTGTTATCCGGCATGTGGACTTCAGTTCCTGAGAAAAGGAATCATAAAATACCAAAAAATGAAATTTTGAATGTATAATTGACATTTGTCAGTTACGGACATAATTAATAGCTGTCATTCTGATATCTGCTTGCCAAGGTCAGAAAGTCACGTGACTGCTTGTGCCCTATACATAAATTTTCTTGCAAAAGATCCTATTTTTACCTCTCGCTAAGAGAGGTATTGGATTCATGCTAAAAATCGCATATCCAGATTTTATTGAATAAGCACGTTTTAAGGTCCCTACAATCCGATTTTAACATTTTACGATGATGTCTGTGTGTGTATGTGTGTATGTGTGTGGGATGTTGGAAGGACGGTTACTCAAAAACTATAAGACTTAAAATTTGTTTAACAACGTATTTCCTAATCGGACATTCATGGGAAGATCTGAAAAGGTTTTGGTAATAATTGGACAACCGGAAGTAGAAGATTCTTGAAAAAAAATCTTCTAAATATTATTTTTTGAAAATTTTTCGTGGTAATATTAAAGAAAATTAAATTCTCTATCTGATACATTTAAATATTTTATTATATATTCCATAGATTTAGAGATAAAAGAAGTATAATATATAAAATAATCTGTTGTAATAAATTTGACAGCCGAAAGAATGCCATGAAAAATAGTTGATAATTTAAATTATTTGTAACTGACAGATAAATGTCAGTGTCAGAAATAATGAGTAATGAATTAAAAATGTACTTGGAGAATCCCTTAATTCTTGATTTGTGACTATTATGGAGATGACAAGTCTAGGTTGAAGGACTTAAATTTGTTTCAAACATTATGGGACAATGTACACCAGTACTATAGACTAGAGTAACTTTGAATTGCGAAAAAGCTATCAAATTCTTCTCAAGTAAGTTGTAAATATTGACAAAATTACACATCGATATAAGAATAATCGGAGTGCAATCTATCCGTCACTTTATTAAAGGGAATTAGTGTTATTTAGATATAACATGTATGAAAAAATAAAATGTAAAAGAAGATATGTAAGAATAGATGCACAATCCATATATACATTTTAGACCGCCCAAAATTAATGTTTTTACTAGAAGAATATGAAGTGAAAGTAAACAACGTTGTTCGAATTGAAAATTGCTGTTACCAGCCTAATATTTATATATAGTACTCTACTTTGTAATTTATTGTAACATAATTTATGGTAAAATATCTTCATGTTGAGACATGCTATTATTGAATAACAAAGAAGTTTATACGTCATAGATTTATATGAATATATTATTTGTATTTATAAAAATATTCTTTGCTTTATGCATACAGCCAGGTAAAATATACGGCGAGAGGTTATGTGCTGGCCACATCAGAATTTTTAATATTTGTAATAACATAAATTTTCAAAAAATAATATTTAGAAGTTTTTTGTTAAAGTACTATTACTTCCGGTTGTCCAATTATTACCAGAAAAATCAGTAAAATTATTTTATAAACAAACTATGAAATATTATTTACACGTTTAATGTTATTATAAATATTAAAGAATATTCTATTATCAATACGAATTCATATTCAATGGATATAGAGTTAAAAAATTATAAAGAAATTAAATTTTATTAATCAGCCAACCTATGCTATAATCATAGAAACAACTACTATGTAAAGAAAATTCTAACTGAAAAGATAATGAATGTGGTAGAGATGAGGATGTTGAGATAGATGTTGGGGAAGACACGGAAAGATACAATAAGGAACGAATGAATAAGGGAAATAACTCGAGTATTAGAAGTTTGTAGAAAGATACAAGGGTGACGATTACACTGGTTTGAATATGTCATAAGGAAAGATGTAGAATATATTGAAAGAAGAATGAATAGCTTAGTAGTAGAAGGAAGAAGAAACAGAAGAAGACCAAAGATAAGATGAAAGGACTGTATTGCGGAAAACTTGAAATAAAAGGGCCTGAATGAGGACGACATGCAAAAGAGAAATGAGTGGAATAAAAATATAAAAATTGCGACCCCTAACGAATGGGAAAAATCTAAAGTAGAAGAAGATAACAGTGTCAAGTGCCATTTGCATAGTTTGTTTATGAAATAATTTTACTGGAAATTTAGAATCTTTTGCAAGAAAATTTATGTATGGAATTTGTACATAATACACATCATTGAGGGTAGGTATTGTACTGGCCACAACAGATTTTTTTCTGTATGTATGAAGCTAATTCTATCTCTAAAGCATCAACTTCTGCAGCGGTCCATCCTAAAATTATTGTTAGTTCCCAATTATTTGTACCTATTTTTGTTTTTACTGTATGTACCTTTTTTGGTTATAGTTGCGGGACCTTCTTTGCTTTAAATAAATATTAATGCACTTTCTAATGAAGATATTGCTATTAAAATTGTTATTCGGCCATGGTTTCACATTGAATAAATAAACATGCTGCAAAGTTGGTCACAATCGGTTTATAATTAACTGGGAAATGACAAAGGGCCTCATATATTTTTGGACCGATAAGGCCCATTCCCGAAATTTCATTTACAATTTCACTTTAGAATCCGCCTATAAACTTTTATGGCAATAGCCGTTTCTTGGGAAATTTTATATTATTTTTTAAATTTTAAAAACGACCAAAAGGACATTTTCTAATTAAAATATAGTTGTTAAATTTGGTATTCGAGCATGTATAAATCACAATAAGTACGTTTTAAATTTGGTTCCGATCGGTTAATAAATAACAAAGTAATGACAAAGGGCCTTATATATGTTGGGCCGATTTGGCCCATTCACAAACTTAGATCTGCGATTTTTCTTTTTACCGTGCGCGCGGACCGATCGACCTATCGAGAGAATGAGAGGGAACTCCCCGCTGTCGCTCGATACAAAAAAATTCTTAAATTAAAGCCTTACAAATCATCAATTAATAAATATTTAAATGCCTTTTAATTTAAACGAATGGGTATTATGAAGAACATTCAGACACCGTATGACGTTAATATGAAATATTTTAAATAATGTAGTATCATATATATGCATATGTCCAATTTATTGGCGTAATACTTAAAGGCTTTTTGGTAGGACTTACTGCACAGTTTTAACAGCAACTTAGTCCTTGATGACATCATTACCAGATAATACTATCACTGCACGTCTTTTTTTCGCGAGCTTGCAAATATGAAATGAAATCATATGAAAACATCCTTATGACCTCTTCTCCGGCGTTGCCATTTAGCGGAGGCGGTAAAGTAACGTTTGTGATACAAAAATGAGATTTATATAATCGGAGGCGACAACGTGCCCCCCTTATATGTTTTGTGCAACACTAACGCCAGCGGTATATACCGGAACTAAAAACTTTTTTTGTGAGTATGGAAGCTACGTTGTCGCCTCCGACCTATTTTTTATTTTTGGGCTTTAGATGACGTTCTAAGGCCAGAACCGATGAGAATATGGAAAAACGTTGTCGCCTCCGAAGTCGGAGGTGACAGCGTCATATATGAGGTGACAACGTTTCTTCAGTATCTACTTTGGAGGCGACAACGTACCCTTTACCAATATATATATATATATATATATATATATATACAGTGTGTTAATTAAAAACCTGGCCATAGGCGTTTAACATGGGAAATCAGTTTTTCCTTGCGCAAAAGTTCCCAAATTATTTTAGACAAAAATACTTCAAATAAATGTTGTAGAGAATTAAATTCTGCATCCAGATTAGTAATAAGATTTTATTTTCGATGTTTCATAACCTAGAAAATCAATTTCAAAGTTTATCGAAAATTGCTGATTTATAGCGATAGCCATGGAAGTCAAACAAAATTACAAACAATTGTATGACATCTTAACTGTCAAAGAAAGTTTGTGTTTTGTGATTTTCGTTCAGTAACATATTTTTTTGGAAGTATGGAACAGTTTTCTCATGAAGAAAAGCTTCAGATTATAAAATGGTGTTACTGTGGACAAAGCTATAGAAAAATACGTGATTTAATAAGTGTAATGTGGTCACATCGACAAATTCCAAGTAAAACCACAATAGAATCTTATTACAAAAACTTAAAGCTGTAATTTCCAATGAATGTAGAAAAATAAATGCCAGACAGCTGCATAATGTTCGACATGGCTTTTATAATAGACTTGGGTATTGCTTAGCGCAAAATGGAGGGTTATTTGAACATTTAATATAAAATTATATTCATTCTAGTTTTCTGTTTTTCTTTTTAAATAAATACATTATTCTTGTTTTCATTTTTATTTTATTTTGTATATGTTGACAGCTATGTATTCTAAAAAAGTTAAATTCTAATTCATTGTGTCAATGTCATACAATTGTTTGTAATTTTGTTTGAGTTTCATGGCTATCGCTATAAATCAGCAATTTTCGAAAAACTTTGAAATTGATTTTCTCGGTTATGAAACGTCGAAAATAAAATCTTATAACTAATCTGGATGCAGAATTTAATTCTCTACAACATTTATTTGAAGTATTTTTGCCTAAAATAATTTGGGAACTTTTGCGCAAGGAAAAACTGATTTCCCATGTTAAACGCCTATGGCCAGGTTTTTAATTAACACACTGTATATATATATATATATATATATATATATTTCTAAGTGAGCACGCAGTAGAATAACAAAACTAGACAATATCAACAAAATTATTGACAGGTCTTAATTAAACAGTAAACAAGTATAAACAATGTGAAGAATACACCACGTTGAAATGTATATCAAAAAAATCTGATGTGGACACCACACGACTTCCTTGTACGATTATAAAACGATACATTTTTTTTTAATAATTAAATTACAAAATATTGACAGGCTTAAGCCAAGCCCGAGAAATATTTTGATATAGAACAAAAAATAATTCATTTGCTACTATCATTCTTAAATTAACATTAATCTAACCCGATTCTTTTAAAAGAGAGTTTTGATTACAACAAAGAAATATTTGATTACAACAATGAATATGACTAATTTCACAATAAAAATATATTTGTTATTGTACGAATCATAAAATTGCACGTATTTAACGTAATTTTACATGAACATTTTTTTTATGTTTTTGTCCTAATCCATAGCAAGCTTTATTACAAAAACAAAAAAGTATATAATTTTTAAATTTACATATCTCGCTTATACAAAGGGCTAATTTAATAATACTTGATGTGCTAGACGCAGAAATTAATTATCTAAAACTTTTATTTGAAGCATTTATATCTAAAATTAAAATAAAATCATTTTATTCAAGAAAAACTGTTAACAACTTCAAGTAATGTACCACTTCCGGTTAGCCTATTTTAATCCAAATTCTATTATGTTATTTCGATTGACATAAAAGTCTTGTATACCAAATTTGAAAAGTTTTGGATTATATTTGAAAACAGTTTTTCATTAAAATCTATTATAGGCTTCATGTAAAGTACCACTTCTGGAAATTGTGTAATAACCAGAAAGTGAGGTGCACAACTAGATGTTATAGGAATCCTAAATACAAAATTTCAACTTTCTACGGCTTACCGTTTTTGAGTTATGCGAGATACGTACGTACGTACAGACGTCACGACGAAATTAGTCAAAATGGATTCAGGAATGATCAAAATGGATATTTCCGCTGAAATCTGAAAACCGAAATTTTTCGCGATTACAATACTTTCTTTACTTACGTACAAGGAAGTAAAAATGAAATAAGGCCAAAAACTCACCACAGAAGATAGTAGGTTGAAGAACAAAATCACAGATGATACACGAAAACTAGTTCAAAAAAATTATGTCAAATTCAAAATACAAACTTTGAAAAAAAAAACCAGCAAATCAAGTGCCAAAATCAGAGGCGAAGAAACACACCTATCTATGTAGACATAAAGAGCTATTATGCTATGTTATGAAGGTTATGTGTAAGGTCTTTATTGAAAATTGAAAAAAAATGTTCTTTATTATCACAATTAATATTCGTAGTCAATAACTAATACATATCTCAATATTATAGTACAAAAGTATCTCTTATATAATTATGTGCAATGCTTGAAAACACTATTTTACTGAAATAACTATCAACCGATAGTTTTGTTAGTGTGTCTACAGTAAAAAATTTGAAAGATGTCCGATCAAGGTCATCTATATCATGAACTAGTAAACAAATTGGCATACATTTATCCCCCTCCTATATAAAGGCTTTAAGCGTGTGCGATAAGGATGGATATAACACGCTTGTCTTCAAAAATTCATATTGTTTCGACTAAGTTAGGGCATTCCATTTTAAAACGACGCTCGTTGTTGATAATACTTTCCCTGTAACGTAAGTTTATATATTAATTCAGATGCATTACCTTGGTTCATAGCCATACGAATAACGTTATTTCCACCGACATTGTGCCAATATCTTAATTTTCACATACATATTTGGTTTTACATTTGCTAATAAACTTACCAGTTGATTTATTTTTGAATTTTTAATGCTGTTATTGTAACATATATTTTTATAATAATAAAATAACAGTAGTATGTTAAGTACCCTCACAAAGCAAAGGACACTAATGAATTTGTCAGAATGGGTGGAGCAAAAATCTGAATTCATACAATTCGTAGATAACCTTGATCGGACATATTTCCAAAATTTACTGTGTGTGTGTGTGTTTACATAATTTATTTAGAAAACTCGTGGCTTAATCTTCACATATATGCCATTAACAGGCTTCATAACCAAATCGGGTTCCAACTCCATCTTGTAGTTAGGTCCAGCAGACTCGAATTCTAAATGCCTAAGGAGTTTTGAAAATGTTTTTTTCATTACCAGCACAGCAACCATCTGACCTATAATCAACAAACAATATAGTTATTAGCTTTTGTGCCTATTTTTACTTTACTTCCAAAGTAAATATTGAAATGGACAAATGCAACTCAATTTTTTGATAGCAATGATTTTATTGTTATAAGATGAAAATTGAATCGAATTTGTTAAATTAAATTTACTTTCATAAATCGTTTATACATAAATAAATAAATAAATATATCATCACGGCATATTACCCATTGCTGAGTGTGCCAATGTGTTTTGTACACAGATATCGGTAATGATGAAATATTTGTACCGTGCGGACGCTTACTAGGCGCTATTTCACAGGCATTCAATGCTGGCGTGGAGAGTGCACCACAGGGATCAATATAGTGCCATTAAAATTCGAAGTAATTTATGGCGTCGGTCGGGATTGGGATCGAACCCAAGGGTCCTAAATTCGCGATCAGACACTCAGGAACACGATCACGAAACCCCATACACATATAATAAAAATAAATAATAGTGTACTATAGATGAATAAGTACAACATTTCCGATTCAAGTAAGTACGTTATTTAATATGAATGCGAGCGCCGCCACTGGTAGAATGTTCTCGAGCGATGACGTAATCCTCGGCGGGGTAAACACACCCGTCTAGAACTGTATAATTACATCAGGTGGGCTGATCTTTGTATTCGATGTTATTGTCGCATCGGAAAGTTACAGAAGGACGCCGCGCTATATAAACCCGCCGCCGAAACCAGCTAGGACATTCTATTATATAAAAGCATCGAGCAAGGAACAGTTGGTGATATAAATAAATAGTCTATGAGTTGTGAACATAAATAAATATAGTTATATACTACTATATCAAAAAGTACAGTCCATACGATGTAACTTGGCGAGCCAAAAGAATGTAATTCAGTTCACTATTCCTAAGTTGCGTTTTGTCAAATATTTACTTGTACTTCGATGCCGCACAGCTTCAGAAGTGAAATAGTGATTTTACAATGTTTTATTGCCTTACACAAAGCAAATTTCACCCTAATACACTCAAACTCGGGGTGTCAGGTACCTACTTTTCAACCCAAGAAGTTATATTCATACATAAGCGTTGGTGCATTTTTTTTCTCAATAGCAATAGAAGTTTTATTTTCTTAACTTAATTAATTTAAAAAATAATTAATTATAATATGATTTATATAATAAATTAGTAATTATATTGAACTTTATTCTTCTTCGGTACGCCTATGGATTTTATAACTTCCCCATTACCGCAGTGATAATGTGAATTGCCCCAACTCGCCAAGTTACATCGCATGGACTGTAGACCTCTTCCGAAATAATACACTTATGCCAACGAATTTTCCAATCATCAAAACATTTTTTAACCGCATATTCACGAATCGACTTCAGTACTCGCCGCGAATTCTCTTTTATGTTTCCTATCGATTGAAAACGGGTGCCTCGAAATAGTAATTTGAGTTTTGGAAAGAGGAATAAGTCGGCCGGAGCGACATCATAGGAATACGGTGCTTGTTCGATAAGATTTGTTGAGTTTTTGGCCATAACTTCGTTCACAATGATAGCCTTATGAGATGGTACGTTATCATGGTGCAAAATCCATGAGTTTTCTTTCCACAAATCTGGTATTTTTTGACGAATTTGCTTTCTCAAACACCGCATAACGCTCAGATAATATTCTTTAGTTACTGTCTCACCTTCTGGCAAGAATTCCGAATGCTTTAGCGATGTTAAGTTCAAATGAAGACGTTGATGGCCGACCTGAGCGAGGCAAATCTTTCACCACATCTCAACCGATTTTGAATGCACTGTACCACTGAAACGCACGTGTTTTTGATAAAGTCGATTCATCGTAAGCCTTATGTAACATTTTCATTTGCAATGCAAAATTTGAGACAGAATCTTTGTTCGATATTTTATCCATTGTAAACATCGCAAAACACACTTGAGATGAACTGACAAATGAAGCACTGTAAATAAACTAAATGACAGATGGCACTCACTCAAATTCCGCGTGAGCATAGTGGACAGTTGTGCCAACGTAGTGACACTCCCTTTAGCCGGGAATTTTAAATATACAATTCCCGGTTATTTCTCGACAGAATGTACATAAATAGTGAAATAAATATTGTTTAACTAAACAATTTTAACGTTTTTGGAAAATTTACTTTCTTTGGCGTTCTTTGAGGAATGGAATTCAAACAATTAGATTTTTGTAGAATATCTAATTTATTAGTGGGACGTTTCGGGAAACAATTTCACCCATCTTCGGCCTTTTTGGTATAATGGTCTATAAATGTTTTAAAGAAATTTTAAAATTAAGTTTCTAAACGTATTTGGTAATATAAGGCCTTACCTTTGCTAGTTACATGGTTTTCATAAAATGATGTAGGGCTGCCTTACTCATGAAATACAATTTAGACAGATGCGGACATCGAAGTTGAAAATTTATTAGAGAAGTCATTTTTCGTCATTATAATTGAAACAGTTGGAAACAGGGATCTGAATCCATAATTCCAATATACAATTCATCAAAAAAACATTAATAGAGAATAATTACCCTCCAAGTTTATTAAATACAAAAATATGTGAACGCTTACATTATCATCGTAACAAAGTACACTGCGAGCATACATCAAGAGAGCAGGCCACATATTATTGTTCAATCCCTTACGATGAGAATATAATTCCTTAGTCACGTGACATGTTTTCCGCCAATCAACATTCAGAATCTCCCTAGCTACAAGTTTATCACAGCGATGATAAAAAACAAAGAAATAAACACCGTATTTATAGTCGTTACTAAGGGATTTGTTTTCTTTATTTATGACATTGACAGTTAATTTTTAGTATAAAAATAAATAATAACAATAATTCAAACTCCGAAATATTAAATAAAACTCGTAAGTACCATGTTTTAATACAATATGAATAAGTATATCAAAAGTTAGGTTGGGTTAGATTGCAAAAATTCATTATATTCTCTCATTAAATATAAGCTCGTGATATGATTAATAACCGAAGATATTGCTCGTGAAACCGAAGCAGCATATTTCAACTCGTCCTTCGGACTCGTGAAATCTGCAGCTCGGTTTCACTCAAGAATATCATCGATGATAATCATATCACTTGTTATATTACGTATGAAAATATCAATCCTGGGATTACCAAAATTTTACGAAACAGTAACATCTCCATAGCAAATTGTGCCCATACTAACACAACAACACTTTTCACCAGACTTAAAGATCAAACACCGGTTAATGATATGACAAATGTTATTTACCAAGCAAATTGCAAAAACTGCCCCAAAATATATATTGGCCAAACCAGTCAAACCGTTAAGAAACGATTTTATCAACTCAAATTTCCACTGTCATCTTAATAATATCAACCACAGTGCATTAGTTAAACATCACTGTGACACAGGCCACAATTTTGATTTGTCTAAACCAGAAATTATAAAACAAGAACCTAATAAATACAAAAGGTTAGTTTTAGAAAGTTTATACATTAATTTAAATAAGAATAATACAGTAAATAATCAAACCGATTATGACAACCTTTTAAAATACGCGGGCCCCATACTTCATTCACTCCAAACATAAATAAACACAAAAGTTACTAGGTTCAGACAGTAAAGATACGTAGCCATTTTGCCAATTACGTTCAAACAAAACATCATTTCTACACAACATCATGTGCTATTTTAACAAGCTCCCAACATCCAAGATCTAATATACAGTAAGGTTTATTGCATTAGTTTCATACGAAAACATGTCATAATATATTTATAATCTTTCCAGTTGATGGGTACTGTTACAGTTTATTTCTGCGCTAGCTTTCTATATTCTTATTTAACTTTCCTTCAACCTTATTTCTCTTACCGTATCATATTAAATCTGGTTTATGTTGTGTGTTTCTTAGTTTTCTTTCATGTTTCATTCCTTCACTGTTCTTTGTCAAGTCAATTTTGTAGCTTGTTGTGCATATAAGGCTGAAATAGATCGTCTTCATGTAATTCATTGTTAATAAATCTGAAGTAACGTACCTCTTTCTATTATTGCAGTGATAGTTTAAGATTTAGGCCTGCTTTTAGTGCATGTGTTTATATCTTTTCTAACCTAAGAACAGACCGCTAGTGTTAATAAATTTACAAGTTTTATTTGGTAGGTTGTGTCGAGATTAAGGCGCGTTTACGCTCTCACCGCACAACGTTTAAATTGTTAATAATTGAATTCATGGTTAGCGAGCATCTAGTACCGAACTGTATTATTTTTAGTGTTGCATTGTCCTTGTATATTACTCTAGGAATGTATTCCAACTTTAGTTCCTCGCTTAAACATTGTTTAATTCTATGGTCGTCGCTGTAAACCATCCTTTAGTGGTGTTCTTGAGATTTTTATCGTAATTTATTTTACGTTGGTGATATATCCTTCCTGTGTAAAATTCTTCACTTTACTGGAAGAAGAGAACTTCCTTTTTTTGGGGGGGGATTCTGGGTTAAGCCTTGTGGTTGGACGGTTGGTGATTGTTTTAGCTCATAGTTGGCGAGCGAGTTTTTCTTTTTTTAAAGACGCGGAGTAGTGTTCCCGGATATTAAAATTACCCAAGAGGGTCGCGCCGAGTGCGGATTTGATTAATATCGGGATTTGAGGACTGTCCAGTGGGTTCTTTTTTTGGTGGGTGACCACGTGTTGGTGTGTGCACCACTGTTTGGTTTTCCCCGGACGTCCAGCTCTACGGAGGATATACTGCTGCTCCCGCCGTCTTCGCTTCAGGACATTTCCACTGATTTCCTGCTAACTTGCCGCCCAGCGCCCAAACGGCCAATCTGCCAGCCCTACCATTCCTAACCACCAGTCGCCACTTGGAACTTGGATGAGTCATTTTATTTTTATTTCTATTTTTACTTCCTTGTACGTAAGTAAAGGAAGTATTGTAATCGCGAAAAATTTCGGTTTTCAGATTTCAGCGGAAATATCCATTTTGATGATCCCTGAATCCATTTTGACTAATTTCGTCGTGACGTCTGTACGTACGTACGTACGTCCGTACGTACGTACGTCCGTACGTCCGTACGTACGTACGTCCGTACGTACGTATCTCGCATAACTCAAAAACGGTAAGCCGTAGAAAGTTGAAATTTTGTATTTAGGACTCCTATAACATCTAGTTGTGCACCTCCCTTTCTGGTTATTACACAATTTCCAGAAGTGACACTTTACATGAAGCCTATAATAGATTTTAATGAAAAACTGTTTTAAAATATAATACAAAACTTTTCAAATTTGGTATACAAAACTTTTATGTCAATCGAAATAACATAATAGATTTTGGTTAAAATAGGCTAACCGGAAGTGGTACATTACTTGAAGTTGTTAACAGTTTTTCTTGAATAAAATGCTTTTATTTTGATTTTAGAAATAAATGCTTCAAATAAAAGTTTTAGAGAATTAATTTCTGCGTCTAGCACATCAAGTATTATTAAATTAGCCCTTTGTATAAGCGAGATATGTAAATTTAAAAATTACATCCTTTTTTACTTCCTTGTACGTAAGTAAAGGAAGTATTGTAATCGCGAAAAATTTCGGTTTTCAGATTTCAGCGGAAATATCCATTTTGATGATCCCTGAATCCATTTTGACTAATTTCGTCGTGACGTCTGTACGTACGTACGTACGTCCGTACGTACGTACGTCCGTACGTCCGTACGTACGTACGTCCGTACGTACGTATCTCGCATAACTCAAAAACGGTAAGCCGTAGAAAGTTGAAATTTTGTATTTAGGACTCCTATAACATCTAGTTGTGCACCTCCCTTTCTGGTTATTACACAATTTCCAGAAGTGACACTTTACATGAAGCCTATAATAGATTTTAATGAAAAACTGTTTTAAAATATAATACAAAACTTTTCAAATTTGGTATACAAAACTTTTATGTCAATCGAAATAACATAATAGATTTTGGTTAAAATAGGCTAACCGGAAGTGGTACATTACTTGAAGTTGTTAACAGTTTTTCTTGAATAAAATGCTTTTATTTTGATTTTAGAAATAAATGCTTCAAATAAAAGTTTTAGAGAATTAATTTCTGCGTCTAGCACATCAAGTATTATTAAATTAGCCCTTTGTATAAGCGAGATATGTAAATTTAAAAATTACATCCTTTTTTTGTTTTTGTAATAAAGCTTGCTATGGATTAGGACAAAAACATAAAAAAAATGTTCATGTCATATTACGTTAAAAACGTGCAATTTTATGATTCGTACAATAACAAATATTATATTTTTATTGTGAAATTAGTCATATTCATTGTTGTAATCAAATATTATTTATTGTAATCAAAACCCACTTTAAAAAGAACCGGGTTAGATTAATGTTAATTTAAGAATGATAGTAGTAAATGAATTACTTTTTGTTCCAAGTATATCAAAATATTTCTCGGGCTTGGCTTAAGACTGTCAATATTTTGTAATTTAATTATTAAAAAAATATGTATAGGTTAACAGGCGCACAAAGATGTCGTGTGGTGTCCACATCACTCATGACATTAGTCAATATCATTAATTCAATTAAAAATATTGGCATTATTTTTTAGGGTACCTCTACCTACCCGCTTTGACCATGGGCTAAGATCGCCGCCATTTGCGGGCCAATGTCAAACATACTGAGTATTTATTTCCCTATTTATTTGTAAGAAATTTGATATTATATTATAAAGGAATATTAAATAATCACACTATAAATCTATAAAAGAAATAATGAAAATGAATTTATTTAAGGATATATACAATTATTATTGACATAGATCACGAACTTTTCGTTTACGCGGGAATTCGTGACAACATAATTTATTGCTTTTCTAACGTGAAAATGTGCACCCAAGTACGCAGTAATAATTGTTAACACATCTTACAATATGTCAATTTAGATACACAAATACGTATAATATTTAATAATTTTTTAATATTACAATCTCATGTACTAAACGACGTATCCTCCCAATTTTTACTTCCTTGTACATAAGTAAAGGAAGTATTGTAATGGCGAAAATTTCGGTTTTCAGATTTCAGCGGAAATATCCATTTTGATCATCCCTGAATCCATTTTAACTAATTTCGTCGTGACGTCTGTACGTACGTACGTACGTATCTCGCATAACTCAAAAACGGTAAGCCGTAGAAAGTTGAAATTTTGTATTTAGGACTCCTATAACATCTAGTTGTGCACCTCCCTTTCTGGTTATTATACAATTTCCAGAAGTGGCACGTTACATGAAGCCTATAATAGATTTTAATGAAAAACTGTTTTAAAATATAATCCAAAACTTTTCAAATTTGGTATAAAAGACTTTTATGTCAATCGAAATAACATAATAGATTTTGGTTAAAATAGGCTAACCGGAAGTGGTACATTACTTGAAGTTGTTAACAGTTTTTCTTGAATAAAATGATTTTATTTTGATTTTAGAAATAAATGCTTCAAATAAAAGTTTTACAGAATTAATTTCTGCGTCTAGCACATCAAGTATTATTAAATTAGCCCTTTGTATAAGCGAGATATGTAAATTTATAGGCAGGTGAGGCAGTGCCTCACCGGAAAAGAAATAAAGCTGTAAATAATGTAAAGCAGTATGTAAATTAAAATTTAACTTATTCCGCTAATGTATAAGCGAGATATGTAAATTTAAAAATTATATACTTTTTTGTTTTTGTAATAAAGCTTGCTATGGATTAGGACAAAAACAAAAAAATTTTCATGTCAAATTACGTTAAATACGTGCAATTTTATGATTCGTACAATAACAAATATTATATTTTTATTGTGAAATTAGTCATTCATTTTTGTAATCAAATATTTCTTTGTTGTAATCAAAACTCTCTTTAAAAAGAACCGGGTTAGATTATGGTCGCTATATATCTTACTGTTTTGAAGTTAAAATTAATATTTTGTAATTTATTTATTAAAAAAATATGTATAGTTTAATAATCGTACAAGGAAGTCATGTGGTGTCCACATCAGATTTTTTTCATTAGTCTTATTTTGTACATCATTCTATTGTTGCACTGTATTAGCGAAGAGAGGTTTCAGATAAATTTGTGCACATTGA
This sequence comes from Harpalus rufipes, assembly GCA_951394225.1. Taxonomy (NCBI): domain Eukaryota; kingdom Metazoa; phylum Arthropoda; class Insecta; order Coleoptera; family Carabidae; genus Harpalus; species Harpalus rufipes. The sequence goes on from OX596292.1 coordinate 8,813,176, forward strand.
GTGCAATATTACTCTCTTTTATTAACGCATTATTGTTGGACAGACAGTGTCAGACTGTCTTTACTGTTATTGTTAGCATCATTAATTGTTGTCTAAAGTTTTACCGTTTGCGGATGGTTCGACACCCGGTTTCAACTGGCTTGAACGGCCTGCGTCGTATGGTTGGCCAACAATGGACGTATAGATGTCGATCGGGTTACGGGCTTTTCGCGAACGCCGTGACAATTTATATTATCAACTTTTTATTATAATTAAACATTTATTTACATTTCGTATTCGTATTATTTTGGGGAAAACCTTATTACGTTTTCAGGCAACAGTAGAATCACGGTAAGTAAAATTCTTATTTAGTCATTTTTTTTTGTATTTTTCTTATGTACCGTCCTTTTCGTAATTTTGAGGTGAAAAATTACGTGGCGCCCTTTAATCCCTTTTACGTCATTAACATTAAGAACCCCCCCCCTCTTCACTGTCTAAAAGCTGGCGGCCGCACACCTGTCAACTAGGGTGCGTAGTTGACTCCCGCACCTTTCTGTGCAACTAACGTCACAGTACTTCGTGGTTTGGGTAAATTAAAATGTTTTAATTATAATGACGAAAAATGACTTCTCCAATAAATTTTCAACTTCGATGTCCGCATCTGTCTAAATTGTATTTCATGAGCAAGGCAGCCCTACATCATTTTATGAAAACCATGTAACTAGCAAACGTAAGGCCTTATATTACCAAATATGTTTAGAAACTTAATTTTAATTTTTTTTTAAAACATTTATAGACCATTATACCAAAAAGGCTGAAGATGGGTGAAATTGTTCCCCGAAACGTCCCACTAATATATTAGATATTCAACAAAAATCTAATTGTTTGAATTCCATTCCTCAAAGAACGCCAAAGAAAGTAAATTTTCCAAAAACATCCAACCGTGAGGAATATCCAGTCTTCTTTATTCAACATAAACAATTTTAACGTTTAATCATTTAATAATATTCTTTGCCTTAAATTAGTGTTTATAATTATTGTTTAATTATAGTGTTAGTTATATTTTACATAATTTTGTGTCTCGCGCACATAGAATTTAGTCACCAGTGCTCGCTACATGCGTACGGCCTATGCCTATACTATACCTTACCCATACAATTTCTTGGTCCAGCGCTGAAGGGCACAAATGAATATGGCTTTATGTAATTTGTTGGAAGAAATCTTTCAGGAATGAATTCTTCAGGTCTGTCATACGTAGATGATCTATGGACTCCATGCATAAAGAATACTAATGTTGTTCCTTCCGGAATTATAGTACCCTCTGAAAAAAAATAATAGGTGAAGTGAAAAATAACAAATAAGGTAAAAAAAATATTGCTAATAAGTTTGCCGATCAAGATAGCGTAAGAGCAATGTCTCTTCCAAAGGTCTTGGGTTCCAAAATAGGCCAAACATGGATGTTAATGACCGTATTTATATGTCTGGCAACTGACGTCTCTATCGTAAAGTTTGACATTTTTGACGGTGTACGTACTCAGAACATTTTGACGCACGAGCGCAATTTGTGTTTACAGTAACTTGAAAAATTCATATCGGCCAAAATATAATATATTTATTTGTTTCCTTATTTAAATACATACCTGCATATTTACTAATGCTAGAAATTATGTATTTTAAGTTCCTTTCTATAAAACTATTGTTCTATTTACAATTTTCCTCTAAAAACGTTACTATTATTAATTTGAAATTATTATTTTTTAACAGTGACATTTATCTCTCTGTTACATACATTTGAGCTGAACTATGTAACTATTGAGATGTGTTTAAAGCATAAGCTCCGAGATATAATTTTTATATTATTTTATTAATTTATCCGTAAAATATATAGAAAAAGTATTAAAGAAAACCTGTAGAAAATGGAATAATCTTTCATTTTTATAATAACAAATTGCGAAAAAATTATATTTAAAGGTATTTTTTGAAGAAAAACTATCTTGAGCTTCATGTAAACTGCCATTTCCGGTTATCCGATTGCCACCAAAATCTAATGGCTTCTTTCCATATTAGAATAAGGGAGAAATACATGATTTCAAAACATTCTGAATGATAGTATTTGATTTAGAGCGTAAATAGGATACACACACACACACACATACATACACACAGACATCGCCATGAAAATGTTAATATTGGATTCTAGGGACCTTAAAACGTGGTCATTTACCAAAATCTTGATACACGAATTTTAGCACGATCCCTATACCTCCCTTACCAAGGGAAGCGGGAGGTAATGTGACGAAGTCACAATTTTTCGGCTCACTATGGGCCTCCACGTTTGCGGTTCATGTCTAATGGCAAGGTCGCCAGCCAGTTGTCACAGCCAAGCGAGCTGCAGGTCACGATGTCCTCAGCGATCCACGGCCTTATAGTCTTTCCGAGGGCCGTACAGCGGGTCAGAGAGGGGCCATGCACCAGGCATCATGAGGGTGTCTAAGAAACGGGGCGGAAAAATGTATTTTGTTCCGCCAACACATGTTTAGAACCTACCAGTCACACGTGGGGAGCATCGCCGTCTGCCGAGCGATGTTACCACAATCCACAGGCCGTATGCACCCCTCTAATAGACGCTGAGAACATCACCGCCACAAATCCACCTCCAGGGCTCAGAGAAACCCACCACAGAAAACCATTTGACAACTACGAAGCCAGCTGATCACCACACGAACTACGGAAAATAAAATGTATTTATTTTGTTAATGTTATTATTTTGTATATTATACCTGATCTTGTTAAACGTAGAAAAGCTGGAAAATTATATTTTCGTAACATGATAAAGTCACAAGAAAATAGTTTTCAAACACTGGCCCTCAGCCAATCAGAATCGCCATGAGACCCCGCCTTTAGACCAATCAGAACACCGGCAAAATTCCCACACCATAAACGCGCGCGTTCAAACCAAACTCGGCTCGAGCTGGGTATAAATACTACGCCACCAGGCTTAGAAGATCATTCTATGCAGCAGCCGTTCCCGGTGCAACATAGAAGCCTGAGAAAGAGTCAACAGTTCCCTGTCGACTCAGCTAAGTCTACAGTTCCCTGTAGACTTTACGTCCATAGACAACGGGTGGTGAGTCTGCGAGAAATTCGACAGAGTCGAAAGATGCGGAATTAAATTCAGTTTTGCTTGGCTATAGAATATATAGCGTTTCAGTCTGTACAGTAAACGTAAATTCAGTTGTTTTGCTATCATAGCGTCTCAGTCAGTACAGTAAATGTAAATACAGTTTTGTTTTGCTATAGAATACATAGCGTCTCAGTCAGTACAGTAAATATAAAGTCAGTAAATATCGGTATACGAGCATAGTCAGGATAAATCATTCAGTAAATGCCTCGGGGCAGCTTTTTCCAGTCTTTCTATTTTTCTTTTCATTTTCACATTGTAAATAACACATCAATAAACCTAGTTATAAATAATATAGACACATCTCGTGATTGTGTTCCTTTCCCTGGACCTACGACTAGCTATCCGCACTTCCTATTCCCCCGCAGGTCAGTTTCAGAAAGGCGCCCGAGAACCAGACACCACAGAGGGGCGAAAAGCGTCACAGTAAAAAGTGTCACAAAATTTGCAAATTTCCACGTTTATAGGCTAGACGCTGATGTGTCAGAGGAAGAACTTACTAATTATTTGAAAACTAAGCAATGCAAATCAGTAAAATGTGAGAAAATGGCGTCAATATACCCAAAGCAATATTCGTCTTTCAAAGTCACTGTACCATTTGACGAAGAAACAATTGTATTTGAACCATCAACCTGGCCTAAATACAGATGTGTCAATTACTTTTTAGACAGTCTATCAATGAAGAAACCGACCACATAACTAGCATGGAAACATTAAACACTGGAATAAAACTTTTACACCAAAATACGCAATCAATAAACAACAAAATTGACATGATAGAATACCTTTTAAATCAGGAAAACTATGATGTAGTATGTGTCACAAAGCATTGCTTATGTTCATCAGAAATTAATTATTTGCACATCAACAATTACAACGTAGCAAGTTCCTATGAAAGAACGGACAAAGAACATGGTGGAGTCCTCATCATATGCAAGAACAATATTTACGCCAAGGAAATATCATCTGTTAAAGAATTTAATGAAGAACTTGTATTTGAATGTGTTGCAATCAGTATAAAAATGTAAGATTTCACAATGTATATTTTAACTACGAGGTTTGTTAAAAAAAAACTGTTGTGTCCAGCATAATACCTCTCGCCAATTCATTTTTTGGTTACATAAGTATGGGGCGCGAACAGTCATGTTACATTGTTAGGCTTGACAAGCAGATGTGGGGGCCCGTTTCAGAATGATAATTAGTAATTATGTACATAGATGTCAAATGTCAGAAATTTTCATTAAAAATTTCAAGATTTTCTAAATTCACGTAGTTAATTTGTCACCAGGAGTGTGGAATTTACTTGTCGAGGAAAATAAACCATATGTACATAAGTACTACTATCATTCTGACATGGGCCCCCATATCTGCTTGTCAAGGTCAACAAAGTCACATGACTGCTCGCGCCCTAATGTCATATCTTGTATACCTACACTCAACACCAAAAATTCTACTTACATCTATTCTTTATATTTAGATTTTTTAAATTTAAATTCATTCTATGAAGAAATTTTGTCCTACCTTTCTAATTTTTCGAGATGTTTCCAATTCATTGTCGGGAGTAATAGTATTTCTGAAGGGTATGTGTAATATACCTATATATAATATTTAACTATTAAAACATTAAGAAATAATATAATGTATGTACTTCCCAGAAAAAATCTTCAGTAATGTCTCCGGATTTCTGACACTGACATTTATCTGTCAGTTACAAACATTTTAAATTTTCATCTATTTTCCATGGCAACAGATTATTATATTTCTTTTATCTCTAAATCTTTAGAATATATAATAAAATATTTAAATGTATCAGATAGAGAATTTAATTTTCTTTAATATTACCAAGAAAAATTCTCAAAAAATAATATTGAGAAGATTTTTTTTTCAAGAATCTTCTACTTCCGGTTGTCCAATTGTTACCGAAACCTTTTCAGATCTTCCCATGAATGTCCGATTGGAAAATACGTAGTTAAACAAATAAAAAGTCTTATAGTAGTAATCGCCCTTTCAACATCCCACACACTTACACACACACACACACACACACATACATCTACACACACACAGACATCATTGTAAAAATGTTAAAATCGGATTATAGGGACCTTAAAACGTGCTTATTCAATAAAACCTTAATATGCGAATTTAGCATGAATCCAATACCTCTCTTAGCGAGTGGTAAAAAGGTTACTTTTCAAAATTCGCGGGCTACGTATATTAGTTTCTCGATTTTTACCTCTCGCTACGAGAGGTATTGGATTCATACTAAAAATCGCATATCCAGATTTTAATGATTAAGCGCGTTTTAATTTCCCTACAATCCGATTTTAACATTTTTACGATGATTGTCTGTGTGTGTGTGTGTGTGTGTGTGTATGTGTGTGGGATGTTGGAAGGACGATTACTCAAAAACTATAAGACTTAATATTTGTTTAACTACGTATTTCCCATTCGGACATTCATGGGAAGAGCTGAAAAGGTTTTGGTAACAATTGGACAACCGAAAGTAGCAGATTCTTGAAAAAAACTTCTAAATATTATTTTCTGAAAATTTTTCTTGGTAATATTAAAGAAAATTTAATTCTCAATGTGAAACATTTTTTTATTATTATTATATCTTGTATAGGTTTGGGGATATAGTATATAATAATGTAGAATAATCTGTTGTAATAAATCTCGTTGCCTAAAAAATAGTTGAGATATTCAAATGTTTGTAATCGACAGATAAATGCAAAATGTCAAGTGTCAAAAATCAGATTTTTCTGGGAGGTCCGAATACATTTATTATATGTTATTGTATTATTACTTAAATATGTATTTAAATTATAGGTATGTTAATTTACATATATCCTTGAGAAATACCGCTAATACTGGCAATGAATTTGAAGAATTTCGTTACCATGGAGATGTTTGGGCTATGAGCAGACTGTGAGATTTACTACAACAGATTATTTTATAGATTATATATCTATTATCTTTAAATCTATAGAAGGTATAATAAAAAATCTGATGTGGCCAGCACATAACCTCTCGCCGTATATTTTACCTGGCTGTATGCATAAAGCAAAGAATATTTTTATAAATACAAATAATATATTCATATAAATCTATGACGTATAAACTTCTTTATTATTCAATAATAGCATGTCTCAACATGAAGATATTTTACCATAAATTATGTTACAATAAATTACAAAGTAGAGTTTACCATATATAAATATTAGGCTGGTAACTGCAATTTTCAATTCGAACAACGTTGTTTACTTTCTCTTCATATTCTTCTAGTAAAAACATTAATTTTGGGCGGTCTAAAATGTATATATGGATTGTGCATCTATTCTTACATATCTTCTTTTACATTTTATTTTTTCATACATGTTATATCTAAATAACACTAATTCCCTTTAATAAAGTGACGGATAGATTGCACTCCGATTATTCTTATATCGATGTGTAATTTTGTCAATATTTACAACTTACTTGAGAAGAATTTGATAGCTTTTTCGCAATTCAAAGTTACTCTAGTCTATAGTACTGGTGTACATTGTCCCATAATGTTTGAAACAAATTTAAGTCCTTCAACCTAGACTTGTCATCTCCATAATAGTCACAGATCAAGAACTAAGGGATTCTCCAAGTACATTTTTCCTTCATTACTCATTATTTCTGACACTGACATTTATCTGTCAGTTACAAATAATTTAAATTATCAACTATTTTTCATGGCATTCTTTCGGCTGTCAAATTTATTACAACAGATTATTTTATATATTATACTTCTTTTATCTCTAAATCTATGGAATATATAATAAAATATTTAAATGTATCAGATAGAGAATTTAATTTTCTTTAATATTACCACGAAAAATTTTCAAAAAATAATATTTAGAAGATTTTTTTTCAAGAATCTTCTACTTCCGGTTGTCCAATTATTACCAAAACCTTTTCAGATCTTCCCATGAATGTCCGATTGGGAAATACGTTGTTAAACAAATTTTAAGTCTTATAGTTTTTGAGTAACCGTCCTTCCAACATCCCACACACACACACACACACACACACACACACACACACACACACACACACACAGACATCATCGTAAAAATGTTAAAATCGGATTGTAGGGACCTTAAAACATGCTTATTCAATAAAATCTGGATATGCGATTTTTAGCATGAATGCAATACCTCTCTTAGCGAGAGGTAAAAATGTGTCGGATAGAGATTTTTGTTTTTACCTCTCGCTAAGAGAGGTATTGCATTCATGCTAAAAATCGCATATCCACATTTTATTGTATAAGCACGTTTTAAGGTCCCTACAATCCGATTTTAACATTTTTACTATGATGTCTGTGTGTGTGTGTGTGTGTGGATGTATGTGTGTGTGTGTGTGTGTGTGTGTGTGTATGTATGTAGGATGTTGGAAGGACGGTTACTCAAAAACTATAAGACTTTAAATTTGTTTAACTACGTATTTCCCAATCGGACATTCATGGGAAGATCTGAAAAGGTTTTGGTAACAATTGGACAACCGGAAGTAGAAGATTCTTGAAAAAAAATCTTCTAAATATTATTTTTTGAAAATTTTTCTTGACAATATTAAAGAAAAATAAATTCTCTTTCTAATACATTTAAATATTTTTATATATATTCTATAGATTTAGAGATAAAAGGAATATAATATATAAAATAATCTGTTGTAATTAATTTTACAACCGAAAGGATGCCATGAAAAATAGTTGAAAATTGAAATTATTTGTGACAGATAAATGTCAGTGTCAGAAATAATAGTAACGAAAGAAAAATGTACTTGGAGAATCCCTTAATTCTTGATCTGTGACTATTATGGAGATGACAAGTCTAGGTTGAAGGACTTAAATTTGTTTCAAACATTATGGGACAATGTACACCAGCACTGTAGACTAGAGTAACTTTGAATTGCGAAAAAGCTATCAAATTCTTCTCAAGTAAGTTGTAAATATTGACAAAATTATACATCGATATAAGAATAATCGGAGTGCAATCTATCCGTCACTTTATTAAAGGGAATTAGTGTTATTTAGATATAACAAGTATGAAAAAATAAAATGTAAAAGAAGATATGTAAGAATAGATGCACAATCCAGATATATACATTTTAGACCGCCCAAAATTAATGTTTTTACTAGAAGAATATGAAGAGAAAGTAAATAAGGTTGTTCGAATTGAAAATTGCTGTTACCAGCCTAATATTTATATATGGTAAACTCTACTTTGTAATTTATTGTAAAATAATTTATGGTAAAATATCTTTATGTTGAGACATGCTATTATTGAATAATAAAGAAGTTTATACGTCATAGATTTATATGAATATATTATTTGTATTTATAAAAATATTCTTTGCTTTATGCATACAGCCAGGTAAAATATACGGCGAGAGGTTATGTGCTGGCCACATCAGATTTTTTAATATTTGTAATAACATAAATTTTCAAAAAATAATATTTAGAAGTTTTTTGTTAAAGTACTATTACTTCCGGTTGTCCAATTATTACCAGAATCTATTCAACTCCTCCCATTACTGTTAGATTGAGGAATCCGTAGTTACATAGATCATTAGTCTTATAGAATTTGAGAAATCGTACCTCCAACAACCTCACACACATCCACACATACACACACACAGACATCATCGTAAAAAATTTATTATCGGATTGTAGGGACCTTAAAACGTGCTTATTCACTAAAATCTGGTATGTGATTTTTAGCATAATTCCAATACCTCTCTTGGAGAGAGGTAAAAAAATTGTGATAAGGACAATCTATGTAATTACAGACCCATATGAGTTGTATCAGTTTTTCATAAAATATTTGAGAAGTGTTTTGCTTCTAAATTAATATCATTCTTAAATAAATTTAATATTATTGCAGAACAACAGCATGGGTTTGTTAAAAGAAAAAGCATGAAAAGGGCTCTTGTAGCATTTTTGAATGAAGTTTATTCTAATTTGGATAATGGTAAGATAACACTCACAGTCTTGATTGATCTATCCAAAGCTTTGGTCTTATAGACCATGAGATATTATTACATAAATTAGAGCATATTGGTATTCGTGGAAAGTCACTTATACGTAGAATCTTCCTTAAAAAGCAGACAACAATTTGTTACCAATAATTTTTTTTATTCTGAATGTATAAATATTACGAAGTGCGTGCCCCGAGGATCTGTGTTAGGGCCGTTACTATGTATAATTTATTTAAATGAATTATGTAATAATGTAAATATCGGGAAATATGTTGCCTACGCGGATGATCTAACGTATGCACATCAATCAAATTCAGAAAAACCACATACAAATGACGTCAATATTATTATAAATAAGCTTTTGATACTATTTAATAATTTAAAGTTATCTGTAAACCAAGAAAAGACAGTTAGTATGAATTTTACATCAGCTTTGTACAATAAAAGTTTATTAGTTCAATATAATAATAAATCTGTAAAACAAGTAAAGTGTTGTAAACTGTTAGGAGTAGATATAAAGGATAATCTTCAATGGGACTCAGAAGTAAATGGTTTATGTAAGAAACTTGCACCTCTTTGTTTTGCTATACGAAGACTTAGTGAAATATCCAGTATATTTGTAGTAAAAACGTTTTATAATGCAAGCTTTGGAGTCTGGTTTGATGCGAAATCTATATGGGTAAAAGAAGTCAGAGAAGTGGCTAACAAATGTCATAAAAGGATTAATTTAATGCGCTGTGTAGCTGGCTATAAATGGGGAGCACATCCCTTTACATTACTATTACTCTATAAAGCTCTAATACGACCGCACTTAGACTATCAAGCCACTCTGATAAGTACAGCATCTATACAAACTTAAAAAAAACTAGACAACATTCAATACGCAGCATTAAGAGTATGCTTGGGGCGCATGAAAAGCACTCCAACGCAAATTCTCAATTATGAAGCTGGAGAACCGCCACTACATATTCGAAGAAAATATATTTCCAATAAATTCTACCTTAAAAACATGCAATCTAATAATGTTTTACTAATAGATAAAATCAAGGACTTTACAAACTATTCTAACTCTAACTACTGGAATAAAAAGAACAAACCGATATTATCTGATAGCCACCATGAATTAAAAATAATTAACATAGAAACATTTCAAGTGATGCCAATATTAAAATACGATCTAATAATTAACTGGTACCAAACTAATGTTAATTGTAACCAATTTAATAAATCGGAACCGGACTATATGACGAAAAACAAATTCATGGAATATATTAACGACAAACAGTGGGACGAAATAATTTATGCAGATGGATCTGTCCATCGCAATAAAAATTCTAGCATCTTTGTCATATTCAAAGAATACAGCAATACCACCGCAATGTATAGAATTAATCACCTGACCAGTTCATACAACATCGAAGCTTTAGCAATCTTTCATTCGTTAGAAAACCTTGTGACATGTCATAACAAAAAAAATGCTCGTAGTTACAGACTCAAAATCTGTTTTAGAAAGCTGAACCAACAAATTAGACACGAAGAGCCTACCTATTATATATAAAATTAAAAATCTTGCTAAAAAGCTTTCAGATCGTAACAACTATGTAGAATTTCTTTGGGTACCGGGACACTCAGGTATATATATATATATATATATATATATATATATATATATATATATATATATATATATATATACATATATATATATATATATATATATATATATATATATATATATATATATATATATATATAGAGGGTGGTTATTTAAGGGTAAGTAGTATGACATGTGTACATTACAAAACAGAAACATTTTTTTTTAAATTCGAAAAAAGAAAATTCGACCTTCCTTAGGAAACTTTTTTTTACTGCTGTTTTAATTAATATTTCATTAAAAATATTATCAAAAATACATTCAAAATTAGTTATATAAGATATTATTCTTAATAATTAAATTAAATAGCATTTTTAACGAAAATAATTGTGTAATAGAAAAAAATACAAATGCGTTGCCAGTATTCCAGTGGTACCAAAAATGTTGGTTTCATGAAAACTACCCTTAAATCTGCGAATTTTTAAAAAATTCTTTCTGTTTCGTAATCTACACATGTCATACTACTTACCCTTAAATTTATGACATTAAGTTCAAAACCACCCTGTATACATACAATGTACAGATAAGAATTTAACATTTACAAAAAAAAATACATGATTCCATTTCAATTTGAACATATTGCGAATTGCTCGCTTCTGCAGCAGAAATACTCTGGGCGCATGAGATGAATTCCCCCAAAAAATTATACTATACCTTATGAGGGAACAGAAGCTTGCATTTTTTTTTCTTTCTTCCTTGGCTTGTGTCCTTAAGAGACATGCTTGCCATTTACTCCTGTTCTATACGTTTCCATTTTGTATAATTTTATATTCCTATTCCGCACTGTACAATGTAATTAAACAATGATAAGCAAAGTTGGGATTTCGGATCTGATGTAATAGTGACAATATTTACCGGTAGGTAGTGTATGGTATGTTTTAATTATATCTAAGTGGAAGGTTCTTTGTGCCATAATATATTTATTACAATTGAATAAAAGATGGTTTAGGTCTGCTGCTTGTCCACATTCACATTTGTCTGATTCTATGATTCCTAATTTGTGTAAGTGGGCTGGAATTTTGTGTGTGTGTGTGTATCTTATGCTAGCTAATGTTGTTATATACAGGCTGATTCATCGGTCTGTCCTCTCTTTATAACTCTTTTATTTTAAGTCAGATAGAAAAACTCTTCAAATATAATTTATATAATATATTATTGTCTATCTACGTACTATATGCATTTGTATACAGGGTGCTCCGTTGAAGCGTAACAATATATAACTTTATATTTCTTAATGGAACACCCTATATATATTTATTTATTTTGATAGTATATTAGATTCTCTTTAAAAAACTATTAAGTAATAAGGGGTCTAAAATTAGAAATTAAGATGTTATTTACGTTCATAAAAAATAGTAGTTCATAGTGGAAAAAACCATAATTTAATACAAAATTTTGATTCTTTTTTATTAATACTTATTTTAAACATTACACTAATTACAAAGAGGCTATTAAAATTTAGTGACAGACTAAATAATGCAAAATTATAATAAATGCTCGAAAACTTGTCCTTCAATAATAACAAGGTACAAAAATATCATTCAACGACTAAAGGTAAATAACTTCTTAATTTATAATTTTAGACCCCTTATTACTTAATACTTTTTTGAAGGAAATCTAATTTACTATCAAAATAAATAAATATATATAGGCTGTTCCATTAAGAAATATAAAGTTACATATTTTGTGCTTCAACGGAGCACCCTGTATACAAGTGCATATAGTACGTAGATAGACAATAATATATCATATAAATTTTATCTGAAGAGTTTTTCTATCTAACTTAAAATAAAAGAGTTATAAAGAGAGGACAGACCGATGAATCACCTGTATTTTCTTGTCATGCGTTTGTTGAACCAATTTTCTTTTGGGATTTTTGGGTTATACTCGAGAAATATTTTTCCCGTAGTTTCCCTTTTTTTGTATATACTATTGTTGCCACTCATTCATCATTTTCTCCTTGATGATATTTATTGCGTCAAATATTGTCAGGTGGATATTAATTTCTTGTCCGGTGAGGTGTCCTTCGTTGGCTGATTCATTTGCCTTCTCGTTCCCTGGTATACCTGAGTGTCCCGGTACCCAAAGAAATTCTACATAGTTGTTACGATCTGAAAGCTTTTTAGCAAGATTTTTAATTTTATATATAATAGGTAGGCTCTTCGTGTCTAATTTGTTGGTTCAGCTTTCTAAAACAGATTTTGAGTCTGTAACTACGAGCATTTTTTTTGTTATGACATGTCACAAGGTTTTCTAACGAATGAAAGATTGCTAAAGCTTCGATGTTGTATGAACTGGTCAGGTGATTAATTCTATACATTGCGGTGGTATTGCTGTATTCTTTGAATATGACAAAGATGCTAGAATTTTTATTGCGATGGACAGATCCATCTGCATAAATTATTTCGTCCCACTGTTTGTCGTTAATATATTCCATGAATTTGTTTTTCGTCATATAGTCCGGTTCCGATTTATTAAATTGGTTACAATTAACATTAGTTTGGTACCAGTTAATTATTAGATCGTATTTTAATATTGGCATCACTTGAAATGTTTCTATGTTAATTATTTTTAATTCATGGTGGCTATCAGATAATATCGGTTTGTTCTTTTTATTCCAGTAGTTAGAGTTAGAATAGTTTGTAAAGTCCTTGATTTTATCTATTAGTAAAACATTATTAGATTGCATGTTTTTAAGGTAGAATTTATTGGAAATATATTTTCTTCGAATATGTAGTGGCGGTTCTCCAGCTTCATAATTGAGAATTTGCGTTGGAGTGCTTTTCATGCGCCCCAAGCATACTCTTAATGCTGCGTATTGAATGTTGTCTAGTTTTTTTTAAGTTTGTATAGATGCTGTACTTATCAGAGTGGCTTGATAGTCTAAGTGCGGTCGTATTAGAGCTTTATAGAGTAATAGTAATGTAAAGGGATGTGCTCCCCATTTATAGCCAGCTACACAGCGCATTAAATTAATCCTTTTATGACATTTGTTAGCCACTTCTCTGACTTCTTTTACCCATATAGATTTCGCATCAAACCAGACTCCAAAGCTTGCATTATAAAACGTTTTTACTACAAATATACTGGATATTTCACTAAGTCTTCGTATAGCAAAACAAAGAGGTGCAAGTTTCTTACATAAACCATTTACTTCTGAGTCCCATTGAAGATTATCCTTTATATCTACTCCTAACAGTTTACAACACTTTACTTGTTTTACAGATTTGTTTTGTAATGTACACATGTCATACTACTTACCCTTAAATAACCATCCTCTATATATATATATATATATATATATATATATATATATATATATATATATATATATATATATATATATATATATATATATACAGGGTGATTCATCGGTCTGTCCTCCCTTTATAACTCTTTTATTTTAAGTCAGATAGAAATACTCTTCAAATATAATTTATATAATATATTATTGTCTATCTACGTACTATATACATTTGTATACAGGGTGCTCCGTTGAAGCGCAACAATATATAATTTTATATTTCTTAATGGAACAGCCTATATATATTTATTTATTTTGATAGTAAATTAGATTCCCTTTAAAAAACTATTAAGTAATAAGGGGTCTAAAATTATAAATTAAGAAGTTATTTACGTTCATAAAAAATAGTAGTTCATAGTGGAAAAAACCATAATTTAATACAAAATTTTGATTCTTTTTTATTAATACTTATTTTAAACATTACACTAAGACAAAGAGGCTATTAAAATTTAGTGACAGACTAAATAATGCAAAATTATAATAAATTCGAAACAATTGATCAAATTATCCATAGCTTACTTTGTTAATAATAACATGATACAAAAATATCATTCATCGAATAAAGGTAAATAACTTCTTAATTTATAATTTTAGACCCCTTATTACTTAATACTTTTTTAAAGGAAATCTAATTTACTATCAAAATAAATAAATATATATAGGGTGTTCCATTAAGAAATATAAAGTTACATATTGTTGCGCTTCAACGGAGCACCCTGTATAAAAGTGCATATAGTAAGTAGATAGACAATAATATATAATATAAATTTTATCCGAAGAGTTTTTCTATCTGACTTAAAATAAAAGAGTTATAAAGAGAGGACAGACCGATGAATCACCCTGTATATATATATGTATATATATATATATATATATATATGTATATATATATATATATATATATATATATATATATATATATATATAATTAGCTGTATTCACTTTTATGTATAACAAAAATGATAACATAAAGAAATACATGAATATGGAACTAGAAATAAGAATAATTTTATACTACATACCCATACAAATTATAATCTGTAAAACACTGTACTCATTTAAAAAACAATTAAAGAAACACCTTATTGAACAATGTTATTATTCTATAAATGAATATTTAAATTGTTAATTAAGTTTATATTTGTTTGTGTATATTGACGGTTCGTTATTGGGAAATAAAGAATATGAATACAACTTTCGACGTGAATTAACTCAATAACAGTGCATCGATGAACTTAATTCAATTTTTGGCGATGAAGCACCATCAAGGACCAGTGTGTATCGATGGTTTACCGAATTCAATCGTGGCCGTAGTTCACTGAAGGACGAATTTCGTGAAGGTCGTCCAAAATCGGTTTTTGTTCCAAAAAAAATTGATTCGGTGCGTGAACTGATACTGCAAGAATGTCATGTGACTTATCGTGAGATTGAGGTATCCATATACATTAGTGAGACCAGCATACATTTAATATTGCATGAACATTTGGCCGTAAAAAAGATTTGTTCGCGTTAGATCCCACAGAATTTGACAATCGCTCAAAAACAAGCTCGTGTCAATTGGTCGCAAGAAATGCTCAAAAAAATCGATTGCGGTGCTTCAAAACATGTGTATAACGTCGTGACAGGTGACGAATCGTTGATCTACGCGTATGAGCCGGAAAGTAAACAGCATTCGACTGTATGGGTCTTGCAAGGCGAGCGAGCCAAATCCAACAAAAGTCGTTCGTGCTCGAAGCACTTTGAAGCAAATGGTCGTCTGTTTTTTCGGAAAAACTGGACATGTCTCAACCGTACCATTGGTGCAACGTTGAACGGTCGATTCTGAATAGTACACAACTATTTGTTTGCCACAAGTCTTCGGAGAAATAAGAAAAAACCAACCGCCGAAGACGGATCATTCTCTACCACGACAATGCGAGCTCTCACACATCGGCTCGGACAAATGACTTTTTGAGCACTCAATACGTCGATTTGATGAGTCATCCGCCGTATGGTCCTGATTTGGAACCCAATTATTTCTTTTTATTCCCGAACATCAAAAACAAATTGCGAGGTCAACGTTTTTCGTGACCATAACACATGACATATGATAATGAGGTATTGAACCATTGCAAAGAAATAGTAAACTTCAATAATTATATGGTGCATACTTTAAACTTAAAGCTGGATTCACATGAACCGTTGCCACCTTTTAATTTTGTGGCCGTACTCTATTCACATATTCCGTCATAAATAACGATGCGCACAGTTCCAAACTTGAAAAACGAAATATTACTAAAACATATGTTTCGACCTCAGTGATATTGCCGGTTGCCATAACCTATAATAAGTTTTGTTTCACTGGTTTTGCCATGGACAACTTTTCGGAACTCTTAATTGCCGAAGTAAATACCCCTGTTTATATAATCCACCCAAAAAGAAACATAAAGAAATAAAATACAATAGATTTTATGTCGAACTGGTTTGAGTTGGTATTATTGAGATGTGTGTTCTGATCATGCACAGTTAAAATTTACAGCGGCAACGCCGTCAAAACTCGCCACCTTTGAGGTTCGTATAGCTAGATCGAATAATGTTGGCAGGAGTTTCCGAAAAGTGCTACGAGGTGGAGACACAAGTAATATTGTGCAAAATTCAAATTGGAGGAAAAAGTTTTTTAGATTAAAATTTAATGCAAGAGATTTAGACAAAATTCCCTTTTCTTTTCTTGAAAATGAACCCCACACACTCTGTAGTAATTATACAATGACATTCCAGTGGTTTGCATTTCTTGAATTAAATCATACCGTTGACAAGATGTAACCCATTATTACAGCTATTTATGATTATTTTCATAATAAACACAAATCTGCGCAATATCTTCACAAAATAGCGTGTTTACAATATATCATACCGTTCAAAATCCTTTGAAAATCTAGATGTATTTTTATGAGCATATGTCCGCAGACAAGTTGTCACAGAATACATGTTTTTAACAACTTTCTCACACATTTTTACTACATAACAAAACAAGTAAATCGCGGGAAGATGGAATCCCAAAGAATTTGTGATTAGAAAATTGTTATTTTGTCAGTGCTGCTTTTCGAACGAATATATGCAGAAGCTACAGCCAATATCGCGCATGCGCATACAGATTAGAATTGTAAAATTTAATTGCTTGTCCCTACGTATGTACGCTGACCATATCAAGAATTGCAACATGCTAACATGCTCCACCGAAAGCACCCATCCTTGGGAAACACCACGAAATCTATGGTCACGTTTACATATAGATTTCGCAGGCCCATATCAAGGTGAAGAGTTCCTCATATTTATGAATTCTTATTCAAAATGGCTGGAGGTAAAACGCATGTCTTCAACAACAAGTGCTGCTGTTATAAAAACACTGCGTGACTTGTTTGCAACACACGGTATTCCTGATTCAGTAGTATCAGATAACGGACATCAATTTACATTGAACGAATTCCAATCATTTGTAAAACGAAATTTAATTAGATCAATTCTAGTATCACCATATCATGCAGCCAGTAATGGACAAGCAGAGCGAATAGTTCAAACAACAAAAGTGTCACTAAAACGAATTGTTAATGGAAACTGGAATCAAAGACTAGCAAGTTTTTCACTTGCTTAACACGTCACGCCGTCAACGACTATTGGATTTGGTCCAGCAGAACTACTTATGGGACGAAGAATAAAAACATGTTTAGATAGGTTACATCTGGCTACAGCCTAGACCGAGAACTGAAGAAAGATGAAGAACTCGCAACTCATCTTGAAAACAGAAAAATTCGACAGTTCAACATTGATGAACCAGTTTATGTCAGAAGCTATGGAGCCACGTCTCCATAGGTGCCAGCAATTATACAAAGACAAACAGGACCTGTTTCCTATGAAGCGAAAACATCGGAGGGACAATTCATTCGACGCCATGTGGATCTGATGGGAGGCAGAACACCATCAGAAGAAGCTGAAAATTCAACGTCACCTACACCAGTGATTTCAGAAGAAACTGCTGCATCTTCGTCTTTACCACCATAACCATTGCAGACCACGTCACGAACAAAAAGAATGATAAAACCACATGCGTATATGACAGACTATGTCACCAGCTAGGAAGAAGGAGTGTTGTGTATTTAGTTATCCATGATTTTTTTTTATTTTCATGTAGCTGTCATAATAATATCAAATAATTCAGTTGTCTGTTATTTATAAAAGAATAATAGTTATTTAACTATCAAGTGTGTTAATGAGGGCGATTAATGATCGAGACATTTTAACGCGTGAGCGTAGCGAACGCGTTAATTGTTGAAAATCTAATTTTATTCCATGGCAAATTTTTTAGGTTAGTAATAGTTGACCGAACGTCAAATTTTACGTCAGAAAATCAATAAGTTTTGTCATCAATTGTTTTCAGTGGGTGCGTTCAGTTTACTTAATCCTAGACGACACAAGTGGTTTTTTATGTTATTTGAGGAATTTTATTCTTTCAAATTCATTTTAAAGGTATGCTATGTGAATATATACCTAGCTAGTAAGTGTTAAAAGCATGACTTTTAATTCTGTCTACCTTTTTGCTACAACTTAGCGTTAGCAATATATGCTGTGTTCCATGTGGTGAACGCACCCAATAAATCGTTTATTAATAAAAAATCATGCATTAATAGGGGTCATTAATGAATGATTTTCTATACATTAAGATAGCCTATTAATAAACGGTCGACGGAAATAGATATTTATACACCAAGTGAGCTAAGATAATGTTTATTCATGAGAAGAAACATTCTTAGCTCACGTGGTTTATAGAATATTTTATTTAATTTTAATGAAATAACCATTATGAATTTAATTTTGACAAGATAAAAAAAAATTAATTTAATCAGTAGGCTGCGCATGACAATCGTCGTTGTTACGGCACCAAGTCGCTTGTTTATAAATTATAAACAAGCTTCATTTTCTTTCATTCATGCCATGCATGTGTCGTGAAAATGTTTGATTTCTCTGATGAAGACTGGTGATATAAGCACTCGATAGGGTATAGGCCAAGCAAATCAAAGGTATTTCTGGACATTGCTCCAGATAACAAGTTGCTATGGAGTTAATAATGACAGTTTAAAACGTCAAAATTGAATAAATATTCTTGTTCTTGTTTAATTTATGTTGTACAAAACATAATAAGTACGCTATCCCTACGCTATCTTGGTCGGCAATATTTATTATTAAACTTACTATATTCCACATCTTCTGTTACTGTGCGACCAACGAAAGGAACCACTGAGTAAAACCTCATTGTTTCTTTGATGACAAGTTCCATGTATTTCATTTCACCCAAATCCTGCACAGTGGCAGATCTGTCGCGGTCGTCACCGAAAATTTCTTCAAGTTCCTCTACTATTTTATCCTATTGGTTAAAGTTATGAAAAGTTAAATATTAAGTATTATTATTTTTAACTTACTTGCACTTCTTTATAGGAAGCTAAGGCATACATCATTGTACTTATTGCTGTGGCCATAGTGTCATAACCCTAAAATTATGTAAAAGATTAAAGTATGTAAAAGAAGTACCTACTATAGCTATTGCCACAATATTATGAATAATTATTTAATTTGTATTTTGTATCACATGTGAAGTTTTCGTTTATATACCATGGAGGTAGGAATAATGAGGAGGGAGTATTTGCAATCGCTAGTGAAGCCACTTCCCCCTCTACAATGAGTTCCATGTCATTTTGAAATTACGAGGTTATTGCTGTCAAATGTGTATTGTATGTTTTTGTATTTGTATGTGTGTTGGACAAGTGTTTGCCGTTTGCGACTTTTTGATATATTTCGTGTTTTATTGTTTTTTCATTAGATGTTTCGCGAATCCCCACTACAATGTGTACTACTACAGTACCTGCATCCGTCTCCACTGGGTTACATTCCCCTTGCCCATAATTCAAGTTTATGCTCTCTCCATTTTATTCCTACCTCCATGGTTTATACATTAAAAACATATGAAAATATCCCCAGAGAGAACGAGAAAAGGGTTGAGATTCAGTGGCGGCTTGTCAGTGTTGGCAGTACCTCACCAGAAGAAATAACTCAGGATATCATTTCAACAAATTAATAATTTTAATTATTAAATTGTAAATAATATAAAGTAGTATGTAAAATAATTTCAACTTATTTCGTTAATGCTTATCTTTATAAATATCAAAAGAATAATTTAAGCCACCACCATAACTAAAATGTAATGCAGTTCACCTAAAACTGTGAGGCTTGCCTCTGATATATACTCGAAATGAATAATAATATAATGTCTAATGTTTTTGGTAATGCTTTCATCCCGTTAAGCAATACGTGCGCTAGACAAGGAGCTGTTTGAGGCTAGCCTCAAACGCAAAATGCAATGAGTACGTAAAGGATAAAAGATTCGTGGCAGGTTTCACCAACATCAAATAAATCTCTAAATAGCTTATTCATCGAATGGCCGATTAAAATTCTCGGTATGATACTTAATTAAAAATAAAGCATTCCGGCATGCGCAGCAATGAGACAAAGTATGATTTATTTTATATTGCCAGGATAGGAGGTTAACGGTATAGGCCGCGAGCAGACACTTCATTTGAGAGACCTTGACGTGCTTGGAATCGGTTGATTTGTGTGCGCTTGTCACATTGACAAGAACAATATTTTGACCTATTTTGATTTTGAACTGCTAAAAAGTTATTAATATTCACAATTTTCAGACAGTAAAATACATGAAATTAAAAATAACAACTTTTTAGGAGCTCAAAATCAAAAAAGTCAAAACATTTTTCAAGAATATCATGGCCGCTGTCGCTGGAGTCACGCTCGCGGCCTTACAGACGATTGTTATTAAGAAACATGACATCTGGTGACACTTTGCGGAACTATTGTTTATTCTGTTAAAGTTAAAACCATTTTGGTGCTACGATCACGCAGCTTTACAAAAAATTAACTTTCAATTATAAGGCATTTGACCTTGAATGAAAAAAAAATCGCCTTGTCAAATAGAAATGACGTGCGCGTAAAACGCATTTACGCGTCCTCCGTCCTTCTTATCAGGGCCAATCACATGCATTGTACTTAAGCGGGTTTGTCTCAGTGGCGTCTGAATAATATATATGAAGCTATATCATACAAAACCATTCCCTTGCAGGACTTGAACCCAGGATACTAACATGCCCATGACCAAGGGTTTTCCGCAAATCTAATTTAGGCCACCGACCCTATCCTCTTTGACGATTACATAGTAATGCTACACAGTGTGTTAAAAAAACATAACTCGGAATAAGCTATGAACAAAGAAACATATGTCAACTTAAAAATACTTAATTAAATATCAATTTGACACGAGATATTGTCAAAAATGTTGTCTAAAGAAATCAAAGCTTTTAGTCTTGAATCTTATTTTAGAAATGGAAACAAATTAGAAAACGAAGGGCAATACACTATCATTCTATATTATCTTTTCTCCTTAAAATTACATATCAAGATCAATATTTTGATAACTTGACTTTTGAATTGAATAAAGATCCGACATACGTTTCTCTGTTCATAGCCTACTCAGAGTTAGGTTTTTTATTGAACACACTGTAAAATACTCTTTATATTATCGGTATTTTAGGTGTTTTGTACATATTTTATTTTTTAAGCTTAATTTAAATATTCTAAATACTATTGTTTCGTAATTATTTCCACGCCACTGGCACAACACAGTGTTTGCAGTCCATACGATGTAACTTGGCGAGATGGGGCAATTCACATTATCACTGCGGTAATGGGGAAGTTATAAAATTCATAGGCGTACCGAAGAAGAATAAAGTTCAATAAAATTACGAATATTAAAAAAAAAAGAAATTATTTATACAACAAAAAATATTACAAATATTGGAATAAATTATTTATTATATAAATCATATTATAATTAATTATTTTTTAAATTAATTAAGTTAAGAAAATAAAATTTCTATTGCTATTGAAAAAAAAATGCACCAACGCTTATGTATGAATATAACTTCTTGGGTTGAAAAGTACCTGACACCCCGAGTTTGGGTGTATTAGGGTGAAATTTGCTTTGTGTAAGGCAATAAAACATTGTAAAATCACTATTTCACTTCTGAAGCTGTGCGGCATCGAAGTAAAAGTAAATATATGACAAAACGCAACTTAGGAAAAGTGAACTGAATTACATTCTTTTGGCTCGCCAAGTTACATCCATTGTCAGTTGAACGCTTGTGTCTTAATCGGTTTTGCATTTATGTCGTTACAGTACTTAGACGAGCGACTAGTGGGCAGTTCCTATATATCATTCTTTTTGGGAAAGCGGCGCACGGATTAAGTGTATGTATTATTATGAAATGGGTAGTGAAAGAGAGAGACTACTCCGCTCGAAAAATAGTGGTACACAATATATGCGCAAGAAATGATTGACAGGTCATTTCTATTTGGCAAGACCTATAATTCTGTTTTTACCAATCTTAAAATAAAGTTTACTGGGTCATAAATTTATAGCTATTAACATACTTAGAATTATTATGAGTATCGTAACTGCCACAGATGTCGATTTTAAGATATCTAAGGCGTTATGATTCATAACATCCAATGAAGTTCTATACTATTCTATAGTATAGAACCTCACTGATAACATCCATAGTCTGTAGTAGTTTATCGGTTTCAGAAAATGAAGATTGTAAGGTTAGTTTTGTTAAAACAAAAAGTTTAGTTGGGTTCGCAACCAAGTATTACAATTTTATGTTTTTTTACTTATTTATTACTTAACAATTTACACTTCGATGATTACATTTAAAATAATCAGGACAATCAATTCATACAATAAAAACGTTCATGGCGTTCCGGAAGACGACGACTCTGTCATGCGCAGGCTCGCCGGGACAGAGGCGTAACAAACGGGTAGTGGCGTTACAAGATGTTATTAATTTAAATATAAATTTTTGAAATTCTTTTATTAATGCTACTTTCAGAATGCCATGATACACAGAATAATTATTTTGATATATCAATATGACAAAAATTCAAATTTTGTGCTTTATGCCTTATTTTAAAATAAAGTAAACCGTGTTAGCGATACACTAACGTTATCTGTATTTTATTTTCATTCTATAGACTGTTGTAGTCATATCAGCATGATAATAATATTACCGTAAAGATACAGTTATTACTTAGTTACTGTTGAGGTTATCTATGTATTATGTATCTTGCCCATCACTGATATGTCAAATTCAAATATTAGGTTGGTAACCATATAACTAACTTCTAGTTCGGATTTATTTCTTATCTCTATTTTTGCTACCTGCGCGACTGTATTCACTTTCTTATCAGTCAGAAAGATTTTGTATGAAAACGCACGTACACGAGAAAACCGGCGAAAACCAACGTAAATTGTATCTGCGTGAATCGAGTGCAATCCATGTTTATCAACGCTGCAAATCCATTGTTATGTGCAAATAAAGTACGCGCTATTGTAATCTACGAAACGGTATGCAATAATGTACAATATTCTTATGAAACGAAATTGTCATGTTTATGTTTTGGCTAGCGCCTTTTCGTTTACACTGAAATAAAGAGCTTTGAGATAGTTTGTAAAACATGTATCTTTATTCAATCCTCAACTGCTGGGATCACGCTAAAATAACAACAGTTACCAGCCTACTTTTGTATATGTAAACAAAGACTTAATATCCTGAAACCGGTAAAAAAATACACTAAAAAATTGATTCTCTAAAACTATGTATAAATCACCCTATAAAGTGTTACAGGATAGATAATATTTGAAAAATACTGTTTTCCCAAATTATACGCCTATCATGAATTTATTATATCATAATAAATAAAACAAGTACAGTGGTATCTCTACATACGAACTTAATTCGTTCCTGTTCGCGGTTCATATCTTGAAAAGTTCGTATCTCGAAACTCATTTCATTTTATTTTATGGAAAATCAATTAATGACGCGTTCATCGCATTATCGCATACCACATAAAAACTAACAACTAAATATGGTTTAGCGCTGAACATATGCGGACCAACTAATTATTTGGTTCATAGTGTAACGTGCGCCACTGTCTTTAGGGGTACACAACCGCCGCCACTAGTCGAATATTTACAGAACACCGCCGCGCTGGGCGGTGACGCAATCTTTGCGAGCTATCGGTGTAGTGAATAGATC
Source organism: Harpalus rufipes (assembly GCA_951394225.1). Classification (NCBI taxonomy): domain Eukaryota; kingdom Metazoa; phylum Arthropoda; class Insecta; order Coleoptera; family Carabidae; genus Harpalus; species Harpalus rufipes. Next base: position 8,837,493 of record OX596292.1, read on the forward strand.
ATGAACACATCTAGACCTGTTTAATTACTTCCGGTGGCCTGATTCATTTGTATTCGATATTATCGCGTGGAATGTTCCAGAGAAAGAACGCCGATGTATAAATACCGGCAAGGAAACACATTCTGTATTTAATAATATTCTTAGTCTTAAATTAGTGTTTATAACTGTTTAAACATAGTGTTAATTATTTTTATTGTCTATCTTAATTATTTATCGTTTAATAAACTTTTATTTTAATTAATAATATTTCTCTGATTTTTACACTTCATCCAAATAAATAAACGTCACAATATTAATAATTCCAGGGTATTATTAATACAAATGCTACGTTAAGTTTCGTTAGTATTGATAATTTCTGGTAATTATTAATACAAACAGAATTTGTTAGATGAACCGTAACATACAGGGTGTTAAAAAAGGGTAAAAAAAATTTGAAGGTTTAAATCAAAATTTAGTTTTGCAAAGTACGGAAAATTATTTCTAATTTTTAATTTAATTCTTTTTTACTGTGCCACTGCCAACATGAATTGTTTATTAAAATTTATCTAATCACGTAGTCGACGTTGAATAGGAAATAATTACGAATTAATTCATGTCCTTTCAAAGTCTATTACGTGATTAGGTAATTCATTATTTTTAATAAAAAGAAAAAGAAGAAATAATTTCCCGAATTTTCGAAAAATTCTTTTTTATTAAACCTGCATCATAATCACTGATCAGCGTACTAAAAAGCGTGCATAATCTCAAGATTAAAACACGCCGTGCTTTAAAGTCGCTAAGAAACAACAAACGATATCAATTTGTTTATTTATAATTTCCACTGAAAATAACAAGCAATACCTACTGATTTACTTCAATTATTCATATAATAATAATATAATTGTAATAAATAAATTTATGATGAATTTTAAATAATAATATATTTTCCTGTCCATCATTTTTGTAAACTATTAAAATGGAACACGAATCATTTCACATCATATACTTAGGACATGCGCAATATTTGTGATCAAAATTTACCAGGCGCGAAGCCAATGTTTGTAGGTTAGAATTACTAATCTCTTCATAAATTGGAATAATTATTAAGATTAAATATAGACTAATCAGCATAGAAATATGGTTGTAATTTCTTTATTTATTTAATTCTCTTTTAAATAAAAATTGAAAGTACAATTGGTGTTATAGGATATATAGGAAGTTCATTTACTGTTTGTACATTCGTAGCATTTACTATATGTACAATCGCACCATTTAATGTTTGTATATTAGTAGTATTTACTTATGAATTGGACGCAACATTGGTTCTATTTCCATTTAAAACTTGTGGTTTGAAGTTTTCAAGGCATGCACCAGAGAGTTGAAGATTTATACATATTAAACTGTGATGAAATATAAAATCTTAACGATAGTCTTGATGTTTATAATAAATAAACAACAAATTGCGAAACGGCAAATCCGCATAATAACGTCAACAACAAATCAATCTTCATGTAAACGATGTTACGTCATATCTCACAAAATTATCATTTTTTCCAGCATATTGTGCAGGTATAATAAAAAAATAGCGTATATACACGTGTATAAGAGCCATTAAAGCACTCGTGCGTTTAAAAGCGTTCCGCTTCCCGTCGCGCTTTTAAATTTGTCACACGTGCTTTAATGGCCGGCTTATACTCTTGTAACATACTATTTGATTGAGAATCAGCACATTGAAATGTATAAACCATAAAAAAAAAAAATTACCCTTTTTTATCACCTATATACAGTGGCGGCTCGTGCACCAAAACTTTGGTGAGGCAAGGTATCCAGAAAAAAATTGTTTTTTTTCATTCAAGGTCAAATGCTTTATAATTGAAAGTTACATTTTTTCAAGGGATGTGCAAATGCATATTTTTCCCCTCTCATGTACAAAAAGAAATTGCCTGATCACAGAACATTTTAGGAAATTCTTTGACAAATATTTTATCTTCATAAGACAGTTGATTAAATGGATTTTTGTTAATTAAAAATTAAAAAATTAACAATATCTTCAGAATTCCTTATATTGTCACTCAATTCTTTTAAAGTTCAAGTCGAAGCCATTATTTGTTTTTTGTTTTCAACTAAAATTCAAATTAAAAAAACACTACGTGGGTAAACTGTAAAAACAACGAAAAAAATAAAAGAATTAAATATTTACTGCAGTAACCAGAGCCTATTATAATAAAAATGCTAGACAAGACAGGTTATGTTAAGTTTGTTTATTGTCGAAACCCATTTTCAGCTCATATTATTTAATCTTGCTTGCAAAAATAAGCAGTAATGTCGTGAATCTACTTATAAAATTTATCAGTACGTGGCTTTGATTGTATTCATGTATGGTAAAACGGCCTCTATAGGGCCGCGTGGAAGGTAAAGCGACTATCTATTATCCTTTATGCACTCATTGCATTTAGCATTTGAAGCAGTGCCTCAAACAGCTCTTTGTCTAGCGCACGTATTTCTTACCGGAATGAATGCTTTATCAAAAACATTAGGCAGTTATACTATTCATTTCGAGAAGCACTTTATAGGGTGTAAATTAGGGGAACTGCATTACATATTAGTTATGGTCGTGGCTTAAATTATTCTTTTAATATTTATAAAGACAATCATTAACGGAATAAGTTAAAATTTAATTTACATACAATTTTACTTGCAGATTTATTTATTTTCTGGTGAAGCACTGTCTCCCCTGACAAGGCGCCACTGCCTATAAACATATACTCGTTCGCAACAGCAGCAGTACTCTGCATTAGAAAAGCACCACATTTCTCATCTCGTGTATAAGTTCGTAACTAGAAACAAAACTGGATTATAAAAAAGTTCGTATGTCGAAAAGTTTGTATGCAGTAGAACAGTTCATAAGTAGAGACACCACTGTAATATGAAAAAGGTTTATGCTAACATAATCTTACCGCAAGAATTGCACTGTTCAATTCTGTTCTAATTGTGTCATCGGATAATGATTTGCCGTCTATGGTACTGTTTAGCAATACATCTGTAAAATGGATGTATCTTTTACTCTTATCAAAATTTAAATCTGATGAAATAGTTTCGTCTGCCAACTTTTCAAATAGTATTTTTCTACGGTGTTCAATCGCTTTATTCGCGATATCGGAGACAATTTTTGAATATTTTTGTTGAGTCTTATAAGATGGGGACAGTTTATATAAAAAGTCGAATTTCTTCCATAGAGAAAAAATTCTATCCTCAAGCATATGTGCCATAATATGAAGCCCATGCACATATTCTTTGTTGTATTGGCGCTGATGATTTGTTTTTATTCCAAGTCCAGCATCTAAAATATATTATTATTATTGTAACAACTTCAAATTCTTTGATTACTTTTCGGCAATTTTCTGGTTTTACGTGATATACAATTATGTGAAAAAAGTGTTTTATGTGGAAAACTACTTAGTCTGTAACGCATGTAACATTACATAATCTCCAACGGTACTTTAGTATATACACAATATTACTTTGTTAACTTATAGGAATAATTCAATGTAGATTTTGATTTTGTCGTATATTAACCGTAAATGAAACACTTTTTAATTTCAAACTTCAACATTAAAACGCAGGTATTTGGGATGAACTAGAATGGTTTTAAACAATTGGTTTATCAAAATTTGCAGAAAGAAATTACAAAATCTAATTTTTTCTATGCCGACAAACTTTATCTTGATCTCAACTCAAATATTAAAAAAAATACATATCTGCTTTTGCCACATAACCCTCACTGAATTTAAAAGTGATCAAAATAAAGCAAATTTCTAAAATTAATACATATTCAGAAGAAGCCAAGATTTAAATATAAGATGTAGAATGAGATCAAATTTTGGAAATCAATTTATTTATTATTATTTACTTATTTATTTTATTTTACAACCCCTTAGCAGGATTAAATCCAAATCCAGACATCCATTCAATAAAATGATCAACATGTAATTCATTAAAACATAACCCAGCCAGGTCTAAGGCTATTTAGATAGATACATAAGCTGAGCATAGTACTCGTCCCTGTAAACATGTTTTGTCTTTAATAGTGATGAAACAGATACTGGTTTTTTTCAAAAAGCCGGATAACGTATATGCGATGCGGCTCAATGAGAAAGCCGGATAATGAATTATCCAGCCGGATAATAAACTTGTATACTTAATTTATATGTAATCATAAGTGTGCAAGATGGAACAAATTCGAGTTCCTTATATGAAAAACTTTCTTATTATGCACGCTACAGGCTAAAACTTGATATTTGATTTTTACTGAAACGAAAAGTAAGATAATAAATAAATGGCAATCAACAAAGTGAGCTCAGTCATGATTATTTTTTCCTCTGCTTTATTACTTATACAGATTTATCGTTAATCTACTTTTTATTTCATTACAGGAGCTGTTACCAAAATTTCCCTCAAGTCATGTGCGCAGAATACGTACAATATTAATTTGACATTATGGTTTAGTGAGCTGAATTGAATGTGTTGTGGCAGAAAAAATGTTCAAATTGTTTTACTGTTTAAATTAGAAGCAATAACAACTTTTTTTTAATGGAAAGTTATAATTTACAGTAAAATTTTTGAAAGATGTCCGATCAAGGTTGTCTACGAATTGTATGAATTCAGATTTTTGCTCAGCCCATCATGACAAATTCAGTAGTGTCGTTTGCTTAGTTTTTATGAGGGTACGTAAGATACTACTGTTATTTTATTATTATAAATATATATATATATATATATATATATATATATATATATATATATATATATATATATATATATATTATATATTACAGGAAAAACATTCAAAATTTAAAAATAAGTCAACTAGTAAGTTTATAAGCAAATGTAAAACCAAATATGTTAAAAATAAGATACTGACACAATGTCAGTGTCAGTGACTCTGACAGAATATAACGTTATACGTACGGCTATGAATCCAGGTAATGTATCTGTATTAATAAATAAATTTACGTTACAGCGAAAGTATTATCAACAACGAGCATCGTTTATAAATGGATTGTCCTAACTTAATCGAAACAATATGAATTTTTGAAAGACAAGCGTGCTATATCCATCCTTATCGCACACTCTTATAGACTTTGCAAAAGAAAGAGATAAATGTATGCCTATTTGTTAATTCGTTCGTGATACAGGTGCCCTTGATCAGACATCTTTCAAAAATTTTACTGTATGTGTTTTAAATATTCTTTATTCTCCCATCACTTAATACAGGTGACACTGAAAAACGTACCACATAAAATAACTTGTTTATTTATAATTATTTTTTTAATTTTCTTGTTATATTTGTAAACTAGGCTTAGGGGCTCACTAATCATGGTATTTGGAATGATAGTAACGATTCCAATTTAACCGGAAGTGACAACTTTCATATTTCAAATAGGACAGTCTATAATTTTTTATATATTTGGAATCTATGTACAATTGTGAATTCAACATATGCTTGAACTGCATTTTTATTGAAAAAGTAAATTACAAAAACGTAAGAGAAAATTATCGATAATTAACCTGGTAAGCCGTATCAGGTAGGCTGTGATAACAAATAGATATTTTTTTGTAACAAACTATAGAATCTTACAAAAATAACTTACTATTTGCACATTTAACTTAAATAAAGTAATGAGTAATACTAGCAGTCCCGCAGCGGAATGCAGACTAATTATAGGGGAGTAATTAAAAACTGGCCTGATGCAATTTGTTGTTGTGGAATTTTGTTTATAAATGTTATTTATAGTCAAGAATGTGAAAATTTTTGGTTTTGCATCAGGGTTAGTGTTCGATTTGATAATTTATTTTTAAATGTAATGACCTAATAGCTATGTCATTAGCAGGTACTTAAATTGTATTGTGGATATTTTCTAATGATGTTAAGAAAATTTGTGTGCGATAAACTAGTCTTTTACTAGCGAAAGATAATTATTTTCGATTGAGTATTTACGATTTCCCATTATCTGTTGAAAATTGAATTGTAATGTCAGTAATGTGCATATTTTGGGTAAATTTAATTATTTGAATGGCGTGATGTTTAAATTTTTTGTATGACGAAAATATTATTCTGCTAATGGCAATTAATTATTATTATCTAATAATGATTTAAGATTTCTATTACGAGTGAAATGTACTTGTGCGTAAGGTACCTATACATATCTTTTGCTAATTATTTTCGAATACTAATAAATACAATGGCACTTTGTAAAATATAAATAAATAGGTAATTAGATAGTTTGATATAACGATATGATATGAAAAATGTATGTAGGAAAATCAGAGAGTTGTAGACATATTTACAAAATGGTCTTATCATAGGGATTTTAAAATTTCTATTACCTGGTGACAAGGTACTTAAATTTATTTGGGAAGAAGAATATTCTGGAATAAGCACAATTCTTGGAAATTTACGTAGGATTATTTTTCGGAAATTTGGTATATTTGGATATTACGTTCTCTAGTCATAATACCATTGTTTAATTTTTTTGAAAGTACCTACATTTATTTTTAGAATCATGGCCATTAAAATTTCTACAAAATGTACTTTGTATTATTTTTCGGAAATATGTAACTTTCTACTTGTGATAAATAAATATTTGTTTTAAAAATAGATCAGCAAATATGCCCATAATATAATAATTAGTCACATTGTGCCGGATGTTGTCACGAACTTTTGAAGTTTATTCAATGCTCAAAATTAAGTCTCCTGCAATAACGTATAAAGAATTTTGTTCTGAAATATTCAAATTAACATTTTGTAATTGAAAATTAGAAAGGAAGCGGACTTTTTCACATAATGGCACAGTATTTTTTGTTGCTACTAAATCCAAAAAATCTGATAAAAATTCTCTTTCATCTTTATCATAACTAGAGAAACATCTTTTAAATACTGCGAAACAGTTAAATTATTTTTAAACTGGTAGGTATTATACTATCTGTGGATCGCAGCGCCACAACGGCTTTAAAAGGATCTAACGTTGATAATTGGCATTTCATAATTTATTTTATACTTAAATGTGTATTATCAAGAAGTGCTGTGTTTAAAAGTAAGTAATATAAATATAATGGATCAGATTTATGTTTATATATAACCTAACCAAACTAATGTCACATAACATTATCAACGATAGTTCCGCACCAGATGTCATATGCTAATTTACAATCCCCATATTATAAATAATACAAATCAATAACTAACGAAATCAACGTAAATAATCTTTATTTTTTTGTTAATTTAGAATACAAGGTTATTACGAGTATTATAGTACGGTCGTTAAACGGACAATAATGCCTTCGGTCAACGTACACACCTCGGGCCGGAGGCCCTCGAAAAGCACACTGTTGACCTCAGGCGTTATTGTCCTTATAACACCCTTGATACGTTAATTACAATTATAACCAAAATTCCACAACAACAAATTGTGTCAGGCCAGTCTGAACTGGCGCCAGTGAATGAGTTTTTAATTACACCCGTGAATTAGACTGCATTCCGCTGCGGGACTGCGGGTATTACTCACTAGTAAATATTACTCAATATTACCTTAACTGGTTTTACAGCCTATAATAATATAATATAATTTATCTATAATTTTCTCTTATGTTTTAGTAACTAAAATATGTTTACTGGAGTATTTCTTTATTTGGAAAAGAAAACAAGTCTGTTTAGAAAAATAAATATGTAATGTAATGTAATGTAACTGTAAATACCTGAGATGACGTCGAGCATGTAGTTTACAATTTTAGGGTAGATATCTACTGGACAGGAATCTGCTACTTCGCGTAGCACGTTAATCAACATTTCACTGTGGGATGAAGCTATTTCCACGTACTTTTCCATGTAATTTCTATGGAAAGCAGCAGCACCATTAATATATAATTTTCTCTTCTTTTGCCATTCTTTTCCTGAAATAATTATTTTATTTAAACTTTTGCAGAGAACTCTACTAACAAAAGAATTCCCTTAAATGTTATAATTTGTTATATTTCGTTGGAGACGAAACCAATTTGTAACACACTAAAAAAAATCTACTTACTGTCAGCTATGAAAACTCCGTCTCTTCCTACCCAAGGTGCAAGGTATTTATAAAATTCAGCTTTATTCACAAATTTCGGTGATCGTAAGAAAAACTCAAACATATCGGAGTCTGATATTATTAAAAGCATATCATGTGCAATTGCAAATTTTGTGATATTACTGGTATTGCTTAAATATGAAAAGATTTGCATTGTCGCTAAAAACAATTATTACAAATTTATTTACATATTATTGGATTCGTAGTTTTAATGAAATTAAATTTACAGGTTTCTTACATTTAAAATTAAAAAAATAGTTCAATGCTCCTATAAAAGGTAGGCCCATAGGTCCTGGAAATCGATTTAAGCTGCGATATTTCCATCGAAATTGGATTTCATATAAAATCATTATGAAAGTAATAATAAATAACAAAATCCAAAACATCATAGCCTTAATTTATTGGACTCAAAAGAACAACGTTTTTTTTCCTATAATAACAAATAAATGTTCTTGTATTACAACTCGCATAATTACATGTAAAAGTTTGTATAGTGAAATAACTTATGGTTCTTTAAACCAGTGTTTCTTAACCTTTTTACCTTCCGTCACCTTTAGGTAAGGTAGGTACCTATTGTCTTTGGTGAAAAAAAATAAATAGTGAGTTTCTAATGATTAGATTTTGGTTATAATTGGTCCGCCCGAAGTGTCCTCATTTGCAACTTTTTCTTGGAAAAAAGCATTTAAATAACATTTATTGACATTTAATGTTAATAAATTTTAAAGAACATATTATTCTCTATACGATTGGATTGCATTTAAACTTCATGTTCAATAGACGTAGAATTAAAGAATTATAAAGATATTAAATATCATAAATCAGCCAGCTATGTTAACCATGGAAACTGCTAATATATTCAGATAATTCAAATTGACAGATGTAAGTATCAATGAAAAGAAAATGAATATGGCAGCGATGAGGATGTTGAGATAGATGTAAGAAATTAAAGAATAAGTGATATGTTTCTAGAAAGATACAAAAGAGAGGATTACATTGGTTCGAACATGTCACGAGGAGAGATGAAGAATATATTGGAAGAAGAATGAATCGCTAGTAGAACATAGAAGAAACAGAGGAAGACCAAATATAAGATGGAAGGACTGTATTGCAGAAGACTTGAGAGAAAAGAAGCAGAACGATGACGACACGAAAACAGAAATGAGTGGGAAAAAAATAAAAAAATAGTGACACCTAACGAATGGGAAAAGCTAAAGAAGAAGATGATGTCAGTGTCAAGTGCAATTTACATAGTTTGTTTATGAAATAATTTTACTGAAAATATAGATTCTTTTGCAAGAAAGTTTATGTATAAGGCGCGTGAAGTGACATGACTTTAGCAAGCAGATATGGACCTGTGTCAAAATTTTAATGTTTTATTATAAAATGCATGGAGTACTATGGAATTGACAAAAGTAAGAAACAATAATGTAATATTAATTTAATTTAAAACCTTATAATAAATTCTCAAATTTACACCTAAACAATCATACAATCTTTCACGAAATCCTACTTGCACTCGCCGAAATGTTTCTTCTGGAATTTCTTGACATTTTCTACTAATTCTATTTTCTAAATCTTGGAGATTAACAGTGGCCTGTGTCATAAAACACTAGTAATTACTTCAGTATATTACTGAAGTAAATTAAAAAAATACTTGAGTAAATATACTTGTTTCATAAAACATAAGTAGACTTCTTGACGTTACTAAGGTACAAATAATTGTTTCATAAAAATAAACATATTGTAACGTTTATTTATATGGGTGAAGTGTAAAAATCAGAGAAATATTATTAAGTAAAATAATACGTTTATTAAACGATAAATAATTAGGATAAAATTAAAAAGACTATATCATTCATTAAGTTATAAACCAATAAGAATGTGTGATTTTCCTTAGTTACCACATATTACAGCGGTTATTATTGAGTAACCATGGTGAATGAATATACGAACCTTGGTATATTCGAATATACCAACATTCGTATATTCACTTACAAGTGCGTTCGGCTATTTTGTTCTATGTACTCAGAACTGTCAATGTCATTTTTAATTATATTTACGGAGCATAAAGAATGAACTTTTCCTTCGAACACAGTATCGAGTATATAAATGAATCTGTAGATAGACTTTGAGGAGAAAAATCGTGCTTTGTATGCTTTAAGTCAGTGATGAGCAACTTGTTTTTAAAGCGGGCCAAATTTAAATACTAGAAAAGTTACGCGGGCCACAAATTTCGTAAACATACAAAAAATATAAATCAATTTTAAATATCTAATTTATAAAACATAATATTTCTCTTTATTTAAAATCTGCATTTAATTATAAACAAAAATGAAAAAAAAAACAATCTGTACAATAATTTACATAAAAAGAAATAAATATTTATTATACAATGACATATGAGTACAACATACAGAAAAAACGAAAAATATTAATGCGATGTTTGACACCGTTTCTCTGTCACTAGTTTTTCAATGTTGGGTGGTATTGTACTAACTGCTAACCGTATTCAATTTTCAAAGTGCTCGGCATCGAGACGGTTGCGACGATCACTTTTAATAATTTTCATTTTCGAATAAAGGTGTTCGCATAAATATGTAGTGCCATATAAACTCATTTGTTTAGCATGTTTACCTAGCACTGAAAACTTTTCGGCAGAAAATACATTTTATAAAAATTCAATAGTTCATTATTTTGAAATTTATTCTTCGGTTCTTATTGCACTGAAGATCGATAATCTGCATTTGAAAGTTTTTTGATTTGTTTTTAATATCCAAATTAAAGGGTGATGAAAAAATATCGAAAGAATTTTTATGGTCTCTTAACATTTGGAACCGAAACTCGAATTTTTTTTGGAGTTTTTTTATTTCTTCCGCATATTTTTTGACTCGATTCTCTTTTTTTAAAGTTGGAAAATGTGCCATATTACCTGATTCGAGTTACCGGGTCTACCTATTCCGATTCAATAAATAATATTTAAGCACATTTTGTACTCCGGAGTGTACTGTTCATCTGCGCCAATTTAATTTTCAAGATTTGAACGTTATGAAACTAAGCGAAACAAGAAATGAACAGGGCGATGTATGAACATTAGGACTATATGTGTGTCCCAATACCATTAATTGCACACGGAATATCATGTGAGAAAAATCAGCTGTTTTGTCCCACTCATTTCACATTAGTCTTTTAGTTTTATCCCGCCAATTTCACATCAGTCATATATCCAGCGGTAAATTTGAAAGACCTCTGCTTCTTCTACTATTACTACTACCTTCACGTTAAATATAAGTTAGGCAATCTGACTGACGTGAATCAATGGAACAAAACAGCTGATTTTTTAAAATAACATTTCGAGTTTATATTATGACATTTATTATATTTTAAAAAAAATGTTAGGCGGGCCGCAAAATATTAGCCCGAGGGCCGCATGTGGCCCGCGGGCCGCGTGTTGCTCATCACTGCTTTAAGTAGACATCTGAAATGACACTGACAGCTCCAAATATACCGAAACAAATAATTGAACGCACCTATTATTTGACAGTAAGATTATTGAATTAAGAATTTGACAAGTAAATAAATTATTTTGATTACAAATCTAGAAACTGATCTGTTGCTAGTTTATTTGAAATACGGGCATTTATTTTGCAATGCGAGCATTTCAATGCAATATTACATATTACTACAGCTATATTTATAAAGATAGGTTACGTGGCGTACAGTTTAGCGTTTCTGTCAAAAGAAAATAGACTACAGGCCTACGTTAAATTTACTATTTACTTTTTTACCTCTCGCTAAGAGAGGTATTGCATTCATGCTAAAAATCGCATATCCAGATTTTATTGAATAAGCACATTTTAAGGTTCCTACAATCCGATTTTATCATTTTTACGATGATGTCTGTGTGTGTGTGTGTGTGTGTGGATGTGTGTGTGTATGTGTGTGTGTGTGTGTGTGGGATGTTGGAAGGACGGTTACTCAAAAACTATAAGACTTTAAATTTTTTTAACTACGTATTTCCCAATCGGACATTCATGGGAAGATCTGAAAAGGTTTTGGTAACAATTGGACAACCGGAAGTAGAAGATTCTTGAAAAAAAATCTTTTAAATAATATTTTTTGAAATTTTTTCTTGATAATATTAAAGAAAAATAAATTCTCTTTCTGATACATTTAAATATTTTACAATATATTCTATAGATTTAGAGATAGAAGAAATATAGTATGTAAAATAATCTGTTATAATAAATTTTACAGCCGAAAGAATGGCCATGGAAAATAGTTGAAAATTTAATTTGTTTGTAACTGACAGATAATGTCAGTGTCAGAAATCCGAAGACATTACTGAAGACTTTTTCTGGGAAGTACATACATTATATTATTTCTTAATGTATTAATAGAATTGGAAACATTTCGAAAAATTAGAAGAGGACAAAATTTCTTCATCAAAAATGAATTTAAAATTAAACAATCTAAATATATATGGAATAGATATATGCGTAAGTAGAATTTTTGGTGTAGAGTGTAGGTATACAAGAAATGTTAAATACAATAGGGAGCGAGCAGTCATATGATTTTGTTGGCCTTGACAAGCAGATATGGGGGCCCATGTCAGAATGATAGCTAGTAATTATGTATATAGATGTCAAATATCATAATTTCTCATTCTAAATTTAGTGATTTTGCAATTCCATGTGGAGCAGAATTAAATGTTAAATATCTAAGGCATACAAGTAAACTTTAAACTCCTGGTGATAAATTAACTACGTAAATTTAGAAAATCTTGAAATTTTTAATGAAAAATTCTAACATTTGACATCTATGTACATAATTACTAATTATCATTCTGAAACGGGCCCATACATTTGCTTGTCAAGCCCAAAAATGTAACATTACCGTTCGCGCCCTATACTTATGTAACCAAAAAAAGGAAGTGGCGAGAGGTATTGTGCTGGCCACAACAGATTTTTTTATTTTTTATTCATGATATAGTCTACCTGTATATAACTCGACAATAGAAAATTCTCGACATACTCAACGAGTTGCCTATAGGAAATACCACTCGACCTTCGGTCTCGTGATGTTTTCAGGCAACACGTTTCGTATAGTCGAGAATTTTCAGTCGTCTTGTTGTATAATATATGATAATAAAAATAACTAACACTATGATTAAATAATTATAAACACTAATGTAAGACTAGGAATATTATTAAATACTGACACTGAGTGTCTCGTGATCGTGTGCCTGAGTGTCTGGTCGCGAATCTGGGGATCCGGGTTCGATACCGACCGACGCCAAAAATTACTTCGAATTTTAATGGCACAAAATTGACCTCTATGGTACACTCTCCACGCCAGCAATGAATGCCCATGAGGTGACGCCTGGTAAGCGGCCACACGGTACAAATATTTCATCATTACCGATATATGTGTACAAAGCAGATTGGCACACCCAGCAATGGTAAATATGCCGGATGATATATTTATTTATTTTATTTATATCACTATATTTATTTATATAACTACATTTATTTATGTTCACAACTCGTAGACTGTTTAGTTATATCACCCACTATTCATTGCTCGTTGTTTCTATATATCAGATTGTGTTCGCTGATTTTCGCGACGGGTTTATATAGCGCGATGTCCTTCTCGAACTTTCCGACGCCACAATGACATTGAATACAAAGGATCACTCCACCCAATACAATTAAAGCAGTCTAGATGCGAAAGGGTTTTCCCCACCGGGGATTACGTCATCGCTCGGGAATATTCTACCAGTGGCGGCGCTCGCATACTCTTAAGTCAGGGGCGCACGTTCCAATACTGCTGTAGAAAAATTACCGCTGTAGTACACTAACATTCTGTCATATGAAAATCTGACAATATGTAATTTGTCAAAAAGAAATTATGATTTTTTTGAGAAAAGTTAATTTCCTTTGGGAAATATTAAAATATAAAGACATCCTGTTTGGAAATTTTTCCAATAAGTTAGCACGAAATCCAGAACAGAAGAAATGGAATGAAATTAAAGATTTTGCAATTTCTTTGGAATTACTAACAAATGATAAACTACGCTACGTGAGAGATAATACTTCGGGTAATCTTAAAAAAAAACTGTTTTGAACTTTTTATTTACTAATACCTATTAAATAATTAATTACTCTTTCTTAAATTTTAACCAAACGCAGGTGCAAGGTGCAAGCGTTTAAGTCGTATTTATTTATTATATTTATTTTTATTATCATGTGTGTTCCCAATAACTAAATTAACTAATTGAAAATTGTCTTTATATTCTGAAACTATATATGTTACCAATCACTTGTATTGATATTTATCATAAGCAAATATATGATTATTATTATTATTTATTTTTATAACATGTAGTACTTTTTAATGCAAAAATAGACAAGTAACTAGTTCAGGTGATGGGAAGAAAGCTAAATTATATGATATACACAATTTTGGAAATAATTAGAAAAGAATCTGCAGGGGATTAAATGTAACAGATTATTTTGAAAAAGAAAATTTTCAATATTATAGAGGAATTTATACTACCTTCCTGTACCAATAAACACTGACCACACATATAAACATTTCGTAAATGCAAAAAAAGCTGAAAATATAGAAAACGTGTCCACGAATAAAATTCAAAAACGGTTTTCATTTTTTTATTATCAATTATATAAATAATATCTTAAATATGTGTATTTTAAACGTTCAACACTTTCTTACCTTTATTTTACCCAACCTTCCGACTGGAGTAAGTTCTTATTTTAATATGTCGCGGTAAATTTCGACATGTAGTTTTTATGAAATGAAATTATTGGTACCTAAGTAAATGCTGGAGTAAATCCACAGTATTTCATTTTTTACATAAGTAGCTTTATGAAACAAAATTTAGAAAATGTCGCAGAAAATACCGGTAATTTACTGGTAGCTGGAGTTTTATAAATAATTGATTTTATTAAATTTTTGACGTTTTAAACTGTCATTATTATCTCCATAGCACCAAGTATAAGTAACTGTTTCTCTGCTAATGAATAATTAATAGTATATTACATCCGTGGTGGGATATGTTTCTTTACAGCTGAGGGCTTATGTATATTACCGAGAGGCGAAGCCTGGAGGTGAGATACAGCGCGAGGCTGTAATGAAATTCCCACTGCGGTGTGTTTACTATTTTATTCACAATCATCCTCCTTTTAAATCAATAATTTTCAGAATAAATCATTGAATTGTAACCTTTCATTTTGTTAATATTTTTTGACAGTTTCTATTAAAATTTGTTTAGCCTACTTTATTATAGGAATCTATGACAAAGTTGCTTGACAACCCCTACATAAACATTTCCAACCCGTGGCGTGGATGTGAAAATTGTTATTTCCCACCCAACGCAGATTGTCATTGCAATTAGGAATATAATGATTGTGAATAAAAAAGTCACTCTCACATAATTTTAACTCACTTTGCAACAAATAATAATGCAATTAAAATAACACCAGGCACGAAAATAACACTTTCACCACGGTCTATATCAGCATGGGCGTACGCAGGAATTTCTTCAGGGGGGGGGGGGGGGGGCAAGAAGAAATTATGTTTAAAATGCTTTTGTTAAAGGTAAAGGTTTACCTAAAGTAAATACCACAGATAATCATTTTATTTAAAAAAGAACAAATAAAAATTAATAATATATTTAGTGAATTTAAAGTTTCTAAAATATTAACCGTAGTTCAGAAAATCTTTGTGTCACTTCTACCTCTATACGTATAAAAGTATATGTTCTTGGTTATTATAAAATGTACTGTAATTTTTTTAAAGATTTCCGATCAACAAATTGGATGAATTAGAATTTTAGCTCCGCCTATTCCGATAAATACAGTTCACTTAGTTTTTATGTGGGTCCATAAGATACTACTGTTATTTTATTATTATAACAATATATGTTAATGCAAAAGCATTCAAAATTCAAAACGGAAATGGACTAATACATGTGAAACAAAAAATGTGAAAAATATGATACTGACACTCTGTTAGTGTCAGTGACACTGATAGAAAATAAAGTTATTCGTACGGCTTTGAATCAAGGTAATATATCTGAATTAATAAAAAAAATTGAGTTACAGCGAAAGTAATGTCAACAACGAGCATCGTTTTAAAATGGAATGCCATAACTTAGTCGAAACAATATTAATTTTTGAAAGACAAGCGTATTGTATCCATCCTTATCGCACACGCTTCGTGTTATGTAAATGAAAGAAATAAATGTATGCCAATTTATTAATTCGGTCATAATACAGATGACCTTGATCGGACATCTTTAAAAAAAGCTGTATGTTATTATACCTGTACAATACACATGTATTATACATTTCATACTGAATAAAACGTATTATTCCTTTTGAGCAGTTTAAAAATATTTAGTATTGATCATATATCATTTCATACACGTATATTATATTTTTATACAGTATTTTACGTATGTATGATACATGTGCAATATAAAATGTATAATACTGTTATTTTATATACATATATACAGTAAATTTTCCATTTTACTTTTTATACGGAAACTTTAGGGGAGGGCAACTGCCCCACCTTGCCCCCACCCTGCGTACGCCCATGTATATCAGACAGATCAGCCATTTTCATTTTTTTATGTAAATAAACGACTTGACGTATATCAAAGACGATTGCCATGCACAACCTACTAATTTTTTATTTTATCAAAATTAAATATTATAATGGTTTTATTATTATTTTGTCAAATTTGAATAAAATATTTTTTATAAACCACGTGAGTTCAGAATGTTTATTGACTCAAAGAATTTAACCCAATCGCACTACGGGCTCGTAGCTTAAACTTTCTTTTCATGAATAAACATTATCTTAACTCACTTGTTGTATAAATATCTATTACACGTCCCCAAAGAAAAAAATTAAAATTACATTATTGTTTCTCACTTTTGTCATTTCCATAGCACTCCATGCATTTTATAATAAAACATTAAAATATAAACTATTGTTTCTAACCTGAAAACAGTTTAATCAAATATCAGTTTATTGACTGTATAGCATTGTTCAAGAGCTTTCATTTGATATGCCACAATGGGTGTATTGTCATTTAAGATTTAAAAATTGACAGTGGTAGAGGTGAGATGAGTGACTTAAAAAAAAATATAAGTAAAATGTGACCCCCTAGATGTTAAAACATAATATAGCACAAACCGAGTATGCCTATCCAATCCGTTTTCAAGTGATTAAGGGTGGATCGTCTTAAGCGCGCCAGCCTGTATAAAATATTAATACGAGTATATTTTTATTTAATACGGAGAGTTTAATTTTAATATTTTTTTATTCTAAAAGCGCACCATGGTTTCGCGCACGTAAACAGTAAAAAAATATTTAAAATAAACTAATCAATTTCAAATAAAAATTTATTAATTTATTAATATTATATATTTTTAAATAAATAGAAAAAATAACGTTAAAATTATTTACAAAGCCTATAGCTAACAGCTAACATATTTTTTTTTTATTAGACGCATCAATGAATTTGATCATTTCTTCAAACGCGCTAAAAATAGAGGTCATTTTATATACAGTATTAAGCCAAATGTTTCAATAAACATGGAACCTATAATTAATCGTTACAAAGTTATTAACACTATTTTTTTTATTAAGCAAGAAGTTAAATGTGGTAGTTACATGTTATTTTCAAAATGACCTCGATTAGCTACGCACATTCTCGCTCTTCTTAAAATCGAAGTGACGGAATTAATTTAATTAATTAATATCTTTTTAGTCATGCTTGAACGTACCAATTTACATATGTAAATGGATACATTCAAATGAGAATAATTTTGTAACGATTAATTTAATTATAGGTAAGATGTATATTCAGGCGTGGCGGAAGGGACAGGCGTGTCGAGCGGCAGCCCGGAGCGCACTTGATAAGGGGGCGGTACGGGCCGCGGTTCATCTGGAAAACGGTTTTGATTTTTGACTATATTATAATAAAAAAAATCATGACAGTATATACATCATGATTTTCAGAGTTAATGCGAAATGAGTTATGGGAATTGTTAGTTTACACATGGCAATAATAATATTTTGTGGTAAATAAACATATATACTAGCATTTTTTTTTCTTAAAAAAACAGATATTCTTTGGATTTATCGTAAGTGAAGCGTAAAATTGAAATATCAAAAAATTGACACAAATGAAAATTAATTAAATATTCCATCCGTTTCAATCCGATATTTCATTAATACCTACACTCGTTATTTAATTGTACCACAATGTTTCTAATTTAAAAAATCTGTTCTGGCCATCACAATACCTCTTGCGCTCTTTCCATTGCGGTATATATAAATATTGTATTTAACATTTCTTGTACACACAAAAAATTCTAATTACACCTAATCTTTATATTTATGTTTTTTCTGTAATTTTAAATTCATTCTATGAGCAATTTCTCTGCATTTCTTCTAAATGTTCTATGTTTTTTCATTTCATTAACGGGATTTGCGTTATTTCTGAAGGGTTCATGTAATATACCTATAATTTTAAATATATATAATTAATAATACAATAAGAAATATTAAATATCGTTCCCAGAAAAAGCCTTCAGTACTATCTCGTCATGGCGGAGGTCGAGAAATAGTGCAATTATTGTAAAAGTTGATCCAATTTTTTTTTATCTAATTATACATAATGGAAGTTTGTATATTGATTGGGCAGCATGCAAAACATTTGTGTATAACAATATATTTCGATGTTATAAGTATTGCGGATATTTCCATCTAGCTAAAAACTGCAAGAATGATCCAGCATGCGGGAAGTGTGCCTCGCCAGACCACAAACTGTAAAGAGTGTGAAAAAAATGGCATAAATTGTGTCAGTGCAAATAAGAAATTCAACTTAAATCTAAGTGTGAACCATTCCAGCTTTGATAAGGAATGTCAAATATATCAGAAAAAGGTAGAATCGCAAATAAGAAAAACTAACTTTATATATGTTAAATAGCAATTAATGTTTACAACTATAGAGATAGTAAAGGGTTTTCCAATAAGAGGTGTTATTTTGATATTCAAAGAAAAATGCCATTTTTTAATATAAATGATCGGATGTTTATTTCATTATAAAGAGGAAGGTATGCCGTTAATAGTGGAAAATAACATCAGGCAAATGACCACTACGACCACGCTGACAGGACAATATCCTTTTCATGAAATTTTCCATAACCAAATCGCAAAGTGGCTGTCCTATGTCCTCGATAGCCTCACGAATTCCATCTTTGAGGTCTTGAGTCGACGCTGGGCAGTTGGCGTAGACCTTCTCTTTCACGTGGCCCCAAAGAAACAAGTCGCAAGGTGTTAAATCACAAGATCTCGGTGGCCAATTGTGATCACCTCTTCGAGAGATAACACGGTCCGGAAACTTTTCCCGTAAAAGATCAATGGTTTCGTTGCTTGTGTGGCACGTAGCGGCGTCTTGTTGAAAGTAAACGTTGTCCAGATCAATACCATCCAATTCCGGCCATAAAAAATCGTTAATCATCTCTCGTTAGCGCAATCCATTCACCGTAACTGTTGCTCCAGCCTCATTTTCGAAAAAGTAAGGTCCAATGACTCCGCCGGACCATAAACCGCACCAAACAGTCACACGTTGAGGATAGAGAGGCTTTTCAACAATAACTCTTGGGTTTTCTGAGCCCCAGATGCGACAATTTTGTTTGTTGACGAAGCCACCGAGGTGGAAATGGGCCTCATCACTCAAGATGATTTTTCGATGGAATTCCGGATCATTTTCATGCATTTCAACGACCCAATCAGCAAAGCCACGACGTTGTTGATGATCGGCCGGCTTGAGTTCTTGTGTTAACTGGACTTTATAAGCCTTAAGACCCAAATCTTTATGCAAAATACGGTGTAATGACGTTTGTGGAATGCCTAATTCCAAAGAACGACGAGGAATGGACAAACCTGGGTTTTCTTCAACACTTTCGGCTACAGCAGCAATATTCTCGGCTGTTCTTGAGCGACGTGCACGGGTTTTATTTTTCACATTACTAACTTGTCCCAACAGCTCGAATTTTTCCACCAATTTCTGTATTGCGGTCCGACAAGGTGCTTCACGACGACCCAATAATTGTCGAGTTTTACGAACCGTCTCTGCCAAATTTTCACCATTTTTTTAGTGAATTTTAATAATTTCAATGCGTTGTTGAAGCGTGTATCGTTCCATATTTATTAATAACGTAGTTTCTACTTGTCAAATGTCAAAAAATGACAGCTTCAAAAGCGACATCTACCGAAATAGCGGGCTATTCAAAATAACACCTCTTATTGGAAAACCCTTTATTTGTGTTCAGAATTCCCAAAGTATTACGGCTCATTTTGATGAAATTGATCATTTTCTAGTTAGTAAACAACCCATGGTGTTTTGTCTTACTGAGACACATATCTGACATCAGATATTGATGATAAAGAGATCATTGTTAATAATTACAATATTGTCCGGTTAGACTTGATAAGCAGAGAAACAGGGGTGTCATAGTTTATATAAGGCATGACTTAGTATACAATGTTGAAAAGTTATTTCTTTTGCAAATGAACTACTGGTGTATCTTCATTAAAGTCAAAGTGGAGTCTCAAAATTGTGGTAGTGGGAGTTTTGTAACACTCGCCTAGTATTTCTGATATGGTATTAATGGAATTTATAGAAGGTTTGTGTGAAAACTATTTAATGATGCAAAAATGTTCTGTATTGTTAATGGGTGATTTTAATATAAATTATTTTAATCAGGGACTAAAAACGAAAAATATTTCGTTCAGTTCTTATCCGAACGAAACCGAAAAATTTCGTTTACGTTCTTAATGTTCCCACCTAAATATTTTCGTTTTCGTTTTCGTTCACAGTAGTTAAATACCGGTTAATACCGGTTATAACTATTAATGAGTAACAATTGATGAAAATATAGAAATATAATAAGTTTTTTTTTTTATTAAACATTAAAAATAAAACATACATATAAAGGAAAGATAATACATATATAAAAATAAGAAAAGCTTATGCTATGGCCTGATTTTTTTACGATAAAGAATAAAACATTAATTACATTTTATTTCACCTAACTAATAGTATGTTTTCAAGCAAATCTTCCTTTAGGTTAGTTCTCTTATATAAGTACTTAACATAACTAATAAAACGTATACCGACAGTGTGTGCAAATGAAAATTATCGCAGTCAGTGTTCAATAGATGAACTACGAGTATACCGTTTACCCTAACACGTAACAGGGTTAGCTACTGGAGAGCTACTTTGAAAATCTGCTTGTTTGCAAATCAAATATCTGAAAATTCAATAATATTTGCCTGTAAAATATTTGCTGTAAATAAAATAAAATATTAAATAAAATAACGGTTAAAACCGGTAACCGATATAAATTATTTCGTTTTCAATCATGAACGAAAAAAATTTATTGGGTTTTCGTTTCCGTTTTCGTTCTTATAAAAATTTCGGTTTATTTCGTTATTTCGTTTTCGTTTTCGTTTCGTTCTTAGTCCCTGATTTTAATAATTCAACTTATTCAAATAGACTAAAAAGATGTTTAAATAATTATGGGCTGAAACAGCACGTAGAAGAGCATACAAATATATCATATTTGGGGCATCAAACTCTAATAGACCTTGTTATAAGTAATGATTTCTCTCTTGATTGTCAAGTAAATTATCCGATTGTTGGTAAACACTCACTTATAAGAGTAATATTAAATTCAAATTATAATATTGATATCAGTACAATCACCTATAGACCTGGTATACAAAATATACACATCTTTAGAGAAAACTTATCAACAAAATTCAGTAATTTTAATTATCGAATGAATAACATAAATGAGAAATATGATTTAATAAAAGACAATATGCTAGAATTATTAAATGCGCATGCAAGTTAATGTGATTAAGGAAAATACGTAATTACAAACCTTGGTTTAATAATTCTGTACTAAATGCAATTAGATGTAGAGATTTAGTATATAAGAGGTTTAAATTTACTAAATTAGACTGTGACTGACAGGAGTACAAATTTTATAGAAATTTAGTGGTTAAGGAAATTATAAGTAATAAAAAACAGTATTATGAAGTACAAATAGATAATAATAAGCATAATCCCAAAGAAATGTGGAAGACTTTAAAACAGTGTGTTTCACCTAAAAATAATAATGTGATTTTTGAGGGTAAAAAAGTAACTGATATTAAGGAAATAGCAAATACTTTCAATAAATAAAACAGTATAAAAGAAATATTTAATAGTATACCAAATGTTAAAATTAATATACAAACTTATGACACTGAAAGTGAGTTCAATAATTTCAAGTTGTTAGATATAGAAATGCTGAGAGAAGTAATATTTTCCTTGCCAAATAAAAGTAGCCCAGATGAAGTAGCAATCAATTTGTTAAAGCTCGGTTTTGAGGAATTAGCTAGTCCAATATTAAATATTACAAGTGCAAAAGTTTCTACCATTATTTCGGTAAAAAAGTAAATAATGCCTCTTCTCCAGAGCATTTTAGACCAATTAATACATTACCAGCATTAGCTAAAATTCTTGAAAAAGTTGTATACATGCAGTTAGTTGAATATACTCGTATAACGCAAAATAACATATCAATCAGGTTTTCGAACTGAGCATAATTGCGAGACAGCTTTACAGTATGTCATAAATGAGTGGCAGATGAATATAGATAATGATATAATAACAGCCATAGGTAGTGTTTCTTGATTTTCAACGGGCGTTTGAAACAGTAGATAGGAATATATTATTGCGAAAAATTAAGGAACATGGAATATGTGGTGGGATTTGAAAATGATTTAAAAGTTATTTATGTGATAGAAAACAACGTATTCAATTTAACAATGTACTATCAGAAGAATTAGTTGTAGATAGTGGAGTGCCACAAGGCAGTATATTAGGACCACTACTATTTCTAATATACATAAATGACATTTGCATTACTAAGTATTGCAATATTCACTTGTTTGCAGATGATGCGGTAATTTATTATGCTGGCAAAAATCAACAATTAGTATCAAATAATATCAATAGTGATCTTGAAAATATAGTACAATGGCTGTAGGGAAATAAATTAAAATTAAATATAAATAAATCCAAGGCTATGTTTGTAGGGAAGAAAACAGTAAGAGATGAGTGGATAAATATGGATTTCATATAAAAATACAAAATGAAATTGTAGCAATAGTAACAAAAATAAAATATTTAGGTGTTATAATAGTGCCAGATTTAAAATTTGATAGACATATAGATTATATTTGCAAAAAAAATTCAAAGAAAATAGGTTTTTTATACAGGGTTAGTACTTTTCTAAGTAAATGTACACGTTTAACAATTTACAATACTATTATATTACCTCACTTCCATTTTCGTATAGTAGAATAATTTTTTTAAGCAATTCTAATGATAAAAAAGATTGCGGCTTCTTCAAAATAAAGCAACGAGAAATATGTTATCATATGATAGATACCAAAGTATTGAATCTATGTTGCGGGAATTGAACTGGCTTCCAGTGGAAAAAAATTCTAGAGATGAAAAGCTTAATTTTCATTCATAAAATTGGAAAAGGAGTAATGCCTAAATATTTCGATAATGCTTTAAAAAATTGAAAGATGTTCATATTTACGAAACAAGAAATGCAGAAAAATTTTTCATAGATAGGAAAAAATATATAAAAACTCAAAACTATATTTTTTAAGACACTTATTATATATAACAAGTTACCGAATAGAATTAAGATGTTAAATGTAAAAAAATATATAAAAGAAATTAATAGTATATTAAAGAACGAATGTCATAATTGTCATGACAATTTACGTTATTCTAAATATTAAAGAATATTTTATTCCTTATACGGTTTGATTGAAGTTTTTACTTAATATTCAATGCATATGAAGTTAGAAAATTATAAAGAAATTAAATATCATAAATCAGACAGCTATGATATAACCATGGAAATTACTAATATATTCAGATAATTCTAATTGATGATGTCAAATGTCAGTGTCAAGTGCAATTTACATAGTTTGTTCCTGAAATTTGGAATCTTGCAAGAAAATTTATGTATAGAATGTGAATGTGTACAAAATACACAGAATTAACGGAAGTTTTTGTGCTGGCTACATCAGATTTTTTGGAATGCTTTCAAAATAATTATGAATTGCAATTGAAGCAACTATCGGACAAAAATCTTGTACCCTTAAATGTTAAAAAAGTCTAAAAAATGACAAAAAGTCAAACATAGCCAAATCAGGTGACTATGCTCCTAACTAATCTTCTTTTGGAATAATGAATGCTTTCAAAATAATCGTGAATTGCACAATAGGGCTATTGAAAGAATTTGTGCCTTATAAGTACTAAATTAAAAAAAAATATTCCTTGAATATTCTCATATTTGATGCCACGAAATATCCGTTAAGCCTGTTTTAGACAATCATATATTTACAATTAAATTTACATGCAAAATATTTTCATATGTACATAATAAATTTTGATCAAAATCTTTTCGTTTTACACGGCCAAATATTTGTGACATGTTTGATTGTTGCCAACTTAAGTACATTTTTATATGTTGGTAAGTTTACTACTACGGTTTACTAACTTGTCAAATGTTTACAGCTGATGTTTTCATCTGTGTGTCGCGCTCGTTTCTGTAAACTAAGTTGTGGAGTAACTGTTGTGCAAAAATATAATTTTTATATTTTTCAGTGTCTTCGTGCAACAATTCATTTTGTACTAAATTTAGTATACTTCTATTTTGTCGTCTTTGAATCCACGGCTTGACCCAAATTCGTTTACGCTTCAAAATCTTATTTCGTGCATTAACAACTGCGACAATTACAAATATATTTTAAATTTTTCTATTCATTGTTCTTCATTTGAACTTGACATTTGGTTTTGTGAAAAGTTTCATAGAACAGAGTAGCCAATTACCTGCAACTACACATGAAATGTAAACTGTTGTTTAATGAAAACCCTAAATATCACCAAAATGTGAAGCAAATGACCTTCAAAATTAGAACATGCCCTATTTTAGAATTTTTTACAACATCGTACGGTACCATAAGAAGTTGTAAATTTATTACCGTGTAATCATTGAAATTTTGTGATCAAATACGAAGTTGTAAAAATGCATGTAAATTTATGATAATATAAAACAGGCTTTAGACATATTACAAATAATAGGGTTATATGACTTCTAAGTACTAAATTTTTAAAAATAAACGTTCTTTAAATAGCCTCAAATTTGAAAATATCACAAAGTATCCATTATATATTTTAAGCCTGTTTTACATTATCATAAATTTACATGCATTTTTACAACTTCGTATTTGATCACAAAATTTCAATGATTACACGGTAATAAATTTACAACTTCTTATGGTACCATAAGATGCTGTAAAAAATTTTCAAATAGGGTATGTTCTAATTTTGAAGGTCATTTGCTTCACATTTTGGTGATATTTAGGGTTTTCATTAAACAAAAGTTTACATTTCATGTGTAGTTGCAGGTAATTGGCAACTCTGTTCTATGAAACTTTTCACAAAACCAAACGTCAAGTTCAAATGAAGAACAATGAATAGAAAAATTAAAAAAATATTTGTAAATGTCGCAGTTGTTAATGCACGAAATAAGATTTTCAAGTGTAAACGAGCGCGACACACAGATGAAAACATCAGATGTAAACATTTGAGAAGTTAGTAAACCGTAGTAGTAAACTGTTACCAACATATGAAAATGTACTTAAGTTGGCAACAATCAAACATGTCACAAATATTTGGCCGTGTAAAACGAAAAGATTTTGATCAAAAGTTATTATGTAAAAATGAAAATATTTTGCATGTAAATTTAATTGTAAATATATGATTGTGTAAAATAGACTTTACAGTTAATTATTGATATTTGTGTAATATTTTGAAATAGTCACTTGATCAGAAACGAAATGTGACGTCAAAGTTCATTCAGTTTAACATGTGACAAACTATCGCAATACGAATTTATTGTTTTTACGATGATGTATGTATGTATGTATGTATGTATGTATGTATATATGTGTGTGTGTGTGTGTGTTTGTGTGTGTGTGTATGTGTGTGTGTTTGTATCTATGTGTGTCCTTTGATAACTCCAATACAACAATTCCTAAAGTTATAATTCTTTCATATTCCTGTTTCGTACGTCCATATGAACAGTTGATTAAATTTTGGTTATGATTGGTTAACCGGAAGTCCCCTAATTTGAAGATTTTAACAGTATTTTTTGAAAAAATATCATTTTTTGACCTTTTATATTATTATAAATAAAAAAATGTTATTCTCTATTCAATTTAATTATATTTTTTTCTTCATATTCAATGAATTTAGAGATAAAGAATTATAAAAAAATAACTTGCAACTTAATGTTGCTAAAAGCTACACCATGGAAACAGAATATTCAAATATTACTAATTGACAGATGTCAGTTCCACTAAAATTTACATAATCTTTGTGAAAATATTTTATTGGAAATATAAAAATGTAAAATAATTTAAGGTGGAAAAACAAATCACATAAGGTAATACAACAGATTATAGCCATAAAACAATTCAGCAGATTATTATGTTATGTTATAAATTTAATGCTATATATATATATATATATATATATATATATATATATATATATATATATATATATATATATATATATATATATATATATATATGTTTTTATTTTCTATTTCTTATTTTAAGAAACATACTGTTCTTTTTAGGAGTAGTTCAGTTCAGTTCAGTGCGAGGTAAGATCAGTTCATTTCTCCCATAAAAAGAAAACGCCAATAGAATAGTATGCAAAAAAATATGTGTGGAATTTGTACAAAATACGTAGTATTGACGGAAGGTATTGTGCTGGCCACATCAGATTTTTTTTATTACTATGAAAAATATTGGATAAACTTTCATTTAAAATACTTTTTGAAAATTGTGAAACTGCGGCTCATTGAAGATGTTATTAACACAAAACGTCAAATGTTATAAATGTATGTATTTACTTTAATTTAAATAAAAATTAAAGTTTTTTGTCTACCCTTATTGTTAAAGTATTATTTTATCTACCCTTGCACTTAAAGTGCTATTTGAATCATTATTTGAGTAGAAAAAGTAAACTTTAGAATCTGTTAAAAAAAAATATCATTCGAACTTGAATCTTTGGCAGTGGCGGCTTGTCAAGGTAGGCAGGTGAAGCAGTGCCGCACCAGAAGAAATAACAGAATATCATTTTAACAAATTACTTATTTTAATTAATAAGCTGTATAATATAAAGTGGCATGTAAATTAAATTTTAACTTATTCCGTTAATGCTTGTTTCTGTAAATATCAAAAGAAGAGTTTAAGTTCCCATCATAGCTAATATGTACTGCAGTTTATCTAATTTAGATCTTGTGAGGCTTGCCTCTGATATATACTCGAACATAAACATAAGAGTATTTAATCTTTATATTTTTTCCTTACATAATGGTTTTGTATTTTGAATTTTAATTGAAAACAAAAACTATTATAATGGCTTTGGCTGTGAGTTCTAATAATTTCGTGAACTAATTAAAGAAAATGTAGATTTTTTTAAATGAATCAACTGGCCAAAATGAGCTATAGTTATAATATTCAATTTTCTTATGAAGTGTTGCCTCACCAAAGTTTTGATGCACAAGCCGCCACTGATCGTTGGAGCTACAATCAACCACTTTCTAAAATTTATATGAGTAAAATAAATCCCTGACTTAGCACTTAAATTAAATGTATTATTAAATTAATCACACTTACAATTACACAAAAAATAATTCGAAATCAAATGAACACCACAATTATTTATGTCTCTGATTATTTTACAATAACCAATTAGCTTATATATGAACATATTCCCCTTCTCTTTTATAACATTTCTTCTTCTTCTGCTAGTGACATAATTCTGCTCATTATCGAAATCTACGTTCCGAAAAGACATAATTTTTAACAAGAAAGAAAGATATATAGAATAATATTCGTACATAGTATACAAGTTTAGTTTTTGTTAGAATAATGTTTTTTATTGAAGTTTCTATAATGTTTTATTGTTATTGGTAATAAATTAATGAAGAAGTAATCAATAAAAAGGCGTAGTTAGTTGCTCGGATCATTGTGGATTATTTAAAGTAATATTTCCCTTTTTATGGGATAATTATGTAGTAAATAAAACAGTAGTGGTTAAATTTTTAATACGTGTGAATTTTACTAATAATACTATTTGATAATGTACCTATACAGATAGAAAAACCTACTTAATTGAAATTTTATTCAACACTTTTTTTGTTGTTAAAAATAAAATTCTACAAAAAAATTCGGTGTTATGTAATAGTCCAGTCTACTTGTTTAAAGCTGTGGATTTTTTGCGTTAAATTTGTAGTTTTCAGTTTTTCTGTAGGTTGAAGTATTTATGAGACAGTGTAAAATTATGTTTCCATGCGGATGTTACAAAAAGTCTCAAGGCCAATATTAAATTGACACTGAAAAACAGGCCACTGAGAATTATTTTTTATTTATAATTAGTTCGTAACTCTCTTTAAATATTTGTAAATTACGCGTAGGGGCTCACAAATAGTGGTATTTGGCATGATGGTGGCGCTTCCGGTTTAACCGGAAGTAACATTAACTTTCATATTTCAAATGGGACGCCCTATATATTTTTCTATATTTGGAATCTACGTAAAATTACGAATTTATGCTTGAAGTGCATTTTTATTGAGGAAATAATATACAAAAACTTACGAAAAAATGATGCATAATTAATCAGTTAAGCTGTAATATTGAGACAAGCTGTGGAAATAGTTGACATAATATTAAGGAATATTTAAGTTAATTGTTTAAATAGTGTTATTTTTGTAAGATTCCATATTTTGTTACAAAAAATTATCAATTTGTTATCACAGCCTACCTGATATGGCTTACCAGGTTAATTATTCATAATTTTCTCTTACGTTTTTGTAATTAATTTCTTCAATAAAAATACACTTCAAGCATATCGATATATTTAATGTTTGTAGTTCAGTTTATTCGCAGCAATTAATATAAAATACCTTGCATTAGTAAGGGTAAAGGTTATATCAAATAGAGTAAACTTTATCATTAGGTTGAGCTAGAGCAGTTAATTTTAGCACCCGAATTTTTACTCTACGCGCACTACAATAATCAAGATATTGGATATTACACAATTTACGCAATTATGTAGTCGGCGTATTAGTAAAAAGTTGGTAAATGCTCAGATAAGTACATCTTTCTAAAAGATATTATAGCATTTGATAATATTTTATAGTTCAGTGATTATGCAATTGTGAATACAGCAAAACATGTTTCTTTAAAAAAAAACCTCAACATGATTAAATCCCGATTACAGACTGAGGTCACTTCAAACCCGGGACCCCGAGCGTGCTTATAAGTAAGAACCGTTGAGCCACCGGACCCGACAATTATTATTTTATTAGATATGAGCTTTCAATTTATTTTTCTAAGTTCAAATGTGGAGCAATTAATGTTGAGCTACTTCCCCCGTACATATTTGTATATTAAGTTTTAATTAATTAATTAATTAATATTCTTCGGAAAATGTTATAATTTTTGTAATAAAACATGTTTTACAATGAGCAATTAAATAGCAATTATTTGGCTATATACATTAACACCGTATGTACACATTTTTTTTTTGCTGAGCCAGCATATGATTTTTGCCAGCTCAGCCACAGTTTTTTTTTTTAAATAAAGCTATAAATTTTAAATTACCGCTATTAATTAGCTCTAAATTACTATGTATATCTTTTCTTGTTGAGCTGTGATGGCTATACCACCTTAAGAGAGCTGAAAATATTTATAAAATGAGGACAAGTTGAAATATATTAAATTCAAAATCAAATAGGTATTATAAGAATGAACAAATATTTCACACAAGTTTAAAATACCTAATTATTGGTATTTTACAAAATATGGAATTAAGGGGAGCTGCTTAGAAATGTAAAGGAGTTATTTACGTCCCGTTGGCAATAGAAACATACAGATACCTTGACGATAAAATGAACATACGTCATACGTCTCTACAATTAACGTCCTAATTGTAACGTGATAGCGAAAACCACCAGCGTACAAATAATCGTGATCGTCAATAAATTACCCTACGTTGTGTTATGTAAATAGTGCCCATAATTATATGATTTGTGGTAGTGTAAGGGATAAAACAAGCAAAAATACAGATTCAACAATAAACAACGTTTATTCATAACGTGATACGTATTACTCAAATATATGCAATACATTATAATACCTGTTACTGATAATCGGGGGCGCCAAGGATATGCCTTGGCTGACAACGAGCTCGTACGTGGATCGGTACCGGGTGAAGCACAGGCAGCGTCTTGGGACAGCCGTGGATACGGCCGCGATCATGGACCGGTCAGTGATGGAGCGGTACACCGGCCGTGGGGAATATGCATATGGATTCACGGACATAAAAGATGTCTAATATAAACTTTATACCTGGTATGGTGTTATAACTATATTAATTAGATATTTAATATTGATATATTATGGCGTTATTGGAAAATTGCAACTGGACCACTGGGTGAAGCGTGCAGTTCCCTGTTATCAAC
Source organism: Harpalus rufipes (assembly GCA_951394225.1). Lineage (NCBI taxonomy): Eukaryota > Metazoa > Arthropoda > Insecta > Coleoptera > Carabidae > Harpalus > Harpalus rufipes. The sequence goes on from OX596292.1 coordinate 8,868,316, forward strand.
GTCGCAACCGTACGGGGAGTGAGTGACGAGGTTGGAAAATTGGAACTAGACCAAGATCTGAAGTTCCCTGTTATCCTTCCATCACTGACCGTTTTATGCGTTCAACAAAACAAATATGAAATATTTGATGCAACAAAAATGCATAATACCCTCAGTGGTTTACAGCTAAAATAATAAATAAGTTAAAATTAAAAAGTAAGTACCATAGAAAATCTAAAAAGTCTTCGCTACAGCAGCAAGAACATCAGCAAAAATACAAATTATTAAGATCAGAAGTTAAAAACCTTATTCAACAAGCTCATAAACAGTATTTTTGCATCAAATAGACATGAACCTAAAAAATGACCCAACATTATTTTGGTCACATATGAACAATTTGAGGAGAAATAATTGCATGGAATCAATGTTTATATATAATAACGAAAAACTAACTGCTGATACAGACATAGTTAATGTTTTCAACTCTGTTTATATTCAAGATAAAGAAAACAGTATTTCATGTAATGATACTATCAATGACCAACATTTTTAATTGTTCATTCAAAAATAATAAATTTCCTGACAAATTAAAGGTCGAGCGTATTTGTCCAATATATAAGTCTGGCAAACCTATAAATATTGAGAACTATCGGCCAATAACAATTCTGTTGGCGGAGGAACAGCATGGGTTTGTTAGAAACAGGTCAGCAATAACAAATTTCATCTACTATAGATACCGGAAACACAGATTTAAGCAGCCTTTGATCGCGTATGACACAAAATATTACTACATAAATTAAGTCTTTGGTATGGATAATAAAACATTGTTATTTTTCAAATCATATTTATGTAATAGAGTACAATTTGTAAATTATAATAATATACATTCCAACGAGTTCATACCTATTTCTAGGGTACCCCAGGGATCCTTGGCCCATTATTGTTTACACTATTCGTTAATAATTTACCCCAAGTATTACATAATTCTAATTGTTTATTATATGCAGACGATTCAAAATTATTGAGAGATATTAGTTATACTGACGACTCAGTACAACTACAAAATGATATTAACCTATTATCCATTGATAGGGTTTCATCAAGTCAAGTAGCTTGATGTTTTTATAAATTACTTGACTTGACTTAAAAATCAAGCTTTTCAAAAATTCATTACTTGACTTGACTTGATTTTCTATCGTTACTACTTGACTTGATCAAGCAAATTCAAGCTACTTGATAACGAACCGATTATACACGAAAACGCGCAAATCAGTAGAATCGTAACCTAGCTGTGTGTGGGACGGCGTGGCGCGCCATATGCTGTGCTGATTCACTACTGCAAGTTAAAATCTGTGCAGAAGTTTCAAAAATTCACTCAATAGTGTAATATTTATATATATATATATATATATATATATATATATATATATATATATATATATATATATATATATATATATATATTAGAATGACCCGAGAATATGTAGACAAAATTTGAAATCCTAATCATTATTATTAAGATAACTGTAGATGGTTAAACTATCGCACAAAAGCTCAAAAAGCTCCATTCGAATTAAGAATAATAATTGGGACTTCAGATTTTGTCCACATATTCTCGGGTCATTCTAGTATATACTCCAATAATTAATGGATTTTTTAAACCTCTTAATATCTCGGAGAAAAATAAAGTTCCAAAATGTGCCAAAACCGAATGTTTATTTAAATGGGGAAAAATCAAGTGCATTTAGGCGTAGTCAAATATTAAATTTAAGCGGAATCATTGCCAGTATAATTATTTTATTTACTTGGAACCACTTTAGGAGGCGACCCGGTTAAAATTCGACTTGCACCTATTTAAGGTCCACCATAATACACATATTATAAATAGTTTGTTAATTCATATATTATACTTTTAAATCTTTTTTTTAAATTTTTCAATTTGAATGTATGATTTATTTATGAATAAAAGTCTATATTTCAAGGTATATTACTGATATTTTTATAAAACATAAGGAACTATATGAAAAATGTAGTCTTGAAGAACTTTTTGATTTTTCTGGCAATTAAAAAAATAACTACCTACTTGATTTTTTCAAGTAATTGAAAAATAACTACTTGATTTTTCAAGTACTTGAAATTGTAACTACTTGACTTGACTTGATTTTCAGCTACTATTACTTGACTTGAGCTTGGCTTGATTTCAAGTCAAGTCAAGTAACTTGAATATCAAGTCAAGCCGTGAAACTCTATCCATTGAATATGAAGAATAAAATGTAATTAAACCGTATAGATAATAGAATATTCTATAATATTTATAATAACATTAAATGTGTAAATAATACAACTAATTTTTTTTATCAAAATAATTTTCAGTTCTTATTTTTTTAATTTTGTGCGTCGATCGCACAAAAAAACGTAATAAGCATTTACGGTCAGTACGTACTGTTCTACCCGTATAGGCAGTGGCGCGCCAACGAAATTTGCCGCCCGGCTGCAAGACTTTATTTGCCACTCCTATGTACGTCGACAATAAAATTCAATAAAATTTTAAATGTATCTAAATAATTTCATATTTTTTAATCCATTTGAAAATTATTATTTCACTGCAAAAAAATAAAAAAAAACATTTTAAATAAATGTATTTTATTAAACAATACGATAGTAAACATTTATATAAAATATAACAACATACATACATAATAATTATAAAATGTTATACTGTAACGTAACCCCCGAGACCGCCGCCGCCGCGCTACTAGGCGCCACAGAGTCGCGCCCGCCACTCACACGTTCGAACTAGTTAGGAAGGTCGTGGTGAGGTTATCTATTGTTCACGCTGTTTACCTCTAGAAGTTCTCCAGAAGGGCCTAGAAATAATGTCGCCAGGTATATAACCCATCGCCAAAGCCAGCGAACACACTCGGTATTATACAAGCAACGAGTGCAGAAGTCTGATATAAATAAGTGTAGTGAATAGTTGGTGATATAAAGAACAGTCGACAAGTGAACATAAATAAATGTGATTTAGGGACATAAACAGTAGTGTTAATTGTTTAAATAAATAATCTTATGGCCGATTCCACCAACTTCAATTTAACATGCTGTTAATTAATACTATGTTAAATTTTAATCTCAATTAAATTTAGTTCTGTTCCACAGATAACAATTAATGTTTCTATTAACTAACAGGCTGTTAATATGATTTAGTTATTTTTTTATATGGGTGGCATGAGATGTCGGTAAAAAAACTGTAATGTATAACGTCAATTTTGAAAACAACTGCCTATTCTTTGTGCTGTCATTTTGAAATGAGTTTGGAAATGAATGATCCGGTAGAAATCAAAAGAAAAGAAAAAGGGGAAAGAATTTTGTTGAGAGGGACAAATGTGAACTCATGCGACTTGTTCAAAAGTATGTTAAAAATGACATTTACTTGAATTTTTTTTAAATTAAGCTAACGTAATCGAGGACAAAAAAACAGATGGGGCATATCTTAAAGAAAAGGCAAATGTGTGGGAGAAAATTGCTTGTGAATTTAATGCAAATTCTCTGGGGGAGGATATAAGAACTTCCCAACAATTGAAAATCTTTTTTCAAAATATTAAAAGAAAAGTAAGAGGAGATGTAGCAGAAAGTCATGTAGGATATTTTTAGAATTTTATGAAATATTTAAATCCGTTATTATTATTATTTCATTTTTTCATTTAGAAAAGAAAATATCTGGCTCAACAATCTGAGGAAATTAAAAAAATTAAAAAACAGGCTGCAGATGATAAAGTGAACACAGTTTAGATAAAATTATAGATATTTTAATTTACAATTGAATTTTGCATTTTAGAAAGAATTATTTAAAACTGGAGGAGGCACTTGCGTTCCTCAATTAACAGAGGCTGGAGCACAAGTTCTAGCTATAATAAGGGAACAAATCGAACCCCTTAATAATCAGTTCCATGATTTTTTTTATATTTGATTGTAAGTATATCTTGCATTCATATAATTTGAATTAGAATAAAATCTATTGTAGCGAGCGTGCGACGATATATTATCGTATAATGTGAAAGCAAATTGCAAATCGCATTGTTATCGTATAGTATAAAAACGGCCTTATACGTAGGATAAAAATTCTTTAATTTTCTTTAAGATGAACCCAGAAACACAGCTGTACCCGAAATTCCATCGTCCTTAGAACCAGTGCCCTCTAAAGAAGTTTCTTTCCCACCAGAAGCCTTACTTTCCCCAGAATCTTTACCCTCGTCTGAACCCCCCCCCCCCATTATTAGAGCCTGTACAGCCTACCCCAAGAGTACCTATAGAATATAAAAGAAACAAAAATAATAAAAATTAAAAAAAATATAAGAAACTACCCATAAAACAAATAAAACGAAGATATTTTATAAATAAACTGACGTGTAGTCGCCTAGAAATGATTTACCGGCGAAAGCAAATTAAATATTTAAATGCAAAAGCAAAAAATGAAAATATTAAATTATAAGTTGGTAAATATTTTTTATTGTTTGTAATTAAGATTGTTATATAAATTAAATTATCAATTTATAGAAATTTTGTATTTTTACAAATGTTTTTATTAATAAATCGTAGAAACATTTAGGATAGGATCTAAATTATTTATATTCTATTTTTACAAATGAACGAAGGTATATAAATATGATGCCTAATTAATTTCCACGATGAACAGCAAATCTTGTACGTAACAAAGCAGACCTGGTGCTTGTGTTTTCATTTTCGTGTTGCCTAACTGGAAGATCTACTTCGGCTTCCGGAATGTCCAGAGCATCTTCAGGCGGCAAGTCTCTCATATTGATTGCAATATTGTGTAATGCGATAATAATTACTAAAGTGTTGTCAATCCTGGTTTTTAATTCTGCATGAAGGCATGGGAAACGTCTCTTTAAAAGCCCAAAACATCGTTCAACTGTATTTCTCGTTCCTATGTGCGCAATATTATACGCCTCTTCGGAAGCGCCGTTGGGTCGAAGGATTGGGGTAAGCAAGTACTTCTTACAGGGATAACAATTATCTCCCAAAAGGTATCCATTTTCATAAACCCCATTTTCTAAATCTACTCGTAAGGGACTGTCATTAAAAATTGTGCTATCATGCACAGGTCCAGGCCATCGAGCAATAATATTTCGTATACGCAAGTGAGCGTCACACTTTGCTTGTATATTTAGTGAAAAGTAGCCTTTTCTATTCCTGTATACTTCTGCATATGAACCCCCTGGTGACTGAATTCGTATATGCGTACAATCAATAGCACCTATTACATTGGGGAATTGTCTTATGGTATAAAAGTCGCTTTTAGTGGCAAAAATCTCATCTCCTATAGGCATTCTAATGTGTTGATGTTTTTGTGCTGCTATCTTTAAAGAAACTCTATGTAACACTCGACAGACTGTTGATTTAGCGACGTTATTGTCGTCACCCAATAGTTGTTGAAAGGCTCCAGTAGCATAAAAGCGTAGAGTAATTAACAATTGATTCATTGCAGATACAGGTTTATTTTTGTTAGTAGGTGCCTCCAATTCGTGGCCAAAAGTGTGGAGGAGTTCCATTACTGTACCTTTTGCAAATCTGAACCGCTGTTTAAACTCGGCGTCGTTAAACATTTCAAAATGATTCTGCCGGTCCTGTATATTTTTTTTGGAATGTGTTCCACATCTTCTTCACTAGTACTCAATTCCGATAATGAAGAAATATCTGACATTTTTCACAATAAACAAGTAAATGTATTTATTATAATTCGAATTTTTTTGACAGTTCAACCTCAAAAATTAAACTAATTGCGGAGAATCTGTCAATTACTTTAACAGTATGTTTAATTGTATGTTAATGTTTAACAGAGGTTGGTGGAATGCAAAACAAACGTTAGCAGCAAATTAGAACTCGTGATTCTAATCACGCCATTAAATTGATTTTGGTTAAATAAATCAAGGTTGGTGGAACGCAAATTATGTTTTAACAATTGTTAAGTTTCTAACAACCACTTAAATAATTTAATTGAGCGTTGTGGAACCGGCCATTAGTGTTTAATTGTCTTATAATAATCTTAGTCTTTAAATTAGTGTTAATATTTGTTCATCATAGTGTTAGTTACTTTTATAATCTTTTAATTATATTTCTAATATTTATTTACCGTTTAATAAACGTATTCTTTTAGTTAATAATAATTGTCTATGTTTTACACTTCACCCATATAAATAAAAAACGTTACAATTGGTGTCAGGTGTGAGGTTGTTAATAAACTGTGAAGTGTAAATAAAAATAAATAAAATGCCTAAACTATTAAAATTAAGTGAATTAAAAGTAAGTGATCTCAAGAGAGAACTGGAAGAACGAGAATTAGATACGACAGGACTGAAAAGCGTTCTACAACCTCGTCTGCGGGAAGCATTAATCGATGCTGGTGAAAATCCTGAAGATTACCTATTCGAAATTCCGGGTGACGTATCCGATATTAGTAAACAGATAGAACAAACTTCTAGTAAATTAAAAGAAGAATTAAAACTGGAAATAGCAGAAAGTTCTAGAACATTGGAACAAACATTAGAACATAAATTAGAGGAAAGTTCTAGAAAATCAGAAGAAAGTTCTAGAACATTAGAAGAAAGATTAATAGAAAGTTCTAGAAAAGCAGAAATTTCTAAAACATTAAAAGAAGAATTGACAGGAACATTAGAACAAAAATTAGATGAAAACTCTAGAGTATTAGAACAAAAATTAGAAGAAAATTCTAGAAGTTTAGAAGAAAAATTAGAGGAGAATTGTAGAAAAACCGAAGAAGACCTGAAGAATTTAGAAGAAAAGTATGACAGGAAGATAGAAGAATTGCGAGAAAAATTCACTAAAATTACATCGTCGTCAATTCCGAATTCTGGTGTGGCTGAGCCAAGTCTAATAGAAGGAAGAAAAGTAGTAAAACCTGATACTACTTCAAAAATGCACATAAAAACTCCGGAATTTGATGGGAAGTCTTCGTGGCCGAATTATTTAAAACAATTTGAAGCGGCCGCAAAAGCGAATAATTGGACGTCCGAGGAGAAGGCTACGGCGTTGACTGTCTCGTTGCGCGGAGAAGCTATCGACATCCTGCAAACGCTGAAAGAAGAAGAACAAGAAGACTACGACCAGCTAGTCAAGCGATTGGATATGCGGTATGGAAATACGCATCTGGAGCAGGTGTACCAGACGCAACTGAGGAACCGGTATCAGAGTTCAAAAGAAAGCCTTCAAGAATTTGAAGTTGACGTAGCTCGTTCAGTTCATCTCGCACATCCTACAGCTCCTGACAGCGTTTTGGAGTGCTTGGCCACTCAATCATTTATTTACGGAGTTCGAGACAGCGAAACTCAACAAGCACTGCGATTGGCCCGTCCTAAAACTTTAATTGATGCACTCTCATATGCATTGGAGCATGAAGCTGCCAAACAGGCTTCACGTAACCAATCGCGAGTGCGAAATATTGATGCTGAGAGTAATGAAACCACAGAAGATTTAAATGAGAGGTTACGGCGAATTGAAAATGAAATGTTTTCTGGAAGAAAGAAACTCTCAAAAGTAGACGGAATCGACAAAGGAAGAAAAGGAGTCGGAAAACTAAATCGGGTTGATGCGAAGGGGCAACTGTCGACCCGTAATCTAGTAACTCCACAATCCATCAGTTATGTCGCATCTCTTCCTCATAAAGCCAATAGCATCTATGTGGATGGCTCTATTAACGGAAGGCCAATGAAAATGCTACTGGATACGGGTGCGACAAAAACTATAATTAGACCCGACTTCATAAGGAAAACTGGCAAGACGCATCTTCAACCAACTAAGTGGCGGTTACGCACAGCAACGGAAGAACAAGCTACCGCATTAGGAGAAGTGGATGTCACCATCTCTATTGGAAACACCTCCTTTAAACATCGTGCGCTGGTAGCTGAAGTTGAAGATGAATTAATACTCGGAATGGACGCAATGACAAAGCATGGTTTTAAACTTGACCTGAAGAAGGGCGTGATGATGGTCAATGAAGAAGAACTCGTATTAAATCCACGAGATGACAAAGCTGTGCGCGTACTAATGGCTGAGGACGTTACCCTCCCAGAACGAAGTGAAACTATCCTGGAAGCACATTTAGATGGTAGTTTCTGTGAGGGAAGTATCGTTATGCTGGAGCCCAAGAATGATGATGCCAAAACCGGCACTGGAGTTGTTGTAGGAAAATCACTGGTCAAAGCCAGCCAGGTAATACCAGTTCGGATAATGAACGTAAATTTTTATCCTGTTGTTCTGAAGAGAGGAACAATTGTAGGAGAATGCATGACAGTATCCTCGATTATCCGAACTGTAAAGGCCAAAGGGAACACATCTCGGAAAGTTCCGGACACGTTAATCAATCAATTGACAGCATCATTTGAAAAATTGACCGCCGACCAGAGAACAAAGGCAAAGAATCTAATTGGAAATTTTAAAGATGTATCCCAATTTGATGAGAAAACCAAAGGGAGAACTAATGTAGTTCACCATAAAATAGACACCGGAGACGCAAGACCCATCCGTCAACCAGCAAGAAGACTACCACTGGCGAAGCGTGAGGAAGCGGAAAGAATAATCGAGGACATGAAGATGGAAGGTGTGATTGAACCTTCAAGCAGTCCATGGGCTTCACCAGTGGTGTTAGTGAAGAAGAAGGATGGCTCTACACGATTTTGCGTCGATTATCGTCAACTTAACAACGTGACGAAGAAGGATAGCTACCCGCTACCTCGAATAGACGACACATTAGACACTTTGGCTGGCTCAAAGATTTTCTCCACTTTGGATCTAAAGAGCGGCTACTGGCAAGTGGATTTGGATCTAAAAGACAAGGAGAAGACAGCCTTCACCATTGGTACAGGACTCTGGCAATTTACCGTAATGCCGTTTGGGCTCTGCAATGCTCCTGCAACGTTTGAACGGCTCATGGAAACAGTATTAGCTGGGCTATTTTGGAAAACCTGTTAGTGTACCTTGACGATATTATTGTGGTAGGGATGACATTCGAGGACCACATGAGGAATTTGGAAGAGGTTTTCCAGAGATTGAGGAAGGCTAACCTGAAACAGCCCGAAGAAGTGTAACCTGTTTCAGAGAGAAGTTCATTACCTTGGACATGTGGTTTCCGGTAAGGGTATTGCAGTTGACCAGGAGAAGATAAAGGCTGTGAGAGACTGGCCAGCACCTAGGGACAAACACGAACTTAGAAGTTTTCTTGGTTTATGTACCTATTATCGACGATATGTACCTGGATTTGCCAACATAGCCAAGCCACTGACAAGGCTTACTGAAGAAGGAAGAAGATTTATCTGGGAAATGGACTGTAAAGTTGCATCTAAAGAACTAAAACATGCTTTGACAAGCGCACCCGTCTTGAGTTATCCTTTACCTGAAGGAGAATTTATACTAGACACAGATGCCAGCAACGTCGGACTTGGTGGCGTTCTTTCCCAGATACAAGATGGGCATGAGAAGGTTATTGCCTACTTTAGTAAGACCTTGTCAAAACCAGAAAGGAATTACTGTGTGACCAGAAAAGAACTCTTGGCAGTCGTGAAATCCGTGGAACATTTCTACAAATATTTGTACGGAAGAAAATTTTTGATTAGAACTGACCATGCTGCATTAAAATGGCTGCTACAATTCAAGAATCCTGAAGGTCAGGTGGCTAGATGGATTGAAAGACTACAGGAATACGATTTCAAAATCGAACACAGGATAGGTACCAGCCATCGTAATGCCGATGCATTGTCCAGAAGGCCTTGCCAAGATGACTGCAAACATTGTAGTCGATTTGAAGAGAAACAGTTTACCGTCGCCAGGACAACAGTAGTCGATGATAATTGGCACCCAAATTTGAAAATTATATTGGAATGGAAAGCAGAAGAATGCAAACCAATATGGGAAGACGTTGCACCACACTCACAGAGTGTAAAAGCGTACTGGGCGCAATGGGACTCCATGGTCATTGAAGATGGCATGTTGAAGCGTGTGGTAGAGAATGCTGATGGAACTGAGAAGAAAACTCAGTTGGTCATTCCTAAGAGTAGAATAGCAGACGTGTTGAAAGAGATCCATGACGGATCTGGAGGCCATTTTGGAGTCACCAAAACTCTAGAAAGATTGCGACAGCGGTTTTATTGGGTTAACTTCACTGAAGATGCTAAAGACTGGTGCAAGAAATGTGTGGTTTGCGCTGGAAGCAACGGCCCTCATAGACGACGAAAAGCTCCAATGCGTCAATACAACGTTGGCAGTCCATTTGAGCGCATTGCGATTGATGTGGCCGGACCATTCCCAGAAAGTAACGACGGAAATAAATATATCGTGGTTGTGATGGACTACTTCACCAAGTGGGTTGAAGCTTATCCATTACCCAATCAAGAAGCCACCACGGTCGCTGAAACTTTAGTTAAAGAATGTATATGCCGATTCGGGGTACCACGTGAACTTCATTCCGACCAGGGAAGAAATTTCGAGTCTGCCGTTTTCCAAAATATCTGTAAGATATTAGGAATTAATAAAACAAGGACAACTGCATTACATCCGCAGTCCGATGGCATGGTTGAACGAATGAACAGAACGATCAACCGATATTTGTCGAAGGTAGTTTCCAACCACCAAAGAGACTGGGACCGACATCTTCATCTGTTCCTGATGGCTTATCGTTCATCCAAACATAAGTAATTATTATCAATAAGTATTATATTTTAATTATTTCATAGTTATACTTTGTATTTTAATATTTCAATTTAAAACATTGTATTACATTTAAATTGCTAAGTTGAAACTTTTGTTTTATCAGGACGTGTATGTACAAGGTTGTTGATAACAATAACAAAAAATTTCCACTTATACAGCGCGTGTATGTACAAGTCCGTTAATAATGATAACACAAAAATTTCACTTACAACATTATCAGCTGACCTCGCATACACATGTCATCCACAAACATAAATAATTATTATCAATAAGTATTCTATTTTAATTACCGAAATCCAAATCCCCATCCCCATTAGGGTTAACCGTTAAGGGGTGTGTGCACAAAAACTGTTAACAACAACCAGAGGCTGCTGAAAAATCTGGGTCGCTGCAAGAAGTCGATGACACATGCCATCGAGCTCGATGGAACCGGAAGTTTGGTCTAGTACCACTCTTGTATACCTACTTGTATAGGTGACTAAAATAAACTAGTTTTCATCGTTACTCATCTAATTTTGCAGCAACGGATATCTTTGGAAGAATGCATTTCTGCTTGCAGGATTATAGGTATAGAACATTTTCAGAAACTCCATCGTATCTTTATGTTTCTTCTCCGATTCTTTAATCTTCATCGTGAGCTTAGAGCCTGTTTTTAGCGCCTTTTTATTCCTCTTTTCATTTAGTTGGTCGTACGTGATAGCAGAGGTGCTATACTTAGCAGAGGAGACATGTTTTCTGCACAATATACTTTCGTAACTCCCCCTATTGTCTTTTCTGGCTGTTCGCCCTTTGATTTGTGTTTCTTCCTTAACATCGTCAGAGAAGAAGGTCTGAATAACGTGAATTCCACCTAATAAATAGAAAATACGTGTAAATATATTATTACTAGAAAAACCCGTCCTGATTTCGCCATGGAAGTAATTTTGAATTAATCGCCAAAAGTTTTGTTTAATCCATGCCGACGACCAAACAGGTAACATAATGCAAATGTACGCACTATCAATAAAACGACAATATTTTCTAAACTATAAACATAAATTATATATTGTAACTAAAAGACATTTTTTATCTACATCCAAAAAAACGTACCCTGCATGGGGATCTGCGAGAACTAAAAGAGATACGAAGTTAAACAAAAGATGGCCCATTTTAATGGTGTACCGTTACTTAAGAAAAAATACATAGATCACTAGATAAGATCACTAGATACCGTATTTCCTTAAGAGAAATAGTTTTTAAAAGATATATTTATTACAACTTCGAAATAATTAGTAAATTACTTACAGAAAATAAAATGATAAATGGAGTCATTTAAAAAAAATAGTCTTTTTATAAAATCGTGAAATCCGTCTCATTTAATAAATATATTAATATAAAATAACATGAAATATGTGACTTTTCATTCATAAATTTGCTAATAAACTTTCGCGGCTGTAAAATTCGTGTCGTCACGGTTTGTTCCTCACAAAAATATTCCTCTCACACACATTTACGGTCCACGTGATTTCCGTTTGTTATTGTAAACAAGCTAACCCAAAATTGTGACGGGTGACAGTAGAGTTCATAGTGAAGGTATGTAAATGAAACATTTATTAAAATAAATATCAAAAGTTGTATGAAATATGTTTTTAGTTAACAATATGTTGCTGTCACAAAATCAAACTGACAAGTGATAATCTAAACATTCATAGTTCCAAACAAAACCGGTAAAGAGCTCTACTGCCGCATCGGCTACGCCGTGACGTCAGCGTCCAAATATTTGAAATTAAAGACAACTTTTAAAAAAACAATATCTCTGATTCTAAAGACTAGTAAGGTGTAAAACATGCACCTCCATATTTAATTTCACTTATACATTCAAGAAAAAAAAAATTAGAAAATTTGAAATGACCCCATAAGTAGCTACATATCCATCCTTCTATAGGAAATTTGATATTGTTTGATGAACACCATATTTCGAAATTATGTGAGTCAAACAATATCACTCTTTTCATAACTGATTATGTAAATAATTATTAACATTACGAACTTGGAGATTATTTACCAACTCTGTGAATTGTAAAATTAGCCAGATTATAAAACGCCTAGGCGTTTTACGATATGGCTATTATTTTTGTTTGTAATTTTAATAAATAAAACAACAATAAACTCACTTAACGCACAAAAGTCACACTTGGTAAACTCGGGGCGAGTTTTGTGCATAGGTGAATTTATTGTTCTCATATCGCGACTAGCTAGATGGGAAATCATCGCTAAGGCAACGAAGATTTAACAATCTGGCTACGACGTACTATTATGTAACATTATAAAACCAGGATTAATAGCTGCTGTGCAATAAATTGAGAATGACACCGCGCATACTAGCCAATCTGAAAACATTAACTTGCAATTTCTTTGGCTTGTGAATGTATTCCATTCCCATTATACCAACTTTAAATGTTGATGCGAGTATTTTTCTTGTTGTAATAATGGCATATTACTAGTAACCATTCGATTAAACGTCAATATACGTAATCATATTTATTATATTTTGACCAGTCTCAACTTAACGCACACCAGTTGTAACATTTTTGTTCTATTTTTTCATGACAGTCTGTAAATAGATAAATATTATAACTATTATTTTACTTATTTCGCGAATGAAACGAATGTAAACAATTTTTTTGGACTTTTGTTCTAAAATAAATATGGCAGAAATTACAGCCATATGGAGATTTTACCATTCTACTTCCTATGGTCCGGAAAAAAAGTAGACAACCGGTATAGACGAAAATATAAATTTTGCAGTTTTAAATTTTTGTCAATAATTTCCAACTGCGAAATAACCTCTTTATGGTACTTTTTATGTTCTTCCGAATGACGAAGCTCAAATTATGTTATCACTGTTGGATATTAGGTTATGATGCTAAAGTTTTAATTTTTAATGGATGCCATATATTTAGGAAAGTTACACCATTACACTTTTTTTTTAGTTTTTTCAACTATGTATAACTTATTTATGTTCATTTATTTCAAACAGCGATAATACAACAACGGGTTCCGGTACTCATTTTTCAATTTATTTATTTTCTGAAAGATTGAATTAAATAATGAATTTTAGTGTTTGTTATATACTCTTAAAATGTGTATGGTTTTTAAAATATATTTTTAATTTTTTTTTACTTAATTTTAAATTTGTATCTGACATCAAATGTTTAATTACATCTGTTAGCTGTCATCCTTTCATGTGTTAGCAACGTGAGTTGTCATCGTAGGAAAGGTTTTGTTTATAATATGTTTTTACCTTTCGTCACCTCTAGGTAAGGAAGGTATTGTATTTGGTCAAAAAATTCGGTGGTGAGTTTTCATTGAATAAGCACGTTTTAGGGTCTTTACAATACGATTTTACTATTTTTACGATGATGTCGGTGTGTGTGTGTGTGTGTGTGTGCACGATATCTCCAATACTAGAATTCCGAAAATTACAATTCTTGCGTATTCCTCTTCCTTACAACCATATACAGACTTGATTAGATTTTGGTTATAATTGGTCAACCGAAAGTATCCTCATTTAACAGTTTTTCTTGAAAATTTTATTATAACTTAAAGAATATATTATTCTCTATACTATTTGATTGCATTTTATATTTCATATTCAACAGATATAGAGTTAAAGAATTATAAAGATAACAAATTTCATAAATCAGCCAGCTACGCTAACTTAACCATGGAAACTGCTAATATATTCAGGTAATTGAAATTGACAGATGTCAGTAGTCAGTATCAATAAAAAGTAAATGAATGAAAGAATAAGGGAAGTAACTTTAGTGTTAGAAGTTTCTAGAAAGATATAAGAGAAAAGGAACTGAATGAGAACTAGACGTAAAACAAAAATGAGTGGAAGAAGAAAATAAAAAATAGCGACCCCCCTAACAAATGGGAAAAACTAAAGAAGAATATAGTGTTAAGTGCAATTTGAATAGTTTGTTTATGAAATAATTTTACTGGAAATATAGGAACTTTTGCAAGAAAAATTATGTATAAGGCGTGTGCAGTGACGTGACTTTACTGACTTTGGCAAGCAGATATAGAGACCCGTGTCAAAATGACAGCTATTAATTATGTCCATAACTGAGAAATGTCATAATTTTTCTTTCAAAATTTCATGATTTTCTTATTTCATGTGGTTTATTTGATATCAGGAATGTGGAATTCAGTTGCCGAGAAAAGGAATCATAATATACCAAAAAATAAATTTTTACTGGAAATTTAGAATATTTTGCAAGAATATTTATGTATGGAATTTGTACATAATACACAGGATTGACGGAAGGTATTGTGCTGGCCACAACAGATTTTTTTTAAAATAATTTTATAATTTATAAAAACAAGGAAGCTGCGTTTGAGAGAGAAAATTCAAATAATCTGCCAAAAATGAATGCCGAGGTGATTAACTGTCACTTTCAGAAAACTATAGTTGTACCTCAAAAAACACAAAATCTGTTGTTATAAAGATTTTTAATAAATAGGTTTTATTTTAATAAAAATGATCGAGTTTGATACATTTCCATGTAATGTAGAAACATGTCTAATCCTGTTACAAGGTCACGCGACGCACATATTTGTTTATTTACCCGGCGCTCACGACAAGTTTAGACACGCTCGGCCAGCTCGTCGGCCGCACGCCTGCAACACTATAAATTTAATTTTTCACTTTGAAATAAATAACCGTAGATAAGTGGCACATCATTGGAAAACTAAAGAAAATATATTTTCAATTGTGTAACTTTCCAATATGGCGTCCATATAAAGTTAATACTTTGGCATCATAAACAGGTGCGAACTAAAATTCGGTATTATTTCACATTTAGAAGTTAATCGTAAAAATAAAAAAAATCTGTTGTGGCCAGCACAATACCTCGCGCCATTTTCATTTTATGTTGCATAGGGCGCGAGCGGTTATGTGACTTTGTTGGCCTTGTCAAGCAGATATGGGGGCCCGTGTCAGAATGATAGCTGTAGTAATTATGTACATAGGTGTCAAGTATCATAATTTTTTATTTTTTTCCAAATTCATGTATATTATTTTCCTCCACAAGTACATATATTCCATACTACTGATGACAAATAAACAGAATATTTTGAAATTTTGAATAAAAAATTATGACATATAACAATTGTGACATCTATGTAAATAACTACTAGTCGTCATTCTGACACGGATCCTCATATTTGCTTCCAAGGCCAACAAATTCACATGACTATAAGTAACGATTTTAACATTTCTTGTACACACAAATGATTGAAATTGCATTTATTCGTTCTATTAGAAATTTTGTCCTACTATTCTAAAATGTTCAAAATTCTTCAAATTCATTTACAGTGTTAGCGGTATTTCTTAAGGATATATGTAATATTAAACATACGTATAATGTAAATACATATTTAATTAATAATATAATAATATATATTAAATGTACTCGTACCTCCCAGAATAATTTTCCAGTAATTTTTGATACTGACATTTTGCATTTATCTGACAGACATCATCGTAAAAATTTTAAAATCGAATTTTAGAGACCTTAAAAGGTGCTTATTCATTAAACTCTGGATATGCGATTTTTAGCGTGAATCCAATACCTCTCTTAGCGAGAGGTAAAAATTGCAAAATTAACATTTTCACTTATATCTAGTGATCTATGCATTTTTTTCTCAAATAACGAAACTCTTAGATAATGGCGGAAAATTGAATTTGATCGATTTTTTCATTTTGAAATTACATTTAAACTACAAATAATCGAGAAAAATGTTTCAAACACAGAAGTTAGTTATTTTTATTGTCTATCTAGTGACGTACGAAAATAATTTTTCTATCGGTAAATTTTCGAAATATAACACAAAATTACATACCGGGTGTCCCAAGAAATCCTTGACATAGGCGTTTAACATGGGAAAACAGTTTTTTTTAAATAAAAAGTGTCCGGCAGAAAATTAAACCATAATATTGGACATGATAATAGTACATTACCTTATGTACGTTATTCATTATTAATTACTTTATTATTTTACAAATTAGAAAAAAAATATAAATAAATAATTGTTTCAATATTTAGTGATTATTGATTAAAATTTTCAAATGTCTTCCGTGGCACAATGGTTAGCATAGCTGCCTTAGGAATATTAAATTTTATAGATTTGGGTTCGATTCTTCAGCAGGACATTTTTTTTATATCTGTGCAAAAAATAGTATATTGTGTTATTAGGAGTAAAAGTGACATTTTGTGTGGCGAGCGTGGAAGTTCAAACGACGAGCGAAGCGAGTCGGATAAATGCACGCGAGGCACACAAAAGACAATTTTACTCCGAATGACACATTATATTTTTTCTTCAAACGTAGATATTTAAAGAAAAATATCTACTACTGACGTTACATTTTACGTAAATTACGTTTGCGATTTCAATTGCCCTATAGCTATGGATACTTATTGGTTCACTTTTTGTTATAAACATTGAGGTGAAAAATTTCACGTTTTGACGTTTAAATAAAAACTGTGCAATTTTATATCCTCCTTGTGTGCAATTATATCGGAATTTGAAGTATTATATTATATGCCCCCTGAAGTTGTTCAATTGGATGAAAATGTAACAGTGTGGCGGAAAGATATGTCCAGGAATCACTGCAAAACAATATAAACTTTTCTTATATCACTCTAATTCTAAGTATTCTTACGTTCATTACCGTCCTTGTAATTGTAATCTGTAAGTCAGCTACTCTTTAATATGTTATTTCCTCAAAAGTAAACTCTGTTTATATTTCAATTCATAGGTTATTTAATTAAATTTGACAGCTATTGGTGGTATTTAGTAACTTTATTCTTAAGTTACCTAGCGTGTTATAGTGACATTTAAGTTACTTCTTATTCGTTGATTCTATATAGTTTCTATGAATATTTATTTAATTTCTACGCCGCCGGAGTAAAAATAGCTAATTTCTACCTTGTGAATTTACAAAAGATGCTACTTTTGTGACGTTTGAAGAAAAAATATTGAACTTTTAAAAATCTATCTTTTATTTCCTATTACAAGCATTTAGAAATATTAATACCTTTGTAATAAAGAAAAAATACTTAACAAAAATTGATTACAACAATGAAAACGGTGATGTAATAAAAATGCATTATATTTTCTTTTCTTGTTAATAAAAAATAACTGAGATAAATAGGTATAATGAACATGACATGTATTGCATTTTTACTGTATTTATAAAAAACAAAAATATTTTTCATTGACATTTTTATTATATCACTCTTTCGATTGTTGTAATCAATTTTTGTTAATTATTTTCCATTTATTTATTATAAAGTTATTATTAGTTTTAAATGATTGTAATAGAAAATAAAACAAAGATTTTTAAAAGTTCAATATTTTTTTAGAGAATTGAACGCAAGTTAATAAAATTGAATATTCCAAAAGCAGTTATGTTAACCATTGTGCTACGGAAGAAATTTGAAAAATCTTTTTATATTACATCATAAAATATTGCAACAACTATTTGTTTATAATTTTTTGATTTTTTCAAATTTGTGCAATATACAGTAATTAATAATAAATAACATACAAGAGGTAATGTACTATTATTCACTACTAGCCTAAGCAAACCGCAATTATTTACTTTTATTTGACAAGCGAAATTGTTTTTCCCTACCTGTACATTGTAACCATGGTTACCGATAATTACCTACCACGGTCGGTAATCATTACCGACCTCTGTTAAATGTCAATATTGACAGTAACTTTTATACTTCCAAAACCATATAATAAATTAAAAAAGAGTATATTATTATACAGTAAACTTGGTCTATAATACTATAAATTCACAATAAGGCTGAATTTCTCAGAAATCAAATTGTCAAACATAGAGATATAGGAATACATAAATGTATGTTGGCAACACTGGAATCAAGTAACGTTGGTGACATTGTAAAATAATAGGGTTATGTTGGATAGTTGAAAACAAATGTTCATTTCAATATGCTTCGTTATTATCAATGTAAAAATCATTAACTAGAAAATATGTAAGTGCTAGTAGTGAATAAAATAGCATATTTACCTTGGTAGGGAAGACCATTATTGACCAGCGTCTTATATCCCTCCCTTTCAGCTCGGGATACAATCTTGACGCTAGGTCAATAATGATAGTCTTCCCTACCTTGGTTAATAATATACTATTATCATGTCCAAATATCGTGACTCAATTTTCTGCCGGACACTTTTTATTTACAAAAAACTGTTTTCCCATCTTAAACGTCTATGTCAAGGATTGCTTGGTACACCCGGTATTTTTAAATATTTCATTGTTACTTCAAAAAAATATTTATTTTTCATCGCTTTCGAGTGGTATAAAGCGTATTGTTTTCAAATTTGTTTTATCCTTCAACCTTAGATTTTTCGACGAACTGTTAGTTTATTGGAGTGAAAAATGAAAGCGATTAAAGAAATAATAAGAAAAAACAATTAAAGATCACCATTTATTTACTCGCCGTGTTGGTGACGAAAAGTTTGTTTATTTTAAAGGTTGTTAAACAAAAGCCAATATAAAAAGGCACCTTTTATTGACAAAAAAAATACTGTGTTCAGTCTTATCGTTCTAGTGAATTTACTTCTGTTACATTACATTAACATGTACTTAACTATGTGGATTAACTAATTTTACGTCGATAACAATTTTGTACAGCTCATTTGCGCGTCCGCTCAGTCACAAACAGGACAAAAACAAAATGGCTGTGTAAAATGAAAATACTGAGACTAGTGAATTCTTATAATACTATTTGAGTCAAATCAAATCTAAAGTTAGCAGGCGGGAAAATTTGAACCGAGAAAGTGATTAATCTCAACGAAATTTCTGTGGTGACTATTAAATTTGCTTTAAAGTTAACATAATATATCACAGAATATTTACCCATTGCTGGGTGTGAAGCTGGATGTGCCAATCTGCTTTCAACACAGATATCGATAATGACCCGTATGGGTGTTTATCAAGCGAAATAATTTTGGCGTTGGTTGGGATCGAACACGGATTCACGACCAGACACTCAGGCACACAGCCACGAGGCCCAATAACGTTCATATTACCCAAAATATTTTTAAGAAAAATTTAACATGGGACAATTTTACATATTTACCTTTGGCTTCGACAGAAGAGTCATTGGATTGGAAGTCCACTCCTCTTCCCATTCCTCTAGTAGTTATAGTAATTCTCTTGGCTACACCTGCTTCTTCAATCATTCTCGCAACTTCATTCGCCTCCTCGTTGCCTGTCAGCACCACATACCTTGACAAATTTCTCTCAAACTTTCCTCTATATCGCTCTATCATGCTCTCATCTACAAAGAACACAATCACTGCTCTTCCCTCGTGTATAACTTGCCACACTCTGTCCAGAATGGCCGTTATCCACGTGTCTTCTTTCTCGACGATGGAGAAATTGGTTTCGCGCAGTTTGCGGCTGCCGAAGAATGTTGGCATGTCTGAGGCGCTGGAAATACCGTACGACTTCACAGCGCTCATTTCAAAAGAGTAAAGTTGTTGCAATGTGCCAGTAACACCCAAAATGGCGTGGTAGTTGTTCGGGAGCATAGCAAAGGAAATATTTCCGCATCGTATGGTCAAATAACCAAAATTAACTAATCCTTCATGGTCGAAATTGTTGAGTGACAGGTGACAGGTGTCACAAATAAACAAATAATCAAGTAGTTCAGTTGTGTTTGTTTTGTTAATAACATATAATTTAATGTCAAATATATTTTTATGATGTTAATCAATCTCAATCTTTTCTATATGAATAAATGTTTATAAAAGTATAGTTTTATTCTACAGAAATCTGTTTTCTTTAATTTGAAATACATGAAAATTTTACTGTAACTACATATATTAGTTTCGTGTTTTCCGTAATGTTACAATTTTTCCTGTTGGAAGCAATTTGAAATTTTTATAGTACCAATCACCAGGTTTAGCCTTACGAACATTAATAGCGCCCTTAATCATTTCCTCTAAATGCTTATTGAAAAATGTTTTGGTATTTCTAACTATGTATTTAAATACTTCATCGTGGGTTTCTATCAACAAATCGTTGATATACGTTTGTACCTTTCATTAATTTCTTTTTCTTTAATTGCCACGTTATATTCATATTCAACACTACTAGTTTCGTTCCATATTTCTAGTTGTAGTTTTGCTAAATCTTCACAGGAATATGTGGTACAAGGATTACAGGTATTTCCATAAAATTGTGGAGTAAAAAACACATCGACTTCATCTATAAGAAGCACAGTTTTCGAGGAAACTTTCTCTTCTTCTGTTTTCATAATAGGAAGTTCGTTTTTAACCAAAAGCTGCACGAAATTTCTTAAATTATAGTTCTTCCCTTTTATGTTAGGTTTGATAATTTCGTTTGCCATATCGTCAAAAGTTCCATAATTAATCAGATTTATAACATTAAGTGTACTGTAAAAAATCTTGAACGGCTGTGCATCTCTGTTTGCGAGATATTTATTGTAGCAAACTATGCGAACTCTATTTCCGGTGATGGCAAGACTTGCTGACAACAGACCAAGAACAATAGATTTTCCTTGACCTGTTAGGACCTGCGCAAGATGGCTAGGGAAGCCGTGTTTGGATTGGTCGGCGCCCAAAAGTCGCAAAATGCACAAAATTTGAATAACATGAGGTTTAATTCCTTTCGATTTATTGATTATGTCAGCAGATTCTAAAGCTGACCACACCGCAGACAGACCGGCTAAAATCTTCGGAAGTTTCGCAATTTTGTAGTACGAATCCCAATTGTCTATGTCTGTTCGTTTAGCTTTAGACTTAACGTGAGATATGAGTTCCTTAACATTATTTTGAAGGATGTACTTTTCTACATATTTGTTAAACTTTTCTATATAAGTTTCATAGCAATGTTTTAAAATATCGCTGTGAAATGAATAATCCAAACAAGAAGTTTCGTTTATGTTGAATAAATTCAAAGCTTTTTCAACGCTCATCACATTTAACTCTAAAGTATACTTATAATAATTATCCAAAGATGCTAATCGACGTTTGAAATCTGCAATATCTGTGGAATTTCTTGTAACGCGTTCAAACGGTTGCGTGAATTCTGCAAAAAAATTATCAAAGTCTACAGCAGACGGTAGTTTCTTAAAATTGATTAACGATGTTCCCATTAGTAAAAGTAAATTACTAGAAGCTTCAATTTTCTCACTCCATTCACAGTTTTGTAAAAATAATTTTGTGCAGGACAAAAATTGCAATCCTACTTGCATCAAATAATGATTCGGATCGTACAAAAAACTTAATAGCCATTGTGGTCAGTAAGTGCTCTTCTACTGGTATCGGATTCATCCTCAACCGGTAGGATGCACTGATGACCTTAATACTTAAATAATTATAATAATGTTTGAATCCTGTAAATGAAAATATTTTCAGAATAAAAGACAGATGATTTAATAATATTTAATACAAGTAAAATGTAGACAAGGTAATAAAATACAAGTTTTATTATGTACTTAAAAGAAAATTTCCTAAAATACTTTCTACAGGTTGTTCATTTTTATGTGGCTACCATTGCGATTTCGAGAACTATAAGAGATACAAAGTTGGTTAAATTAGCAAAGTATCTCTATTTTACATGAGTATTTCAATGATAAACTGAAAACAAATTCAACCAGTGGTTCTCAAAATATGGGTACCAACTTTTTTATTTTAAACAGAAACATTTACTTTTTATTTGCTCATTCAATAGAGCTTTTTATTCTGAATCCAAAGATATACCATTTTCGTACCCATACGTAACAAAATTTTCGAAAAAAAAATCTGATGTGGCCAGCACAATACCTTCCGTCAATCCTGTGTATTATGTACAAATTCAAAATAATGTTACTGCACGCGCCCATACATAAATTGTCTTGCAAAAGATCCTATATTTCCAGTAAAGTTATTTCATTAACAAACTATGCAAATTGCACTTGACACTGACATTTTCTTCTTCTTCTTTAGTTTTTCCCATTCGTTAGGGGGTCGCCATTTTTTATTTTCTTCTGCCACTCATTTTTGTTTTGCGTGTCATTCCTCATTCAGTTCCTTTTCCCTCAAGTCTTCTACAATACAGTCTTTTCATCTTATATATGGTCTTCCTATGTTTCTTCCACCTTCTATTAATATATTCATCTCTCCTCATGACATGTTCAAACCAATGTAATCGTCTCTCATATATCTAGAAACTTCTAACACTAGAGTTACTTCCCTTATTCTTTCATTGATTTACATTTTATTGATACTGACATCTGTCAATTTGAATTACCTGAAAATATTAGCAGTTTCCATGGTTAAGTTAGCATAGCTGGCTGAATTATGAAATTTATTATTTGTATTCTTCTTTAACTCTATATCTGTTGAATAACAAATATAAAATGCAATCAATCGTATAGATAATAATATATTCTTTAAGTTATAATAACATTTAACTGATTTTTTCAAGAAAATCTTCAAATGAGGGTACTTCCGGCCGACCAATTATAACCAAAATCTAAACAGGTCTGCATATGGTTGTAAGGAAGAGGAATACGCAAGAATTGTAATTTTTGGAATTCTAGTATTGGAGATATCGTCCACGAAAAAGCGGTCACATACACACACACATACACACACACACACACACACACACACACACGCACATACGAACACACACACACACATACAGACATCATCGTAAAAATAGTAAAATCGTATTGTAAAGACCCTAAAACGTGCTTATTCAATGAAAACTCACCACCGAATTTTTTGACCAAAGACAATACCTTCCTTACCTAGAGGTGACGGAAGGTAAAAATAATAAAGTTTTGAATTAATTCCCCCAAAATATGATAATAATAAGAGTGTATGTCTGGAAAAAAGTGAATTCAGTTATGTATTGATAAAAATGGAGACAATTTTGAACTGTTTTCATAAATCATTTAATTGAAAATAAAGTTCTTTTTAAATATATTCGCTTTTTTCAAAATTTGATTATTTTTTTTTCGATAATTTTGTTATACAAGGTATGAAAATTGTATATCATTGGATTCAGAATAAAGAGCTCTATTGAATAAGCAAATAAAAAGTATGTTCCTATTTAATCCATATTTTGAGAACCACTGGTTGAATTTTTTTTCAGTTTATCTTTGATATACCCCATAGGGATTCTGTATTTATTTAACCAACTTAAAAAATGAACTCCCTGTATATTTATTTTAAACATTTTTTTATAATTCATACACAATACATATATGTAGTGTAAATAAAAATGGTCGAAATATAAAATGGTTTTGACTTATATTGAACATATAAATTTGGTAAAGTGAAAATGATTAGACAGAAGACGCACGTTATCAAACTGAAAAAATCTTATAAAATGAAATATAACTTGTAGAAATTATTGGGTGTTTATTTATTTTTTTAAAAAAGAAGAAAAAATATACAAGTATTAAAGAAACGTATATATTAATGAATTTACAATTATTTCTAAGTCCATCCTTATTCCTTTTACGCAATATAAAATTATTTGACATAACACGGTCATTCTCAGTTGTGCCAACATATGGTACGAATATAAATTAATTATTTCCATTAATTATATATTCTGTAACGGAATAATTGTAAATATCATTAATATATAGATTACTTAATACTAGTACTTTTTCATCTTATTTAAAAAATAAATAACACCTAATAATTTCTAAAAGTTATTTTTCATTTTATAAAGTTTTTTCAGGTTGATTACGTGCGTCTTCTGCCTAATTATTTTTACTATAGTACATCCAAGTACACAGTATAAGTCACCCAATTAATACTACACATACATAAAACTAAAGAAATGATACCAACCGGTGCTAAAAATGTTTTATGTTTTTCCGTGAAAACAATTTTTTCTTTTATTTCATTGAATTTTTTGTACTCCACTGTGTTATTTCATATGTACGACCGAGATATATGTATGTAAAAAAACATTGATAATCTTTAAAGCCAGTGTGTTGTTTCATATGACAAGTTAAGGTAGTTGTCACTCGAATGTTTCTATTAAAAATAAAACTTAAGCTAATGCAGTTTATATTTGCAATAAATTTTATTTTCTAACATTATATTATACACACAGATTGCATCAAAATAGTTAAAAGCTAATATCAAACACTGTAACAGATAAATTTTCTTTATTTTTCCGTAGAAGTTTTTTTTTTGAACTGTACCACTCGCACTAACTCCTACACAAGTGTTCTATTTGAATGTTGACGAATAACTGTGGCATCGTCGTACCTAGACAAAGTAATAAGATATTTTAAGATATAATACTAATTCTAAAGTACAAATGAAAACTGAAAAACAAATTAATATATTTCTTTCTTTAAATTACACAAGTAGTATTATACTGTTTACAGTTTTCATGCTTTTCACGTAAAATACCAATTTAAAAAATATTTCTTTCGAATGTACGTCTGAAATTCCTTTAACCAAAGACCACCCCTTATTCGCTAATACCAGGCGGTTGTTAACTTAACTGATACACCATCTGAAACGCTTGTACATGATTGTCAAGTATAATTCTACCTACTTATCGTATCTTCAAATTATAATTTTCTAGACGCAATAAAATTAAATCTGGGCGATAAATAATTTTCTAATTTTTACATAAAATCCGTTAATTAGTTTACTATAACATATAGTTTTTCGATTAAATGTCATTATGGATATAAAAGTTATAATTTAAAATGTTGTGTTTATTTTGCCATTTCCTATTATTCACGTGTTAAAAAGGCCAAATTTAAATGTAAATATCTCAGGTACTGCGTGGTCAATTGTTTTAAAACTTGGAAAGCAGGTAGATTATACTTAAAATGACAATTAATTCTGGATATAATAGTATCACGATATAAATACATTAAGTATAGTTTTTGTGAAAACCATTTTTTCCATTCATTAGAATTAATAACCTTTAATGCCAGTGTGTTGTTTCATATGTGTAATTAAGGTTGATTTATGTAAAAAAACATTTTTTATATTCATTGCATTGAAAATCTTTAACGTCAGTGTGTTATTTCATATATTTTCTTGTCTAATTTTTGAAAAAAGGCATTTTTTACACTCATTACATTGATAAACTTTAATACCTCTGTGTTGTTTAATATGTATAACTAAGGTTGATTTATGTAAAAACAATTTTATACATTCATTACATTGATAATCTTTAATGCCAGTGTTGTTTTGTATAAATAGTTAAGTGTGATTTTTGCGCAAACGTTTTCACATTCATTACAATTAATAATCTTAAATGCCAGTGTGTTGTTTGATATGTGTAACTAAGGATGATTTATGTAAAAACCATTTTTCACATTCATTACATTGATAATTTTTAATGACAGTGTGTTTTTTCATATGTTTAACTAAGTTCGATTTTTGCGAAAAGCATTTTTTGCATTAATTACATTGATAATCTTTAATACCCTTGTGTTGTTTTATATGTGTAACTAAGTTCGATTTTTGTGTAAAGCATTTTTTGCATTCAGTGCATTGATAGTCTTTAATGCCGGTGTTTTTTCATATGTATGACTAAGCTATATTTATGTAAAAAACATTTTTTACATTCATTGCACTGAAAATATTTTACTCCAGTATGTTGTTTCATATGTGACATTAAGTTTGATTTTTTTGAAAACCATCTTTTACATTCATTACATTGATAATCTTTAACGCCAGTGTGTTGTTTCATATGTGTAACTAAGGTTGATTTTTGTGTAAACCACTTTTTACATTCATTACATTGATAATCTTTAATACCTCTGTGTATTTTCATATGTCTAACTAAGTTTGATTTTCGTGAAAACCATTTTTTACATTCATTACAATGATAATCTTTAATGCCGCTGTGTAGTTTCATATGTGTAACTAAGGTTGATTTTTGTGTAAACCATTTTTTACACTTATTACACTGAAATTCTTTGTTGTTACCACTTGCACCACCAGTAACTGCAATATTTTTGTCAGAGTTAATTTCGCTATTATCAGAAACTACATCACGGTCATCAGAATTCTGATCACATTCATTGTCCATGTCAACACTGCTTTCTTCTTGAAAATTAGTATCTGTTTCAAGTGGGCTTTCCTCCTTCAATATTTCTTGTAATAAATCAAGTTCACGGCCAGAGGGATTTTCTGGGAGTGGGTCTTCTTTAATGGAAATTTCGTCCATTAATGAATATTTTACTTCTAGTTTATCATTCTTATCTATCACTTCCTCTTTTGTACAAACTTCTTTGATTTTATTACTCTTTGTTTCAGATGTCGCACACTTCTCTGTTACGTCTCTGGTGTCCGGCGCCCCCTTGATCCACGCTTCTAGACGTAGAGTGTTCTCCACACAGTCCTTCCTAAATGTAGTAAACAATTGAAGTTTCTGTTCGCAAATGGAACAGAAACGTAGCGGAAGCCTCAACTTGAAGATTGTCTGAAACATGAATTTTTCTTTTAAAAATTTGCTCATTAAGAAGGTACATTTTCGATGTATCTCTGGTAATATTAACGATAGAACAAACCTGTTTCACATTCCGTAGTCAACTTTTCGAGAGAAAATTAGTAGTCGCCACAGGAATTTTCTATCGCCATTTGTTTTTGAGCTAAAGGTAAAAACTTGTTTTTGCTAATTTCGAAAATATCTTATTTAGTACAGTTTTTTACGTACAATAAAATGGCGTAATTAGATTTTTTTTGAAAACTTACTAATTCTCGAGATATACTACAAACTTATATTTTTTAAGTGGGAACCAATGTTGAAGATAGTCTCACCTTTTTGCTTATTTTATAAGCTTTTCATTTTTTTTTTCAACTTTTCAAGTGTAAATTCTATTGTTTTAAACATAAATAAAACATGAATTAATAATTTTTGCAGAAAATATTGAAAATGATTAAGAAACAAACAAACTATTACAGATTACTTTTTTTATTTTTAATATTATTTTCTTCAGTTTTCTCATTTTATCAATTTATAGACCTCAGAAAGCATATCAAACCACTTTTTTCGACTTATGCCACATCCAACTATAACGATGATAAAATCCAGTTGTTTATTTTAAATGGGCCATTATTGCTATCTCGAGAACTATAAGAGCTAGAAAGACGGTTAAATGGGCAAACAATTTCTATTGCACAAGACAAATTTAAGTAAAAGAAAATTTTTTTTTTTTCGATCAGTGGTTCTCAAAATACAAGAACTAACTTTCTTATTTTAAATGAGAACATGTATTTTTTTATTTGCTCCTTCGTTACGGAATTTAATTCTGAATTCAGTGGTACAATATTTTTACATCCTTACATGACGATTTTTTTTGAGAAAAATGTATGTAAATTTTAATTTGATTAAAATATGGCTATAATAAGAGTGCCATGAATGGAAAAAATGAATACGTATTATTTTTTTACGTAGAGTTTGAATGCCATGAAAGAAATACGTGAATATTTCGTCTGCATTAACATTTATGATTAATTAACAGAACAAAATATTCACTTCTTTCTGTCATGACATTCTAAATCTATGTAAATAAAATTAACACGTATTCATTTTTCTCAGTCATGTCACTCTTATTATAGCCATATTTAAACAAATTAATATAAAACTTTACATGCATTTTTTCCAAAAAAAAATCGTTATGTAAGGATGTAAAAATATTACCACTGAATTCAAGTTAAATTTTGCAACCAGGAAGCAAATAAAAAAATACTCTATCGAATGGGCCTAAAAATATATACCATCCCACTGAAAAAAATATAAATTTGTATTTTAACTTGAGAACCACTGTTAAAAATTCGATACTTTGTTTATTCAGTAATATATTGCAACAGTTGAAACCTCTAGAAAAGATAAAGTAAGAAATTTATTAGAAATTAAAATGCTATAAGCAAATCGAGATAGCGTATGTCGTTGATAGTCCCTCACCCAGTGGCGTAGCCATAGGGGGGGTTTTAGGGGTTAGAACCCCCCCTGTGAGACCATGGTAGGCCGATTTGAACACTAATTTAAAAATATACTCGTTTGTTGTTCATATATAATATGATCTGAAGCACAAACTAATTAATTTTCATACATACATACATACATAAAATCACACGTGTCCCCCTTACTGGGTTCGCACAAACCCGTAAACCTTACTCTTAAACATATTAAAGTGACTGATTTTCGGTAGCGAAATACCGCATTCGGATCACAATAATAGTTACGCAACAATCATCCTTCACCACACATTCCTGTTTAAGCACACTTCTTTCGCCCCGGCCACACTCATAACTCATAATCACATTCATACTTGCTCTTCTTCTCTTTTTACTTACTTGGAAGCTTTCTCTCGGCCACGCAATCGAAAACCCTCAACTTCACCAAGATATATACGCTTAACAAGCCATTCACTCGCCATTCTCTCCACATGCCCAAACCGTCTCAACTGATTCACACCAACTCTCTTACTAACATTGTAAAAGAATATTAATTTTCGTAGAAATCTGTTTACACGCAATTATTAGCTACAGTCTGTAGCCTACAGATGCCCTTTCGCGCAATGTCCTCGTGAAAATGCCGAGCTTTACCAAAATTTACCGACAGCTAACAGTGAATCTCATGCGCTATGTTCTTGTTCTTAAGTAGAATACCTACGTTAATTTAATTTATTAGTGTTACAACTACAACTTTTCTTGTGTTTATACTGCGGTTTGTATAAACATATTTAGGTAAGTGGTTTGTAATTCACTGCATAATTTAGCATTGTTGTTATTTACCTATTGATAAAATTGCCTACTAATAAAATTATATTTATAAAAATATTGTTTTTTGTTGATTGTTGTTATTAAGCCTGTTTAACCTCATATTTATTTAAAACTTATTATCCTAAAACCCCCCCTGTAATTTTTTTCTGGCTACGCCACTGCCCTCACCCATAAATAATAAGGTCAAGTGCAACAATATACCTATAGGGCATTTGCACCTACGTCACAAGAAGGCGGGTGAACACCTGATTCTGGATAACCAAGCTTCACTTTAACATTGTGTCTTATGCAACGAATGTGTTTTCTGTGCAAGAAATTCTGTTTTACGCAAATGTATACATGCTACTTTAAAATGTAACTAGCCAAAATTAATGATAAGTGTATGAATTGTAAATATATTTTGAAAAATACGGAATTGAAATATGTGGATAGTAGCATCAGGTTGCATTTGAGTTTTTATAAGTATTTTTTGTGTACAGGCTGATCACGCGAGAATGAACCAGCAATTATCTCCGTTATTAAGTGAGATAGCGATTATATTCAAATAAACAAATTTACTATAGACAATATATACAATAAGATGTCGTATCAAGAAGTGTTCTGTTACTTCCGGTTCCGGAGTATGTAATACCAACTTTGAAATTTCAAATGGAACATACTATATTTTTTTATATTTTTGAAAAGTACATAAAATTTGCTTTACAATCGTAGTAAATTAGTAGTACATTATATTATTAAAAAATAAAATGGCGGACGTTTGAAATATGAACATATTGAATGAAAAAAAATCAAATGGGTGAGATTTTATTGTTTTTTTTGTTCATAGATGATGATATTTTTTGAGATAAATTCATTTATATGACGTAACCTAGGCAACAAATGCAATAAAACAAAATTCCACACTTTTTTTGACTTATTTTGTAAGATATTTCAAACGTCCGCCATTTTACTTTTTAATATTACAACGTCCTACTTGTTTACTATCATTGGAAAGCAAATTTCTTGATACGGCATCTTATTGCCCATATTGTCTATAGTAAATTTGTTTATTTGAAGATAATCGCTATCTCACTTAATAACGAAGATAATTGCTCGTTCATTCTCGCGTGATCACCCTATATTGTTCAATGAACAAATGAATATTGAAATACATAAATATAAATTCAACTATTAGATTTTTTTTTTGAATTTAGAAAGAAAACAGAAAATTAAATTAGGAAAATCTATAACGGTATTTATATTTGGGTTCATTTTTTACCTCCCGCTACCCTTGGTAAGGGAGGTATAGGGATCGTGCTAAAAATTGCAAATCGGATTTTGGTAAATGACGAGAAGAGAGTAGGATTTTAATTGTGGAGGAATGTGCCGTTTGTAACTTTTGAGGTAATTTTATTTGTATTTAAATATACGTTCAAAAGTTATTAAATACCTTTAAAGAAAAGTAAAATATTTTAAGTTACTTACAATTTCAGGCATAAGATATTTCACTTGAGTAACAATTTTCTTGTCTACAATGTTGCATTTGTCATCATTTGAGCACATAAAGCACAAATCAATCATGGAACTCATGTTTAATATATTCTCTAATCACTTTCACTAAACAATATCCACAAAATATTTATTTACAAACAAATAATTTGTAGTAGTTACAAGAGAGGTTAACACAGTTCTATATACAACTCTGAATCGAACTAAACTGTAACAGCTGTAGCTGTAAGTAACACTTGTATAATTCACGTTTGAACCGTTTGCAGTGCCATCTCATGAATGCTCTCCCGAGTTATATATTGAATGCTCAAGTATTTAAAAGGTTCTAAGACAATGGTTTATTATGAATAATAGATAAACTTTGAACTTTCATTGACTACAAAGGTAGAGTCAGAATGTACAAAAATGGGAGCAGGCAGTTGTGATATAGCCATGTACTTTCTAGAACTATGTAATAAAATTTGTTGACTTTAGAAGGCGCGCGCTAGCACAAAGTACTCATAATTGACGAATCCGGTATTAAAAATGACAGTTTCTTCTTTAAAAATAATGCGTTCTATTAGGTAAATGCAAAAGTGTAAGTAGTCTTTATAGTTTAACAAAAGATGAAAAAAGAAAAGAATAATAAAATTTATTTGTGCAGATCATTTTGAGAAAAATGAGTTATACAACTGGTAAAAATTATAATAATTAATATTGTATCATGTGGATTTGAGTTTAATTGTAGTTTTAGGTCAGAAGTTCAATAAAAAATCTCATGTGTCCAATATAGTACCTCCCGCCATTTAATTTTAAAATATGTCATTATCATTATCGAAATCTAAGTACAAAGCAAATTAGCACACCCAACAATGGGTAATATTACGTGATAATATATTTATCTATTAATTTATTTAATTACATTCCTACATATTTACTAGCTAGAAATTATATTAAGTTTCTTTCCATATAACTATTGTTCTATTTACAATTTTCTTTCTAAAACGTTACTATTATTAATTTGAAATAATTATTTCTAGTATTTTTTTTCCAAAATAATCCATAAACGATTGACAGAGATAAAACACTGCTAGTTAACTGCTCGCTAATCATCTGACAGTTGGGATAAGATGCGCAATGGTTCATAAACTGCGGTGGGGGGGTGAAATATGGAACGGAGCTCATTCTGTTCTAACTCTGCTGCAGTTAAAATCGGAAAGTACAAACCGGGCCCGTAAACTATGAAAGCACTTAAAAGTTACCTCATCTCAGACATAAATAATATTATTTGTTAAATTTCAGTCTCATTCTACACCAATATGTAGTAAATAGCGTACTGGGAAGTTTGTATGTATATATCTATCTCTTTCCCCCACGAATACTTTCTCTCTCTGTGCACAACAACAGCGGGGACTATCACGTAAGAATAGAGAGCTGTACCAGTTAACGTGCTCAAAACATAGGCGAATCTAGAAAAGTTTATTAGGCGGTACCAGATACAAAAAAATATAGTGTTAAAAAAGAGTAATTATTTTAAAATCATATAATACTGACCAAAATGAATAAAAAAAAGCTTAATGAACATAGATCTGCAATAATTCCGAGATGTTTGGCAGTGAAAAATGAATCTTTACGGGGTTTAGGTAAAAAAAAAAAACACTTGACGTTCAACAACTCCATACTCCGTTCGTTTAAACGAGAGAATATGGAACTAATTCTTGAACAAACATGCCATTCTATTGGTTCGGCTCCAAAATTGTCATATTTTAAACAATACAATGACTTGTCACTGTTCAAGAATTAGTTGCACATTCTCTCGTTTCTGCGAACGGACTATAATCTTATTTTTGTAACACCAACTAACTATGATATTTTCTATTTCTTTCTAATTTTACTATTCTCTTCTTACTATTACTATTTTTAAAATTATATAAAAATAAAATTATTAAAATTCATAGGTACCAATTAAAAAAAAATTGTAATAGACTATTGTAGCACTGGAATAAGCTATTAACGAACTCTTTTGTTGTAATAGTTTTAGTATACCTAGAAGCAAAATAGAAGAAAAAATAGTATATTATGTTATTAGGAGTAGAAAGCGGTCTTTTTGTGCTGAACACAGCTATTGCGGCCGAGGCGCCAGCCGAGGCCAGGCAAGCTGGGTAAAACACAAAAAGGGCGTTCTGCTCCGAATAACATATACTATTTTTTCTTCAAGTGTTTCAAAGAAAACTGGATTTTTTTTAAATATTTTTCTAGAATTGTTTTAATTATAGCGTTTGCAATTTCAGCCATGGCTGTGTACACTACAAAACACATAAAAAAATGAGCCGCAGGCGATTTTCTGAAAATTTTCAGTCAAACGTGTTTTAATGCAAAGTAAGATAATATAGAGTTCTTTACAATGAAGCAAATTTAACAAATTCTTGAAAAATTTAAATAAATATTTTACGCTTCAAAAGCCCCTTCTACTAGGTACGAGTACTAGGCTATTCGCGCTTGTGTGTTTACTGTTTATGATGCGAGCACAAGCAATAACTACAAAAATAGAAAATCTGAAAATACAATGTTGCATTAAATTAAAATATATTACTGAGTAACAATATAATTATTCTATTGAACTGCTCAAAATAAAATGTATAATAATTAAATGTTAATTAAATCGCGCTTTTCACTAAATACGGAACAATTGATGGTCCCGAGCAGTACTTTGCGGGACGCATTTTTACGTTCCCTAGACCGTCAGCGCTACTTGTTGCGGTGACCAGCTAGGTAACGGATTGCTTCGGCGAGTATTACGTTTCCTATCAGGCTACCGCAATAAGTAGCGCTCACGGTCTAGGGAACGTAAATATGCTGATGGGACGCTCAAATTTTAGCTGAAATAGGGGATAATCCTGTATATACGAGACGTCTGGCAATCCTAGCCATACTTAGGTATATTGTAATAAAATACAAATTACTTAACAACTATATATTTATTACAGATAGGATTATAGAAGACATAATATAAAACAAACATTATAGTTTTTCAAAAATAACAAAAAAATTACAATATATCTGTTTTTAATGTAAAACTATTCTTTTATTTCTATGAAATACATCGAATTCGCTTATGATGTTTTCATTACTGATAGCTTTCGCAATATTTTTTTCTATA
This sequence comes from Harpalus rufipes, assembly GCA_951394225.1. NCBI lineage: Eukaryota > Metazoa > Arthropoda > Insecta > Coleoptera > Carabidae > Harpalus > Harpalus rufipes. Next base: position 8,902,484 of record OX596292.1, read on the forward strand.
TTTATAATGGCTAAATGTGTAAGCCTGGTATTTGCCATCGTGTTTCTCATATAATTTTTATTTCTCCGCAAACAAGAAAATGTACGTTCACACGCTGCACTGGACACTGGTATTGTTACAGCAATGACTATTAATTTGTATGTTTCGGGAAAAGCTAATTTATATACTTGTAGTAAGTCTAACAGATCCATTATTGTTTTTATTTTAGTTTTATGTTCTTTTTCGTATAATTTTATTGTATTCGGAAGTAACTGAAATTCCGCTGTAAGCATATCAATATTACTTTTGTAATGCTTAGCAAAAGGTAATATTTTATCAATATTTAAAAAAAAAGAATTTTCGGGGTGTAAAGCGTTTATTGAATTTATTTCTGCTGTTATATTTCCAAATCTGTTATTCAATTCTACTAAAATTAAATCAATTGTAGGGATAAATATTTGAACGCTAAAAAAATTTTTGAAATTTGTTATTTCGTTACTTTCCAAGAAATTATAATTCTCTGTTACTATAAAATCCTGGTATTTCTTTGGAAGCTTCATTTGTCTTTGTCTTGGACTAAAATTCACTTGTTCTTCTTTGTCAATATTATTAAATTCACACAATTTAGTTGCTTCTTCATACATTGTATTAAAAATTATACCTATCTGTATTTCGCATTTCGGTAAAACGATTAATTATAGACATAATTAATGTATTGGCATATGCAATGTCCGATGTCACTTTTTGTAGATAATCACTTGCCCCATTAAAAATATTTAGGAAATAATTATACATACATAAATTAAAAATAAAATTAAAATTAATTTGATGAAGAAAGCCAGTAGCCTCTGGAGATCTATCACAGTGTTCATTAATTATGGTATTAAATAAAAATAAAATATCAGACAATGTGCACTTTACCGCATTACAAGCATAAACTTGTGCAGTCCATCTTGTGTAACAAATTCTCTTTAGTTCAATAGTTTTTTTATTAGGATTCAATTTCTTTTGTATTTCTAAAATTTTTGAATGTACAGCAGATCCAGACATAAATATATATATACTTTCAATTAAATTAAAAAATAAATTTCCGTTTGGCAAATATCTACTACTATTAAATTCAATCTGTGATTATAACAATGAGTATACAATGCCTGATTAACTTTATCTTTAAATAACTTTTGTACACTATTTAATCGACCGCTCATAACGTTAGCGCCATCGTATGTTTGTGCGACACATTTATTAATATCTATATTGCACTGCGCTAGTACTGTACATATATATTCAAATAAGGACTTTGCATTTAAATTTTTTGCTGCTGTAAAGCCAATAAATCGTTCATTTACACTTCCGTCCAAGTAATACCGAATTACAATTGATATTTGTTCTGTTTTGCTAATATCTTTTGTTTCATCACATATCAATGCAAAGCACATTGCTTGACTAATTTCATCACAATTTTTTTTTAATGTTAATTTTGATATAATATACAGAATTTCATTCTGAATTAAAGGACTTGTATATTTTGCATTTTTAGGGGAATTTAGTAATTTATTTCTTATTGCTTCATTGTGTTTTGCGACAAGATTCAAAAGTTCAATAAAATTACCGCGATTAGAACTATGCTCATTTTCTATAGAGCCACGCTGTGCAATTGATTGCAAAGCAGTAAAACGAAGAATATCAATAATAACTGACAAAAAAAATCTATTTTCCTTAACTAATTTTACATGTGCTTCACTTAAAGAACTAGCTACAGAATAGTTACTGTCTCCTTTACTGTTAGATATATTAATATATGAAGTCCATTTCACCATAGAATTACGGTGCTCCGAGCTTGTTTCATGTTTATGAAATCCAGATTCGGTTTCTAAAGCTCTTTTCCAATTTTTGTAACCAGAAATTATAAAAGCACTCTCAGAAGAATTGTGTAAAACAAAATGTCTACATGGAAAACAAAAGGCAGCGTCCATACATATACTATATTCCAACCATTTATATGTTTCAAACCAATCTTTAGTAAAGTTTCTGATATATCTTTAGGGCCTGGTACTTTTCGTGATTCACAAATTTTTACCACTAAAATAATAACTATATTAGAAAATGTATATATTACTTTATTACCGCTCGCCAGTTACAATTTCATTTAAATAAAAATAAATAAAATAAATATTTCATCACGGCATATTACCCATTGCTGGGTGTGCCAATCTGCTTCATACACAGATATCGGTAATGATGGAATATTTGTACCGTGCGGGCGCTTACCAGGCGTCACCTCACGGGCACTCTTTGCTGGCGTGGAGAGTGCGCCACAGGGATCAATAAAATAGTTACATATGTATATAATTAAAAATTACTTGAGAAATAGATACTTGTACTGCAATTTAAATTATTTCACGCACATATGTTTTATTACAGATTGATCCAGAATGAATGAAGGTTCCGCCTCGATCCCTATTTTTTGTTTGTCAAAAAATACAAAATTCGTAGCGTCACTGACTATTTCAAATACCGGTAATATAGGTAACATAATTTGAGATTGCCGATAAATTGATGCTATTTTTTTTTTCATAATCAGAACTTTTTCTTTCCAAGTCACATACATGACCTTCAATCATTCTGGATCACTGTATTTTTCGTAGTATCATAATATTACATGTAAATTATAAAATTCTTGGCACGTAAATATTTAACATTTTGCAAAATTAGGGTCTATACATGTACATATACGTACACACCTTTACATGCGGTAGGCCTAGGAGCTAGGCGGGAGGTAATATAATAAAACAAAACCATAATAAAATATGCTAACCTTCTGAAGTAGAAATTGATGTTTCCAATGATTTATTTTCATCATTACTTTTGTTTTGATTTTCTATCCATTCTTCAAATGTTAACTGAATCTCATTTAAATCATCGTCTTCATCTTGAAAAGAATTTTTGTCAGATTCATCATCGGTATACGTAACTTCATTTAATATTGAGTCTTTTGTAGAATCAGTTGATAATGAAATATCTTCATCCACTTTAACTTTCTTTTGAGTAGTAAAATAATCTTTTATATTGCGTTTATTACTCATTTTTGAAACACTTTTATATGAACTATTTGGCAAGGTGAAACGTGGGGTGAAACAAAGGGTATAAAGTTTTGTGAGTATAAATTATAAACAAATACGCAGCGCGCAGCGCCAATATATCTTGAGGCGGCTGGCATCTGGCGGCAGTGCTTACAATTAAAGACGAGTGAGGTAGGTAAAGAAGATCTCGAATATGTATATTAGTATATTCTGGAATATACAAATAGTTTTATAATACACAAATTTATGTGTAAAACGCATTCTAAAATTATCTCATTTATAAAAATAAACTAAATTTATTAGTAAAATTTTTGGGTGGGCCAGTGGGTGGGCCAAGACTTCGACGAGGTGGGCCATGGGCCACCCAGGCCCCCCCGTAGTTACGTCCCTGGTTTGAAGTGTGTTGAAAAAAGCTGGGACGAAATATCAACTGCACCTTGGATTTTGGCCAAAATTTCGACAATACAAGGTAGGCTTTGGAAATAAGTAGGTCACTTGATTTTTGGCAAACTGAAAGGGTTTAGACAAAAAAAAAATATTAGGAAAAGGTGTTTATCTTTTCATTTGAAGTAGGGTTTGTTTGAAACTTTTTTCAAAATTTAAACATTTTTTTTATTTTGACAACAGATTTTTTTTGACCATTTTTTAAATAAAAATTGTTAAAAATTTAGTTATTGGTTAAAATTTATTAATTTTAATATATCTACGTACATATCTATCGCGCCTTATATAGAATTTGTACATAATACACAGGATTGACGGAGATGTCAGTGTCAAGTGCTATTTGCATAGTTTGTTTATGAAATAATTTTACTGGAAATTCAGAATCTTTTGCAAGAAAATGTATTTGTGGAATTTGTACATAATACACAGGATTGACGGAAGGTAATGTGCTGGCCATATCAGATTTTTTATATTTAATCTAGAAGTATCTGACTGCATTTTATTCTTTTATTTACAACCCAACTATTCATTTGTGTTTTTGACAGACATGTAATCATATTTGAAATGAATTAGAAATGTGACAAAATAAATTAGTACTGATGCTTTTAAATTTTTATTTATTTTAATATGAATTTACAAAATGAATATAATTACAAGTATCACAATATTATTGTGGCACAGTGCGTTAATGCGATATCATGGAATGCCGCAAACTATAACGGAAATAATTGCGCTTGCTCTATTGATGTCATTCGGTGGATTTGTGTATTCATTGTTGAAACCAAGTGTTAACGAAGAGACGGTCATTTTTAATACAGAAAAAATAAATACTAAAATTAGTAAATTATATTACTGGCCTGATGACAATACGATAATTAATGGAATAATGAATAACGCTAAAACAACTTCTGGTGCTAAAGAACTACGTAAGTTACTTTTTAAATGACTTTAAAACAAACAACTAAGTTGATTTGACATTTATTTTCATCTCTGGTTAAACTGTCTGAAGGTTGTGTACAAATTGCCCCGGAAGACTTTGTCCAACGAGTCTCAAAATGGCTCAACCGATTTAAACAATTTTCGGTTTATGGCAATTATATTAAACATAGATTTGAACGAATATAAAATAACATTTTTTAATTTGTTATTATATAGGTAATAAATATATTTTTACAACTTTAAATCTTTTTGGTTTAAAATTTACTTCAAGACCATCTTTACAAATTAAGGACTTCAGATGCAATTCACTTTTTAATAATACTCATGTATTATTTGAGATTAACATGACAAAAGAATTGCCCGTATACGACAATGTAAAAGTAGTTCAGCATTTTGACTTAATTTATGTTTAATTATAATATATGAAATATAAATGTGTAAAATAGGTGAAAGTAATAATTACTTTCACGAAATATAATATTTGTGAACACATGTAACCCAAAGACTTAAATAATTATAAATAAATTGTATGAAATATTGATAAATGTATGCAAAATAACAATGTAAGAATATAATAGAAGATCATTAGCAAAAATATGGGTGAACGATTTCACACTGCTTTTAAATTAAAGTACTTGTAAATGGAATTTATATTAAGTGCACAAAATTTATAATTGATATAACATAACAGCAAACTATCGATACAGATGCACGAAATTTGGAGATATTCCAAAAAGTTTTAAACAATATTCTTAGTATAAGGAGCAGTGGTGAAACAATGTGATAATAAAATGTTTGTATATGGTTCCTGAAATAATATTATTAGAGACAAAAGTTTTATTTGGTTTACTATAGCTTATCTTAATAATTGATGTGTTGGATTCTGCTGCGCCAGCGTTGCTGGAGCAGTTATTTTGTCTAAAAAAACATCTTCGACAGTCCCGGGGTGATTGCTTGATTGAAGTTTCTTCATTGGGGGTTTTGAGGGGGAATCTTTTATAATTACGGTGTTATTTGACATTTTTTTTTTAAATTCGCGATTTTCAGTTTTTACTTTCCGTCATCTATAGCTAAGGAAGGTATTGTCTTTGGTCAAAAAAATCGATGGTAAGTTTTTAATGAATAAGCACGTTTAAGAGTCCCTACAATACGAATTTATTGCTTTTACGATGATGTTTGTATGTGTGTGTGTGTGTGTGTGTGTGTGTGAGAGAGAGAGAGAGAGAGAGATAACTCTAATACTACAATTCCAAAAGTTATAATTCTTTCATATTTCTCTTTCTTACGTCCATATGAATAGTTGATTAGATTTTGGTTATGATTGGTTAATTGAAAGTACCCTAATTTAAAGATTTTAACAGTTTTTCTTGAAAAAACGCTGTGAAATATCATTTTTTGACATTTTATATTATTATAAATAAAAGAATATGTTATTCTCTATTCGATTTAATTATATTTTTTTTCTTTATATTCAATGAATTTAGAGATAAAGACTTTTAAAGAAATATATTCCAACCTAAATGCTGCTAAAAGCTGCACCATGGAAACAGAATATTCAAATATTACTAATTGACAGATGTCAGTGTCAAATTTACATACTATCTTTGTGAAATAATTTTACTGGAAATATAAAAATGTAAAATAATTTAAGGTGACAAAAACAAATCACATAAGGTAATACAATAGATTATAGCCATAAGCCAATTCAGCAGATTATGTTATAAATATAATGCTATATAAGATTTTATTTTCTACTTCTTATTTAAAAAAAAAAAAAACATACTGTTCTTTTAAGGAGTAGTTCAGTTCAGTACAGTACGAGGTAAGATCAGTTTATTTCTCCCCTAATAAGAAAACGCCCATAGAATAGTTTGCAAAAAAAACTCTGTATGGTTTTTGTACAAAATACGTAGAATTGACGGAAGGTATTGTGCTGGCCACATCAGATTTTTTTTTTTAAATAACTTTCAAACTGTTCGTAATTTTAAATTTTTCTCAGGGAAATCTGAATGAGGTCTCAAAACTGCCCATTTAACCAACCTCGTAGTTCTTATAGTTTCCGACATTTGAAATACACTTGTAAATTCATATTTTAAACAAGAAATTTATTGTTACAGGTGGTTTCAAAACCGAAGTAGCTATGGAGCATGAACTAAACAAAGAGAAATGTTCAGGTTGTTTAGGAGTCGCGTTTAATGATGTTGAGAAGCTACCAAAAAATCTAATATACTGCATACGAGGCCCGGCCATAAAGTTTACAACAAACGTACCTATTTGGAATCCTTTAAATAGTACAGGTACGTATTTATAAAAGCAAATCAATGTGCAATTTGCAATTCGGCAAATATTTTCTTGCTGAACAATATCACCAAATGGGATATTCTGCCACTGCCAATAAATAGTAAACTTCTATAATTATAAGGTACCTGGAGTAATACGACGGATACTCTGATAATAGTTAGTAACAGGTTATGGAAGCTCAATTGGCTAGAAACAATTACAACAATTGAATGTCGTATTAGTTGACATTCGTTACCCACAATTGTTAAACGTTCCGATTTCCTTGTGCTACGTAGTTAATTTTGTAAGTTAAGTAATTGTGCATTTTTTAATATAAATAAATAAATCACGGCATATTACCCATTGCTGGGTGTGCCAATCTGCTTTGTATACAGATTTCGGTAACGATGGAATATTTGTACCGTGTGGGCGCTTACCAGGCGTCACCTCACGGGCACTCATAGCTGGCGTGGAGAGTGCACCACAGGGGTCAATTTTGTGCCATTAAAATGCGATGTAATTTTTGGCGTCGGTCGGGATCGAACCTGGGTCCCCAGATTCGCGACCAGACTCTCAGGCACACGGCCATTTTTTAATCAGTTAAAATGAGCATTCCGCGAACTGCCATTAGAGCTATGATTTTCTATGACTATAAAAGACAGTTAGGATACCAGCAAAGCCATGGAAATTTGATAGCAACTTTTGCGATGCGCCGTTCATTATCCGCTGTTAGTCATTGATTCCGCGAATTTCGACGAGGGCGAGAGCTACTAGAAGAAAAAGCAAGACCTGGAAGACGTGCGGATGATGTCTGTTTAAAAAATGTTAATCGTGTGGCAAGATTGATTCAGTCCAATCGAAATATTACTTATATATCAGAAAGTCAAAATTTGACGGTGAAGCTTCCAAGCAAGTGGCATACATTGTAACCGGTGACGAATCGTGGGTATACAGTTACGACCCTGAAACTAATGGTGGGATTCTGTGCACATCTGTAGCATGAATTTATAGAATCTGTAAGTGCTACAGAAAATTTGGAATTCCAAGTAGTTACATATTTACAAATATCTGTAATTACTTACAGATTTCACGTAAAAGTTACGAACGTCAGTTTATTGTCGGGAACAGAGATTATTTTACTAATAAAAGTGAAATAATGAATAACAATAGACTGGTTTTGCTAATTGGGATGCTATTAGAAGATCATAATCGGTAAGTGAAAAAATTCGTAAAATATATGACCTACTTAAGGTTATAATTTATGTTATATTTATAATTTATCTTTTTGTAGAAATTATATGAGAATTCAGAGACGACGTTTGAGAAATACAATGAATCCATTCGAAATGCCTGACAAGCATTTCATACAAATATTTCGACTTGACAAACAAAGCCTACAAAATCTAATAATGGATATAGAAGATTATTTACCAACTTCGAGCATTCCTGTGTATATACAAGTAGGTGACATTTTTGGTTAAATGCAATAAAAAAAAAAAAATATAAGGACATATTTCAGGTGCTAGCTACACTCAACTTTCTCGCAACTGGTTCCTACCAAAATTCTGTGGGATGTAGTTGTTGGGTTTCTTTGGGTTAATCGACCATTAGTAAAATTATTTATAAAGTATGTCGGGTAATAACCAATAATTTATTGAGAGAGTTATGTTCCCAACAAATATATTTGACAAAAATGAAATTAAATAGGGGTGCATATATTTCGAATTATTCTTCAAGGTACATTATTATATTGTGAATTTGCAGATTTTTTTGAAAAATGGGGGGCAAGAGGTGTATTAGGGGTCATAGACGGTACACATATGGATATTTTAACTCGTCCAATGACTGACGAAAAATATTCATATTTGATTATATTTTGATTATTTATATTTCCTCGTGTATGTCAAACGTCAAGGAGGATTCACGTTAACCTATACAAAAATAATGACAAAAGAACAGGTTTGCAAACTGTAATGATATATGGTTGTGACAAATGTTGTACATTTATCAAACAAATATAAAAAATATATTTAAAAATAAAAAAAAATATTATGCTATTTTTCATTATAAATCAGAAATCCACAAAACAAGTAGGTTTCAATTATTTTTCAGTATAAGAAAATTTAGAAGTCTACTCTGTTGGTAACACTGCATATTTCGTCTGTACCGTGGCATCTGTAAACGATCATATTACAGATGGCAGCACAGAATCTCATTTTATACGTATCTGTAAATGTTGTTCTTACAGAAATTCTGTAAGTTACAGATCTACAGATCTGTAATATTTGGTTGAAAAACATAGAATCCCACTATAAACAGCAGTCTAGTGTTTGGGTATTCGAAGATGAAGACTTGCCCACAAAAGTAATTCATAGCAGAAGCATCAATAAGAAAATGATTGTTTTTTTTTCGCCAAAGTGGTCTTGTTGCTGTTATTTCACTTAAAGATCGCAGAACTGTTAATTCTGAATGGTACTGCGAAGTGACTTTACTACAGATGTTTGCAAAATTAAAAATTACAGACAAGTCGCCAAAGATCCGGTTTGCCTAACATCTTAGTCCATCATGACAACGCATTCTCCAACACGGCATTACCTAGTATATGCAGCATATGGAATATTGGGAAAGAAAGGAAAAGCATAGGGAGTACTCAAATCTCTCACAAAAAAGACAAAAAACTGGAAAAAGACCAGAAGAAAACAGTTTGGCGAATTGTGCACAGTTTTTTAAGAAAAATTTAATACCATCGATTGATAAAATATGTCAAGTAATTTCATAGAAGTAATGAAGAAATTAAAGACAAATATGCAAGTTAGACGAGCATTATCGATATTAAATAGTATTTTATATGAAAAGAAAGTAAAATAAAATGTTTTAACTATGTAGTAAAAGTATAACTGCATAGGGAGCTGAAGTTTGGTAGCTCAGCGAAAGGTGGAAACGGATTCTAAGCAACCAAAATGGATTCAGAAGGGAAAAAGTAATAAATACAAGAATCCGAAAAATTATGAATATTGATTACAATAATAAATTATATTGAAACACAACTGAGATGGTTTAGACATAACGGGAGAATAAAGATTACCAAAAAGGATATTAAAATTGCATCCACCTGGAAGAAGAAAACGCGGAAGACCGTATGGAAGTTGGATTAAAGGTATAGACCTGAGGATAGAAGAAAGAATTTTGATGTAATATCAGTGACACGACAGAAACCAATATATAAGTTATATTTTTAAGGTTCGCGGAAGGGTTTTTAAAAAGGATTATTTATTGCAAGTCGAAAAAATTATATTCGCTAATCTTTTCTTATGTCACAAAGTTACAGTTATAATTTATTTAATTATGTTACATTTGAGTGTTTGGTATGAAATTTACATGAGACTACATCAGACTACTTCAGAATGCATCAGACTGCATCAGACTAACTAAAACTAAGTAAAAGTACAAAATATATAGTTTCTCCTTTCCGGTGTCGGGTATAAACCTGGGAACTGCAACCTCAGCAATATGGGCTGTGGTAACTTATATATAGTTTACATATTGTTTATTTGTTATTATACTGTGGTTCACGAAAGTTGACTATTCAAGGTCACGTGTTCGAAGAAAGAATATACAGCACTTTATACAGTAGTAGCTTAGCAACATTTCATGTTAGAAAGAGAAAGATTATTTGACGTATGTCTACATAGTTTATGTTGTGTGACAGATATACGTAAATGGTGACATTACTTTATAACACATTGCAAATAATAATGACATATATCGTAGAATTACAGGTATCTAATTATCTACTGCACAGCCCTTTGTCCTAATAGTTACCCAGTGACGTTGACATTTAAATCAAATTATTATTTCATGGTTTTTGTCAAGTCTTATGTTTTTGGGTTTTGCAAATACATAGGTGAAGAGCATAAATCTGAGAAAAGCATTATTTAAACAGAAACATAATTTTCAAATAAATTACACTTATTTTTTTCAGTTAAAGTGTATTCATAAATATTTCATGTTGCACGTCTATGTATACGAAATCTAGTGAAGTTATCTGCTAATAATATTATACTGTGTCGTGCGCCCCTGAGAGAAAAGTATGCTTGCGCCGCTACTGATAGCATGTTCGCGAACAATGACGTAATCCCTTCGAAAGAACGTACCAGAGCAATGTTGCATTCCCCGACGCGTTAATTACGCCGTGACCTGATTCTTTTGTATGCAGGTCACTGTCGCGTTCGAGGCTTCTACAAGGATATAGGGTGTATAAATACCGTCGAGAGAACAGCGGGAAGGCAGTCTAATATTTACAAGCAACCAGAAATGAACTCAGTGATATAAATAAACAGTTTACCAGTTGTTAACATAAATAAATGTAGTTATACAGGGTGTTTCCTTTAAAACAACCAGCGCTTTTTTGGGCGAACTAATGACTTTAGAGAAAAATGTTATATACAAAAAATTACCAGGAAAAAGGGCTTAATTTATGAGGAATAATAAATAAAAAATTCAACCAGTGGTTCTCAAACGGTACAATAAAATTGTATTTTTTTAAATGGCAACCTATATAATTTTTTTGTCCATTAGATAGAGAATTTTTCTCTGATTTCAACGATATAAATATGATATGGGGTTGTATAACAATTATTTCGAGAAAAATGATATTAAAATCAGAAATAATTCTACAATATTGAAGTAGGCTATGCAATAAACAAATGCAAACAAATGATACAGGTGACAGATAGTTTTGTTACTTACGTTATTAAGTGTTTGTTTTCGTAATTGTTTAATTACTTATTAATAAAAAATGGCTTTGCAGTTGCAAGAATTAACAAATTTAGACTATTTTAATCTTACTGTTATGTATGGAGAGTGTGAAAGAAATTTAAATTCTACGATACGAAGATTTTCACGGCTTTATCCCCAAAAAGTGCAACCCACTCGTGAATTATTGAGAACAATTTTTCGAAATGCCCAAACTGTTGGGTCATTTCACAAGTTGAAAAGGGAACGTCAACCCAGAATAATTGATGAAGATACTGAAATTGCTGTTCTAGCATTTTTTGCTGGTAATCCCAATGCTTCTACTAGAGAAGCAGCACAAGAATTTCAAATTGGAAACAGGTCAATATGGAAAATTTTAAAAAAACATAAATATCGTCCTTATAAATACAGTTTGACTCAAAATTTGCACCAAGATAGTCGTATTAATAGTTGTTTATTGCATAGCCTACTTCAATATCGTAGAATTATTTCTGATTTTTAATATCATTTTTCTCGAAATAATTGTTATACAAACCCATATCATATTTATATCGTTGAAATCAGAAAAAAAATCTCTATCTAATGGACATAAAATTTATATAGGTTGCCATTTAAAAAAATATAATTTTATTCTACCGTTTGAGAACCACTGGTTTAATTTTTTATTTATTATTCCTCATAAATTAAGCCCTTTTTCCTGGTAATTTTTTGTGTATAACATTTTTCTCTAAAGTCATTAGTTCGCCCAAAAGAGCGCTGGTTGTTTTAAAGGAAACACCTTGTATAAATAAGTGTAGTGATATAAATATTGGTATAGATAAATAATCGTAGTGTTTAAGCATTTAATAATATTCTTAATGTTTATAATTATTTAATCATAGTGTTAGTTGTTTTTATTATTTTTTAATATTTAATCCTTAATTATATATCGTTTAATAAACGTATTCTTTTATTAATAATATTTATCTGATTATTTACACTTCACCCATATAAATAAAAACGTTACAATACCATACGGTTAATAAATAACCTGGAATTGTCATCTTTCGTGAACCAAACTATATTATGTTTCTTTATATATATTTTCTTATTTAATAATCTTCTGAAAACTATCTGTCTTTACTTATTTCTTTTTAAATTATAGAATATTAATTGAAGACTGCAAGATATGTAAGCAAACAGGTATATTATTTATATATTAATATTTGTGCATACTTGGCACACTTCACAAGATTTCAGTCTCTGAATCAACCTCTCGGTCATTTATCAGAGACTGGCCCACTCAACCAGAACCACAGACGCGTTTCGCTCTTGCCAAGTATGCACAAATATTAATATATTTAGAACAACTTCACCAAGTATCGCAAATTGTACAATGTACAGTTTTCTTTATATTATTTATTCTATTTTAACTTTATAATGTATCTAAGTTTTATGTGATGTGTGTAATACACAGGTTGGCTCCGCAGTGCCACCAAGTCCATTCTTATCTGAAATACAGTATAGTGTATTTGCAATCGTTGCTCGCGTTGCCCAGCGTCGGTCACACCGTAATCGTCCGAACACATACCTATACGCATTTTTGACAGTGTTGCCAATTTAGCGGTTTTCCGCTAGTTTTAGTATATTTTGAAAACTTTAGCGGGTAAAAAAATTAAAAAACAGATAGCGGATTTTTTAGCTGAATGAAGTTCTAATTACAATATTTTATATGAAATGAAATTCACCAACACATTCGAAATATGATTCAGGCATTTTATACGTTGTACAATTTTATTCAATTTTTTAATACATATCATTTTAGAATGTTTTAACGAATTACCATTATGCAAGCAGGTGCCGATCTACCGACAAAGATTTGTTTATCCCTTTGGAAATGTCGTTTGAGTTAATTGTGTCGCGCCGCGCTTCTTTTAGTATTTACCGCTTTTCTTGAGGAAGGAGGAGCACATAGGATCCTTGATTCGCATTTTATAGTTACTGTATTCTGTGTTATTTTATTATAATATTCCAATAATTATTGATTCACTGTACAGTGCAGTAGTAGTTTATGTGTATTTTTCTAAAATTGTAATAGGTAAGAAATTTTAACATTTTCTTTTCCAAAAATATATTTTAATTAAATTTTATAGATATGGCGGAAAAAGCAAAAACTAAGTATATTCAACATTTTAGAAAAGAGTGGCTGGTTTATCCTTTGTTTAAAGATTGGCTTCAAGAAATATGTAAATATTGCAGATGTGATATCTTAGCAAGAATTTCGGATGTAAAAAGTCACCAGACAAGTAACAAACATACAAAAGCAGTAGAACCATTCTCAAGCAGTAGGACGGGGACGCAAACAAAATTAAAATTTACTGCCAAAAATTTAAAAACCTCAGCAGCAGAAGCTAAATTAAGTTTATTCATTTACGCACATACGTCTATCTTATCTGTTGATCATCTGGGTGAATTATGTAATAATATATTTGAATGTTCAACAGCTAAAACATTGAAACTCCACAGAACAAAATGCAGCGGTATTATCAAATGCATTTTACATCCTTACTTTCAAAAAAACTTATTACACTCTGTGACTAATGGATTTTATAAGTAAAGTCTGTTATTACATGAATCAAATGAAATCAGTGTAACTAAATTATTAGGAATAGATATAATTTACTTCGATAATGAACATACCCAAGTAACACTGACCGACGGTCGACCAAAAAGTGACGTCGATTTCAGGTTTAATTTAAGTCATTTACTGCCGTCTAATACGACGACACTGTGACGTTGATTTTTGGTCTGAAATAGGTCTATTTAGACGTCCGATTTGTGGTCGCTATGACGTCCATATGACGATTGATGTGACGAGTGATGTGACGATGTCATAATTAGGTCTATTTAAACCTTTCTTATACGTCTAATTTAACGTCTTTAACGATTATTTTTACTTTATTTTTAATATTATTCAAAAATCATATTCAAATTTTAAATTTATTTAATTTAGCAATTAATAACACACGAAGGGATATATTATTTTTATTTATATATCAATTAATTCAGTATGCAAAAATATATAACAATATACTTTTATTATAATGATTTTTAAAATTAGAATAAATGTAATATAAAACTTAATTTATATTTACATATATGTATAATATATATATATATATACAGGGTGTCCCATTTTACATTATCTTCTTGAATATCTCGAAATGAAAGCATTTTACCGAAAAGTATGCCGAATCATAATCGTAATGGTTTTGAGGGGGACATCGGATTTTGACAAAATGGCCCCCTTAGCCCCCCAAGGGGGGCCGGGAGGGGGATTAATTTAAAAAAATTAAATGGGAACCCCTATTTTTTATTGGAGATTCTGAAAGAGCGTTAAAAAATATGTAGGTTTTATCCGGATACTTTTTTTCAATTTCCAACAGGTGGCGCTGTAATCGTGAAAGTATGATTTTTCTGCAAAATATTCGTGAATTAATATTGTGTCAATAACTTTATTAATAATAACATTTGGTGTTTCAATCATTACCCAAATTTCTGAAAATATTAATCCCTAAAATCCGAAGGCACGCTAACTCTTAAACGAAAAAAATGACTGTTTATTTATTTATGTCAAATCATTCATAATTAGTTTATTTAATGTCCTGTTTTCGCCCCCCCCCCAGTTTTAGGGATTAATATTTTCAGAAATTTGGGTAATGATTGAAACTCCAAATGTTATTATTAATAAAGTTATTGACACAATATTAATTCACGAATATTTTGCAGAAAAATCATACTTTCACGATTACAGCGCCACCTGTTGGAAATTGAAAAAAAGTATCCGGATAAAACCTACATATTTTTTAACGCTCTTTCAGAATCTGCAATAAAAAATAGGGGTTCCCATTTAAAAAATTTAAGTTGACCCCCCTCCCGGCCCCCCTTGGGGAGCTAAGGGGGCCATTTTGTCAAAATCCGATGTCCCCCTATATATATATATATATATATATATATATATATATATATATATATATATATATATATATATTTATGTATTGTCATTATCAAAATCTACGAATAGAAGCAGTTTGGCACACCCAAATAAGGGTAAGCCGTGGTGATATTTATATTTTATTTATTTAAAACATATTACATGTTTACATAATTATTAATGCGAAACGAAAACAATTTATATGTTATATTTTTGTATAAAAATCATGGATATATTAATTTTCAACAATTTAAACAAAACCTAGTAGTGCTTTAAAAAAACTCTGTAAGATATGTTTTTGATACAAAAGGAAATGTATAAATAAAGGGAAATATATAATATAAAAACAAAGATTTATCTATGTTTTTATGGTTTTACTTGAGCATTTTCTATAACTCCAAAAATCCCACTTTTCTAAGTTTTTCAAGAATCTTTACATTTTCCCTTTCAAGCTATTCTATAGCGATTGGTTTCAAGTAAACCATCGACAAAGAGACATCATAGTGATTTTTAATACATATTTCGATTGATCAAGTTGCATTTTTTTTAATGGAAACTTAATTTTTAATTTTTCTTTTGTATAGATTGGCATTTACTGTAATAGAATTTGTTGGTCCAAATTCTATTCAAATTGCCGAAATGTTGGCTGCGTAATAAAAATAATAAAATTTATTGCGCTTGGCCCGAAAAAAATAAATTAGTTCGGGCAATTAACAATTATTATTCCCAGTAGCCCAATTCAAAATATAAATTATACGAGGTGCGGTGATTTTAGAATAATTTGTTAAGTCGAAAGAATTATATTTTCATTTTTGTATTTACAAATCTTCTCTAAAAGTAAAAGAAATTCAGCAAAATAAAAATAAATCAAATAAAAATTTACATAATGCTCAGACTACTGTATATGTATGAACGCATCCTTCGCCCTCCGCCATTTTTGTGTTGTGTCATGTCCAAACTGAAAATAACATTTCTTAATACGAACATTGAAAATTTAGTATATTGTAAGTAGATAAAATTGTGCTTATATTGCGTATGACAATTATTTTTTTATAGATATGATAAGACTCGAAGCGAAATGCCATTATGAAGAATATAAACAAGCAATGGCGAACTAGTTGAAATATGCGCCACACAACAACGTGCAAATAAATACTTAAATATTTTTTTTTTGTAGATATAAGATGCATTATGTATTTAATTAATTTGTATTTTTTGTAATATTTTTTTTTTATACCTTTTATGTTTAATATCTATTGTTGATATATTTTGTTTGCATTAATATTTTTTAATTATTTTTTATATTACACAGTATAAATAAAACTAGAATTAAATTATTTATATTTCCTACCATCATTTATGTTTATACCATAAAAATGACGTCGAAACAACGTCTTACTATGACGTCGAAACAACGTCTTATAATGACGTCGAAACAACATCTTATAATGACGTCGATACGTCTTATAATGATGTCTAAACAACGTCTTAAAATGACGTCGTACAGCTCCACGCTGAGGGTGCGGTCCGAATCACGCTGTAAGTACCAACAGCGCGCTAACAGTTGGTCCGAATCATACTCACAACGCTTAAAGTTTGCGCTGTGAGGTGTATGACGTCAGATGTGACGTCAACATTTCATGCTGACAGTGCTCACGTCGAAGAGCATAGGCAGTGTAAGCACTGTAAGCACGCTTGTAATATTTGACGCCATTACGCGTCGAACAACGAAGTATGTACTCGTAATATTTATTAAGGTATTATACAGGATAAATCCCAATAACAATAATTTTACATATAACTAGAACAGATACAGGTTGTACATATGCAGTATTTATAACGAGTATATTATAAAAATAATTATAATACCTAGATACATAATACTTAATAATAAACAAAGAAAAATAATAACAATGAAGCAGTAGAAAAAGACACAAAATCTAAAATAAATCATCGTAATATTACAAATTATTAATAAATGAATAAAGTTTGTTTTTAAATTAATTACAAAGTGTCCGAAAAATCTAATTCAGCGCTTACAAAATTTAATGCAAGACACATTGGCTGGTACCACAAGCCTTGTTTTAACTAAAACGATGTTTTAAGAAATGTCAAATTTCATTATTTAATATTAATAATAAATAATATGAAATTCATCAAAATATTTTTAAAAAAATCGCTCTTTAAACGTAAGGGTGAAATTAAATATTAAAATTTGAATTTGACATTTCTTAAAACAGCGTTTTAGTTAAAACCAGGCTTGTGGTACCAGCCATTGAATTTAGAGGTAAATTATAACTTAAAGCAGTTCTAGCAAACTTATATAAAAATGTTGATGTATTTCGGACATTACATGATTTTAAATAGAAATTTAAGCTTGCTAAGAGAGTGGAATCATCAACCAAGTTGTTTACAATTTTGTACAAAAACATAATTTGGTGACCAGCGCAACGAATTTGTAGCGATTCTAAATTAAAGGCAATTAATAATTCTTTATAATCCAAATTTGGCCATACATGTTTTATTCTGTGGTAAGATATTTTGGGAAATCTTTTTTGAACATTTTCTATTAATTGTATTTGATATACATGGAATGCAATTCAAATTATGCAACCATATTCGAGTTTATTGCGAAAAACAGATTGTAAATTATTCTTATTGCGAAAATTATGTGTTACGCAATATAAAACCCATACTTTTGCAGGCCTCAGATAACATCCTTTACTGAAGTTACTCGATGCAGATACACCATTAATTACTCATAACTTGACATTTATTTTCATTAAAATACAATTTATTTTTGAAAGACCATTGAAGAACGTTATTAATATCAGACTGCAATTTGATACATGGAAGTTGTTAGCAAAGTTAAAGGTCTCCGTCCCAGTTCATCTCTCCTATTTCCCAGAACAAGAGCGACGTATAGGATTCTTTCATCATCTTCGTCACTACTTAAACTCGAAGATGAGGACGAAGAATCAATAAATATTTCTGAATCACTATCATCGCTCTCTCAAATGAGGGAAACTGTTTCCATCAGAACTATTTTTTCTTGGTTAATCATTGTGCAGAGGTTATATATGTCACAAATGACAAGTAAGATGTAAGCGCGCTTACGAACGGTCCGAATCGTTAACGTATTCACAGTCGTCAGCGCGCTCAATCATATCGGACCAGCTGTGAGCACTCTAAGCACTGTGAGCTATGATAGCACGATTCGGACCGCACCCTGGAGACGTCTTCAGGACATCTATGTGACGTAAATTAGGACGTCACAGTGACGTCGATTTTAGGTCATTTGTGTTACTTGGGTAATAGCAGAGTGTCAACGGTTTTAGCTTTAGTTGAATTAGAAAATTGTAACGTAGAAAGTATTTCGGATGCAGTAATAAAAATCTGATGTGGCTAGCACAATACCTTCCGTCAATCCTGTGTATTATGTACAAATTACATACATAAATTTTCTTGCAAAAGATTCTAAATTTTTGGTATTTTATGATTTCCTTTCTCGGCAACTGAATTCCATACTCCTGACAACAAACAAACCACATGAAATAAGAAAATCATGAAATTTTGAATGAAAAATTGACACTTGTCAGTTATGGACATAATTAATTGCTGTCATTTTGACACGGGTCCCCATATCTGCTTGCCAAAGTCAGCAAAGTCACGTTACTGCACGCGACCTATACATAAATTTTCTTGCAAAAGATCTTATATTTCCAGTAAAATTATTTCATAAACAAACTATACAAATTGCAATTGACACTTCTTCTTCTTTAGTTTTTTCCATTTATTAGAGGTCGCTATTTTTATTTTCTTCTTCCACTCATTTTTGTTTTGCGTGTCGTCCTCATTCAGTTCCTTTTCTCTAAAAGTCTTCCGAAATACAGGCCTTCCATCTTATATTTGGTCTTCCTATGTTTCTTCCAATTTCTATTACTAAACTATTCATTTTTCTTCCAATATATTCGTACTCATGACATGTTCAAACCAATGTAATCGTTTCTCTTATATCTTTCTAGAAACGCCCAATACTAGAGTTATTTCCCATTCATTTACTTTTTATTGATACTGACATCTGTCAATTTGAATTGCTATCAAATCGTATAGAGAATAATATATTCTTTAAGTTCTAATAAAATTTAACTGAGTTTTTCAAGAAAAACTGTTAAAATCTTCAAATGAGGATAATTCCGGTTGACCAATTATAACCAAAATCTAATCAAGTCTGCATATGAACTGTGTTCCTTCGGGCTGTGATTGTGATTTTTGTGAATCCTGATTAGTTTAACCGTGATCCTTTTGAATCAAGATTTAAAAATTATATCAAGAAAACAACTAGAATAATATAAACACCATCTAGCGTCAAATGTCATATACAGACCAATGCAGACTATTTTATTTTATAAATAATCTATTGTCAAGTGTTATAGTCAACACATTAAAAATTTATCATATAGAAAAAAAAAGTTCTTAGTAACATATGAACTATGTTTATTTAAAACAAATGTTTTATCTGACATATTTTCTTTGTTTTCAAAAGCATGGTGAGTCATTACATGCTTTTGTAGGAAAATCACATTTCCTTTGATGCAACTTTGATAAATTCTACGCTCAAAAACTATTGTCTTCAGCAATTTTTAAATTTGCTCTGAAATAAATCCGTATGATCATTTAAAAAGGATGATTCAGAAGGGAAAGAGGAAGGTTGTCTAGTGATCACAAAATGAGAAAGTGGGGATAACGAATAAGAAACGACAAAACATACTTCTTCTTAATCATGATCACGCTGATGATTTAGATTGCGAATCACAGCCCGAAGGAACACGGCTATGGTTGTAAGGAAGAGGAATACACAAGAATTGTAATTTTTGGAATTCTAGTATTGGAGATATCGCAGCCGAAACCGCGGTCACACACACATACACACACACACACAAACGCACGCACACACACACACACACACACACACACACACACACACACACACACGGAAGGTAAAAACACTTAATTTGTTTAAACTCCCTGAAGAAAATCTAGTAGGTATTGGCACCGATAACGCTAGTGTCATGTGGGAATTAATAATAGTGTAACGTGCGCCCCCGAGAGAATAGTATACAACGCCGCCACTGAACGAATGTACGAGAACAATGACGCAATCCCTGGCGCCGCAGCGGCTGGACTCGCCGTGACCTCGTTCCTTTGTGTGCCGGTCATTGTCGCTTCAAAGGCTTCTAGACTGTTATGCGCTGTATAAATATCGGCCGAGAGAAGGCGGAGAGTCAGTCTCATATATACCAGCAACCAGATACGAACTCGGTGATATAAATAAACAGTTTAACAGTGGTTAACATAAATAAATGTAGTTATATAAATAAGTGTTGTGATATAAATATTGTATAGATAAATAATCGTAGTGTTTAAGCATTTAATAATATTCTTAGTGTTTATAATTATTTAATCATAGTGTTAATTGTTTTTATCATCTTTTAATATTTCATCCTTAGTTATTTACCGTTTAATAACCGTATTCTTTTATTAATAATATTTGTTTATGTTTTACACTTCACCCATATAAATAAAAACGTTACAATAGTGTTTATTCACTACTAGCCTAAGCAACCGCAATTATTTATTTTTATTTGACAAGCGAAATTGTTTTTTCCTACCTGTACATTGTAACCATGGTTACCGATAATTATCTACCACGGTCGGTAATCATTACCGACCTTTGTTAAATGTCAATATTGACAGTAACTTTTATACTTCCAAAACCATATAATAAATTAAAAAAGTGTATATTATTAAACAGTAAACTTGGTCTATAATACTATAAATTCACAATAAGGCTGAATTTCTCAGAAATCAAATTGTCAAACATGGAGATATAGGAATACATAGATGTATGTTGGCAACACTGGAATCAAGTAACGTTGGTGACATTGTAAAATAATAGGGTTATGTTGAATAAATATTCATATATTTTCTTTTTGATTTTTCTGGCAGTAATAAATTATATACATTTTCAGCCTGCTGCCTTAATTCTGAAGGAGTGCAGTTAATGTCACTTTCACTACTCATAATTAATGGTAAAAATTGATTCACACAAGATTCAAATGATTCAAACTGAAGAAACGTCAAACGTTAAAAAAAAAACAAATGAGACCTACTTTGATTTTGAAATATTACGAAACAAATGTTCATTTCAATATGTTTCGTTATTATCAATTTAAAAATCATTAACTAGAAAATATGTAAGTGCTAGTAGCGAATAAAATAGTATATTTACCTTGGTAGGGAAGACCATTATTGACCAGCGTCTTATATCCCTCGCTTTCAGCTCGGGATACAATCTTGACGCTAGGTCAATAATGATAGTCTTCCCTACCTTGGTTAATAATATACTATTTCACACATTTGAGATCCGATATTCCAAATTTAGTATTAATCTGATGTGTATGCCAGTCGCTGCAACTCGCTGTTTCCCATGCTACACGTAAGAATTTTCCAAGAAATTTAGAATTCATATCAGAAACGTATAATTGGTTCAGTAAATCTGCTACACGACAAAATCATTATAAAATAATATACAGTGCAATCAACGATGGTGCTGAACCAAAAAAGATTGTGCATTCATGTCAGACAAGATGATTATCCATTGAAGTTGCAGTTAAAAGAATATTTGAACAGTATGTTGAATCACGTACTAATTTTGAAATTATTCGTATATCTGATAAGTGTACGACTGAAGTTTTGTACTCCATGTATAATGACGAAGTAAATCATGTATATTTTCTATTCTTGCAACCTACTTTGGCTGAAATTCAAGGAGTTAATAAATGTTTTGAATCCATTTCTATAGATCCTACGGATTTAAATAAATTATTGACAATTATTTCAAATAAAATATTAATGCCAGGAGTGCATATTGACAGAGTAAAAAAATGATATAAAAATCTGATGTGACCAACACAGTACCTCCCGCCATTTAGCTATGTATATAATTTTTATATTACTTTATAAATTTATCCATACAATATATAGAAAAAGTATTAAAGCAAACTTGTAGAAAATGAAATAATCTTTAATTTTTATAGTAACAAATTGAGAAAAAATTACATTTAAAGGTATTTTTTGAAGAAAAACTATCTTGAGCTTCAAGTAAACCGCAATTTCCGGTTATCCGATTGCCACCAAAATCTAATCAGATATTTCCATATTAGAATAAGGTAGAAATACATGGTTTCAAAACTTTCTGAATGATAGTATTTGAGTTAGAGCGTATACACTATACAGGATCCACACATACATATATACATACATACATACATACATACATACATACATACATACATACATACATACATACATACATACATACATACATACATACATACATACATACATACATACCTACAGACATTATCGTGAAAATGTTAAAAATGGATTCTAGGAACCTTAAAACGTGGTCATTTATCAAAATCTCGATATGCGATTTTTAGCACGATAGCACGATCCCTATACCTCCCTTACCATAGGTAGCGGGAGGTAAACACTATTTAGATCCTAAACCATATTTAGGGTACCAATTTAAGAGTACAATAGCAGATCTTGTAAAAAATGAACAAATTTCAATTAATGATGAAACTATAATTAGAGAAAGATGCCGCAATTTTTTAATTAAACTATACAAACAATTACAACAACATTGACCAAAAAAATTTAAAATATTACAAAACATATAATTTTTTTTTGTGTAAAATGTTCTAAAACACCAAAAGGAGTCAATAATAATCTTTTTTTTTTTCTGAAACTTCAATAAATTTAAAATACAAATGTGAAAATTTGAGTTTTTTATTGTGTCATTTCGCGAGATATGAATTTTTGAATTATGCTTAAATTTTTTAATAATATGGTATGACGTCAATTCGCTTCATGAAGTAGAAAATGAAATCAGCGGTGCCTAGCGGTGATCTGTGGAAACACTACAGCTGTTAGTTTTCTTTTTCCATAAGCAGACAAGTACGTCATTACACACATCATAGAACGAATGAACGTCATACATCACGTGAATCTTTTCCGCGTTAAAATAAAACACATGGAAAATCATATTAAATAAAACAATTTTGAGTTTATTTTTTAGAATTCGGTCGTTTTTCAACCTAGTTAATAACATTATAATGTTTTTTCTTTTAAATTTTACTACACTGGAATACCCCATTGTCGAATTATTAGAAGAACTTAAAATCTCTAGTGAAGTTATTGATAAAATTAAATAACAATATAAAAATATTGTTTATTTCAAATGGGAATATATAAATAACACCCTTAAATTTTGGTCAGAGGTTAATCAATATTATGATGCAAGTGGCGAAAACCCGTTTAAAGAGCTATGTTATATTGCATTCAAAATTTTAATTTTATCTTTTTCGAATGCAGATGTTGTACGAATATTTAGTGAATTAAATATAGTGAAAAATAAGTCCAGGCGGTATGATTTAAAAAGACAAAAAAAATGTTGCAAAGATTACGTTTTGCCAAATGACGTTTTGGAAAAAATTGGAACAAAAGAGGCTTATGACGAGGAACAGTTAGAAAATATAGATTTTTCTGGAATTTTTAGTTTTATTTTTTGTTTGACACAACATGATAAGAATATGTATTTATTTTGTTTCTTTGTATTTGTAATATTGTGTCTTTTAATTTTAATAAAATGTATAATAAGTTTTTATTACTATTTCGATTTTTTTTAATTACAAATAATTAAAATTCTTTTAATGATTTGACGGATTTACCATGTAAAACAGCGGATTTTGAGAATGTGTCAAGCGGATACTAATTTTTACCTTACTAATTTTTACCTCTCGCTAAGAGAGGTATTGCATTCATGCTAAAAATCGCATATCCAGATTTTATTGAATAAGCACGTTTTAAGGTCCCTACAATCCGATTTTAACATTTTTACGATGATGTCTGTGTGTGTGTGTGTGTGTGTGTGGATGTATGTGTGTGTGTATGTATGTAGGATGTTGGAAGGACGATAACTCAAAAACTATAAGACTTTAAATTTGTTTAACTACGTATTTCCCAATCGGACATTCATGGGAAGATCTGAAAAGGTTTTGGTAACAATTGGACAACCGGAAGTAGAAGATTCTTGAAAAAAAATCTTCTAACTAATATTTTTTGAAAACTTTTCTTGGTAATATTAAAGAAAATTAAATTCTCTACCTGATACATTTAAATATTTTCTTATATATTTTATAGATTTAGAGATAAAAGAAATATAATATATAAAATAATCTGTTATAATAAATTTTACAGCCGAAAGGATGCCATGAAAATTTAAATTGTTTGTAACTGACAGATAAACGTCAGTGTCAGAAATCCGGAGCCGGAGATATTACTAAAGACTTTTTCTGGGAAGTACATATATTATATTATTTCTTAATGTATTAATAGTTAAATATTTAAAATTATATTACATATATCCTTCAAAAATACTGTCAATCCTGACAATGAATTGGAAACATTTCGAAAAATTAGAAGAGGACAAAATTTCTTCACAAAATAAATTTAAAATTAAACAATCTAAATATAAGGAATAGATACATATATGTAAGTAGAAGTTTTGGTGTAGAATGTAGGTATACAAGAAATGTTAAATACAATAGGGCGCCTTGATAAGGAGATATAGGGGCTCAAGTCAGAATGATCAGTGGCGTAGCCATAGGGGGGGTTTTAGGGGTTAGAACCCCCCCCTGTGAGACCATAGTAGGCCGCTTTTAACACTAATTTAATATATACTTGTTTGTTGTTCATGTATAACATTATCTGAAGCAAAAAATAATTTTCGTACATACATACATACGCGTGTCCCACTTAGTGAGTTCGCACAAACCCGAAAACAATAAGAACAACATCAACATCATACAACAAATCCTTACTCTTAAACATATTAAAGTGACTGATTGTCGGTACCGAAATACCGCATCCGGATCACAATAATAGAAAACAATCATCCTTCGTCACTCATTCCTATCTAAGCAGACTTCTTTCGCCTCGGCCACACTCATAATCGCATTCATACATGCTCTTCTTCTCATCTTTCTTGGAAACTTTCTCTCTTTAAGCACCCAACCAACCACATCCATCCACTTACACACTGGTCGGCCACGCAATCGAAAACCCTCAAATTCACCAAGATATATACGCTTAACAAGCCGTTCATTCGCCATTCTCTCCACATGCCCAAACCATCTCACCTGACTCACACCAACTCTCTTAATAACATTGTAAAAGAATATTAATTTTTGTAGAAATCTGTTTACACGCAATTATTAGCTACAGTTTGTAGCCTACAGATACCCTTTCGCGCAATGTCCTCGTGAAAATGCAGAGCTTTACCGAAATTTACCGACAGCTAACAGTGAATCTCATGCGCTATGTTCTTGTTCTTGAGTAGAATACCTAGTTAATTTAATTTATTATTTTTCTTGTATTTATACTGCGGTTTGTATAAACATATTTAGAATAAAAAAATGCCTACTAATAAAAATTATATTTATAAAAATATTGTTTTTGTTGATTGTTGTTATTAAGCCTATTTAACCACATATTTGTTTAAAATTTATTTTCCTAAAACCCCCCCTGTAATTTTTTTCTGGCTACGCCACTGAGAATGATAGCTAGTAATTATGTATATAGATGTCAAGTATCATAATTTCTCATTCTAAATTTAGTGATTTTCCAATTCCATGTGGTTTGTTTTCCTCGACAAGTAAATTCCATACTCCTGGTGACAAATTAACTACGTGAATATAGAAAATCTTGGAATATTTAATGAAAAATTCTGATATTTATGTACATAAATATCATTCTGAAACGGGCCCTCCACATCAGCTTGTCAAGGCCAACATTGTAACATGACTGGTCGCGCCCTATATTTATGTAACCAAAAAAGGAAGTGGCGAGAGGTATTGTGCTGGCCACAACAGATTTTTAGAGTTGGCAACACTGATTCTTGATATTCGCGCATCTATCGTTCACCCGCCGACATCACCGCCGTCGTAATCCGTAATTCGACTAATTCGCACATCCAATATCCAATTTTACCCATTAGCGACCACCATACTATTTTGTACAATAAAGTTGTTTAGTACATTTTATATGTCCAAACCTGCTGTGCGACCGTTGGCGCCCGAGCAATCTCACGCCAACTTTCTGCCCGCTATCCCCAAAATAGCGTTACATTATTGAAAGATAAGCGCGTTATATCCATCCTTATCGCACACGTATCTTGTCATTGCAAATGAGAAAGATAAATGTATGCCAATTTGTTAATTCGTTCTTGATACTGAATTATTTTTCATTTCCAGATTTTAAGTATTATTTTGAAACTGGCTTTCTTGCTACTCAGTATGCAGTCGACACATCTTTCATAAAACATGTATCTGGAAAAAGCTTCTCTACAGAAATTAATGTTCAAAGAATGCCATATCCACCCTATAAATGGGAAAGTCGTACAGATATTAATCTGAAGATGATGCTTGTACCTTTCTTATTTTTAATTGGCGTTATTGCTCCAGCCTTATTCAATGCAATCGCTATGATAGAAGAAAAATTATGTGGAATGCGAGTATGTATATCTATATTATAAATTTATATGTACCTATCTCATTTAAAAAAAAAACTGTTAATAAATAGCATTCAAACTTCTGACGCCACCATGACGTTATCAGTGCAAAGTATGTAATACAAGCAATGAGAGCAAAAGAAATGGCTACAGAGCTATGTATCTTTTTCACCTTGTTGGTTGTATTAATTTGCTCAAATGAGAAGACCAATGTTTTGACTTATTTTAATTTTGAATTGCTAAATGTTATTATTTAAAAAAAAGTCTTCAAGCGTATAATAATCATATTATACTACTGTACACACACTATAGATGAAGATATTCATTATCCTACTAGTACAACAATGTTGTTCATTATTGTACTAGTAAAAACATGCTAACTTCTTAGTTCACCGCTGGCGGCAGCAGTCGTCACAGTAATACAGACTATACTGAATATTGTTATTTGACAGTTATTGGTATGTATTGCTAAACGATATGACATTTGGTGGCAAAATAATGAACTACAGGTTGACTTGTTATTAAAATGTGTAATATTAGAAATTTGTTAAATATTATACGTATTTGTGTATCTAAGTTGACATATATGTATATTGTAATATGAGTAACAATTATTGCTGCTTACTTGGGTGCACATAGTCCATAAATTATGTGTTTGCCCATTTGACAGTAGGTTAACGTAAACTTCAAAACAAATCTCAGCAAGTTGTCAACATTAACGCCAGGGTTGCCAGGTTATTTTATAGCAATGTCTCCAATTTCAGAACTAATAGTCGCCCAAAGTAGCTACCTGCATTAAAATAAATGTAGCTCAATCAAGGCGCCCAATTTTTAATATTTTTGTATAGCTAGCGTGCGAAGTTGAGACTGGAATTGCGCATACTTTGGCTCATACATGAATCAACTTTCTATTTTTACCAATTTTAGGAGGTAGACGGAGTCTTTTCCTCGTTATAACAATAGCATATTATTAGTGTGTTCGAAAACTCAACCGCGGTTATCGTGGTCATTTTACACGGTAACTGAAAGGTTACGGTTTTCGCGGTAAGCGGTCGAACGCATTGCTATTCATGGTTATTAATAACGTCAAAATAATTTTAGTTTACATCGCAGGATATTTTTGTTCGATACTGTTTGTTTTTTGTACCAAGTTCAGTACTCTGTTGTTTATAGACACAATTTACCTTTAAATGATGTCGAAGAACAACGTGTGTATACTTCAAAAGTTAGGTTAGATTATAAATTACCACAAAAACCGTGCTCTGAGCATGGTTCCGGCGGTAATTAAAATTTACCACACGTTTCAGTTACCGCGTTTGAAAATAGTGCCGGTAACCTGAAAAAATTTACCGGTACCGTCGTGGTTCAATATTCGAACATTTACTATTACATTTTGACCTGCCCAAGTATGAATTTTAGGTTCTGCGCATTCAAAGTCAGTCTCAACAATGCGCGGCAGCTATAAATATTTTTTGGTATTTATTATGAAATATATAATACCACAACCAATCAATTAAAGTCTTATTTATAATTATAATAATAATAAATTATACATTCATTGCTTATACACAGAAAAAATATATAACCAGTTGCAGTGTAGAATATAATCCGCTTTTAAATATATTTTGATTAGTTTTGGCCTTTATCACCCAAATTATTGAATTTTTAAAAATCGGTAGCCCAAATCAGTCGCCTGTCGCCGATTGTAAATATTAGACGCAAAAATATATTTTTTCTACCCCAAATGGCGATAAATCGCCCAATCTGGCAACACTGATTAACGCGCTATAGTAGTAGGCGTGGTGTAACTACGAATACTCACGAAACATAACGCACATGGCCGAACATGGCAATACATAGCTTCGAAATAAAATATGACCAATTCCCCCCCCCCATGTTTTGCTGTGTTGTGCTATGCTACGAGTATGTCTGTAACTCTGAATCAGTACACGCTTTTCCGTATGTTCATTTTCTATGTTTTTCTGTGCTATTCTATGCTATGTTTACTACGCAATCTCTGAATCCAGCTTAAGGATAGAGATATATTGAGTCACCTCCTTGAGTAATCGCTAGATGTCACTGCTTATTCTTGTACTATATTTGAAACATTTGAATTATTATTAACGTAAACCAATTATAAAATTCATGAAACAAACTGATATTAGTATTAGGAAAGGATAAAAAGAATGGTGTATAATTATTTATTTTATTCTATTGATTTTTAAACAATATGATTTTTGTATAAATCGAGGGGTTGTTCACTGGTGCCAATACGTGTACAAAAATCTGAAAATACTTGTCAGTACCAAATAAATATCTGACAATACCATGTATTGTTGTACAATACATGAAAATACCATGCAATACATAGAAATACTTTAACAGTATGTGAAAATAACTTAACGGTACATAAAAATACTTTGACGATACATGGAAATACTTTTACGGTACATGAAAATACATATCGATACCGAATAATATTTCTTGTAAATGCACGCTTATGCAGAAGGTAGAGTCATAGTTAGGCACAAAACTACGGAGAGCGCAGAGGACCTTACTTATTTCGAAGAGTATTCGGGAGAGATTTGGTGTTAAACAATTAAATATGAGTATTCCTATGATAAAGTACTATATTGTAATAAAGATATAAATTCACAAATAATAGTTTTAAAAGTCAAATAATTTCGAACGATGCAATAGAGAATTGTGGGAATTTTACAGCAGTTCTTAAACATATGTTACTTCTGTATAGTATTTTGACATTAAAGTTTGAGAATCCCTGTAAAATCTGTACTATTAAAGCCATCTATGAAAGGGTCAGGAAGTATTTCCAAAGGCCTACTAGATTGCAAACTTGTTATCACGTCTCTGAATGCAGATTCACCCCCCTGCAGGTATGGGGACCCGTATCAAAATGACAGCTATTAATTACGTCCAAATGTCGTAATATTTCATTCAAAATTTCATGATTTTCTTATTTCATGTGGTTTATTTATTATCAGGGGTGTGGAATTCAGTTGCCGAGAAAAGAAATCATAAAATACCAAAAAATTAAATTTTGTATGAAAAATTATAGCATTTGTTAGTTATGCCCTGTACATAAATTTTCTTGCAAAAGATCCTATATTTCCAGTAAAATTACATTGGTTTAAACATGTCATGAGAGATAAAGAATATATTGGAAAAAGAATAAATAGCTTAGTAGAAGGTTGAAGAAACAGAGGAAGACCAAAGATAAGATGGAAGGACTGTATTGCGGAAGACTTGAGAGAAAAGGAACTGAATGAGAACGACACGTAAAACAGAAATAAGTGGAAGAAAATAAAAAATAGCGACCCCTAACGAATGGGGAAAGCTAAAGGAGTAGATGTCAGTGTCAAGTGCCATTTGCCTGATATAATATTATTGGAAATTTAGAATCTTGCAATAAAATTTATTTATGGAATTTGTACATAATACACAGGATTGACGGAAGGTATTGTGCTTGCTGGCCACATCAGATTTTTTTATATAAAAATACGATAAACAAGCTGGGTAAAAATATGAAAAAATGTTTTTTCTGTGTAAAATCTTATTGTACCACGAAATAATGTGATTATTGTTCACATGTTTTATCTTTTTTACTTAATTTACAATTCTTGAAAATACATATAATACTAGTCAATACCCTTTAGTACTACAGATTACTTTTCAATATTAGTCAATACGTTGAATACCTTTCAATATTAGTCAATACTTTTCAGTATTACACATTTCTTGAAAATACTTATCAATACTTGACAATACTGTAAATACGAAGTATTTTATCAATCCCTGTACAATTTTTTTGGTAGTGAGCAACCCCTCGGTATAAATGCTTCTTAGTCTGTTTTTACTTTTTCAAAATTTATTTACGTTTTATGGTAAATCCGGATTTTGATATAAATGTCTAAAATTACAACGAGTAATTGAATGCCATGATTATTTAATAGCCGCGTGCCTGAGTGTCTGGTCGCGAATTTGAGAAATCGGGTTCGATCCCGATCGACGCCAAATATTTCGAATTTTAAATGGCACAAAACTGGCCCCTGTGGTATGCTCTCCACGCCAGTAATGAGTGCCCATGCGGTGACACCTGGTAAACACCCACACGGTACGAATATATCATCATCATTACCGAAATCTGTACACAAAGCAGATTGGCACACCCAGCAATGGATAATATGCGGTGATGATATATTTATTTTATTTATCCTCAGCCAGCATGCGGACCCGCACAAATTGACCCCTGTGGCGCACTCTTCACGCCAACAATGAGTGCCCGTGAGGTGACGCCTGGTACAAATATTCCATCATTACCGATATCTGTGTACGAAGCAGATTGGCACACCCAGCAATGGATAATATGCCGTGATGAAATATTTTTTTTTCAGCATAATATGGTTATGAACACAGTTTAAAATACCTATAATAATATCGAAAAGCAAAAAACAAACAAAACAGATCGACTTGACAGCTGCCAAAATCCAAACAAAGGAGCAAATGTTGCAAATAATATTATAATGACCGTAGAGATGACATCTCTCGACAAACTTTAGAGTAGACTTTACATATCTAGTTGTCTCTTTCTGTCCAGCCGAAAACATAACAAACAATAATGAAGTATAGGGCATATTTTGTCTAGTATACTTGTAGTCGTTGGTTGTACGCTAATTAAAAAACTAGCTGTAAATTATGATGTTACTATTGTCGATGTTTTAATCATCTCACTATGGCTATGTGCTTAATCTTATGAACTATTCTTATTTAAAATTAGATTAAATTAATTATATGCTATCATGTGATTTTTTCTAGGACCTAATGAAAATAATGGGTATCCCAGGGTGGATTCTTATCATGCATTGGTACGTAAATATATTAATGACAATGATACCAATGGCTGCAATCGCTACGTGGGTAATGACATCTGAAATGTTGTACTGGACTGCACTTTTACCAGCTACGGACATAACTATCATATTTGTTTTCATCATACTGTCTAGTTTAAATATGCTCAGTGCCGGGTTCCTTGTAACAGCTATATTTAATACTGGTATTTATGTCATTGACTACGTTTATATGGCAGTTCAGGCACTTGAAATGAGTAAATCAAGATTTTTTTTTATATTTCGTGCGTTATTCATTTTCGATTGACCAAATTTTTTATCAGGTTGTTACCATGGATGGTTTAGTGTATGTCAAGTTTCATTCATAGTGGACGCGCACTTTTTGTTGGACGGCTACTTATTAATGGAGCGTTTTAACAAAAATGTTCAGAATTAAAAACTGCACTGTGATGATACGTACCTCGTCTCAGTATTGTTGTTTTGAAACACAATTATTCTCATAGATTTGCAAATGCATGTTTGATTTACCTATATACTGTAAAACCATGATACCAAGTTTGTACATTGTTGTTGTACTGTATATTGGTTGTAGATATGATATGTTACACATTTATTGAACCGCTACAACTGTCAGTTGTTTAGATTATATATTCATCGCCGAGAATTGAGCGGCGCTTGTCAATTGCATGCTCAATTATTATTATTATAAAATATACTTTTATAATGTTTGTTACTATGTTTTTAATGCATTTTACGACAAACTGTAACTGCATGAAATTATTACGATTTCGATTAAATTAGTTTTTGTTGAACGAGCGCTCGCAGCGCCACCAGTTATATATTAAAGTTTAAAGTTTCGCCTCTCTTCAAAATATGCGAGATTTTTGTTGATTTACGAAATCTCGGGTTTGAAAAGCCACGTATCGTCCAGTAAAATCAGTTCTTCCGAATCGAGCTTGGCAACTGAGCTCCTAGGCTAGAACATCCGAGTTTGGTGATTGAAATTCACCACTCGCCGAGATAAACCGCCGTCCGTATCTCCGATACCTTATGTAGAGGAGTCCGTTTGTACTTTATCTTTTTTATATTTGATTTATTTTCGGGTGCTTCGATAATTCAAATCACTAGCACTCGGGTACATTTTTTTTACAAACAGTAATACTTTAGTATACATAGGTAGTACATTCTGTTTTTTGATAATACACATATATTATTAGTATGTTCGAAAATTGAACCACGACGGTACCGGTAAAATTTTTCAGGTTACCGGCACTATTTTCGAACGCGGTAACTAAAATGGAGGGTGGACCTCCCTCCACATAATTTAGAAAGGGACAAGAAATTTTTAGAAAGAGCGAGGTGATATACCATGGCCGAGTCGATCAAATGCTTTCCCTCTTCACACCACCCCGTTGATTCCATAATTTGTTATTTAGTCAGCAAAGTTTGGTTAAGTTATTATGTGTAGTGATTGTTATTAATGAAACATTGCGGAATCGAATCTTTCTGATTCTCATGGAGGGAAAACAAATTCGATTTCATCGTTTCAATTTGAAAAAACATGAACTGAATCCATGTAAACACTAAAATTCCACTGTTGAGAGACGGAAAAAAATAATGAAATTTCTTTTAGTGTATTTTCACGTCTTAATCTTATTAAAGTCATACATAATTTGTCTCTGGATGTTAAATTATTAAATTTAGTTTTCTTTGGCGTTTTTTGAAAATATCTGTATTTCAACTTTGGCATAACTGTGGGATTTAACAAATCATATAGAACATTAAAATGTTCTACTGATAAGCCGGTGAAATATATAAATTTTTCAGCATCATTGCTTAATAAATTATAATTTAGTTTCCAATTATTGACAAATTTAGTTTCATTTCTCGATGTCTCTACAGCACCAAATAACTTTCTTACATAATAATTGTTGACTGTTCTTTATTTCTGTTTGTGTGGAGTTGTTCTGCTTATTATCAATTTTTATATGTGTTTTTATTAATATAAACTTGTGTTTCTTTATTAGTAGACAGCTTTATTAAAGTTGCTGTACTTGATTTTCCAAAATAAGTTTGATTATGTTTGTCCACTTTACAAACATAGGTTTGCGTCATTTTATTGTTATTTTGTACATAATTAAACTTCCTTTTTATCACAGGTTCCTGTAAATACACTAGTAATTCATATTCAATTTATTTTAATCATATTATTTCAACTTCCGTGTTCAGTCTCTTTTCAAACAATGGTTGTTGTGATCACGTGGGACCAAATATGGATCACGTGATAAACGTCAAACTTAGAGCTAAATCTTGCTCACTACATAACTAATTATTAAATACTTTTTTACACACTAGATGGCGACCAAAATATTTGAATTGTGTAAGTCCCCATTACCGCCGGAACTGTGCTCAGAGCACGGTTTTTGTGGTAATTTATAGTCTAACCTAACTTTTGAAGTATACACACGTTGTTCTTTGACATCATTTAAACGTAAATTGTATTTAAAAACAACTGAGTACTGTACATGGTACAAAAAACAAATAGTATCCAACACAAATATCCTGCGGTGCAAACTAAAATGATTTTGACAGTTAATTAATAATCATGAATCCAATGTGCTCGACTGCTTACCGCGAGAACCGTAACTTTCAGGGTTTCAGGGTACGTTCGGCATTGACACAGACCAGAGACACTGACATTTACGGATTCCTTAGAGCCACTCAGAGCTCATAAGTCACGTGACGGATTTCACAGATGTTAATACTAAAGAGGGTATCACACGTATGCAGATATCTGCAACTGCTTTGACGCAACTTTTCAAAATACTCAACTCTTGTTATCACACGTGCGCAGAGTTACATATATTTTAGGTTATTTACATATTTAATGTTGGTAACGTTTTTCTACACGTCTCATATCCCATAACTCTGAAACATCTCTAATTACATTTATCAACGTTTCCAAATATGTCTCCAAAATGATTGTCTGTGGCACACATTTTTAAACTTTACATCAAAACATAAACACGTGTGTTTAGGGACTTTTAAGTTCTATTGCGCATGCGTACATCGTTTGTACGCACATATCTGCAACTTGTCCACAAAGTTTTCAAACATGTTCGTAAACTAGTTGCATGAAACTAGTCTCTTTATCATACACAAAAAGTTGCATGAAATAAACAAAGTTGCAGAAAATCTGTGACAAGTTGCGCGTATGTGCTTACGTGTGATACCCCCTTAATGCTGAACGCTCCAGATTCATAGTTTAGGCGGGAAATTATAATACACAAATGTGTAAGTAGGGCTATTTTCAGTCTTATTAAAAAGTTGTTTTCCATTGTATTAAAATATATATTTCTAAAAGTTTTCGTAGTATTTAAAAATTTAATTTTGTAGGTATTATTATAAAATAAATAAAGACATAAACATGACTGCGGACGAATTGAAAATGATTATAAAATTTGCATATGCATTGCTGTTGTTGCTGAAGCTGTTAAAGTTTGGAAAATAAAATTATGTTTAAATTTAATAATATATTTTATGATTACCTTCATCAATTAATTCTCTATTAACTGATGCTGGCGATGGTGAAAACGAGCTTTCTGACAAATGTTATATGATGTGTTTTTTTTGCGAAATTTTTAGAACATATTTTCTGGCTTACCTATAAATTCGCAATCTTTATGGGTTTTCTCCACATGTTTCTCCATTGTTTCTGTAAAACATGCTTTAAATCAACATAAAGGGCACATATATCAATTCAATTCTTTGTTCATTTTAACTGTTACTCCTGACTGGCTACTAACGTAGAACTGAGTCAATTAGTTGTTCAAATTCCTTGGAACACATCTGGTGACAACATGGTCAAGAATTCTAAGAACTACCCTTCGTCGGTTTAAATTTTTGTTCGCCAATATCTATGCAGGATTTTTTAACTGACCCGCTACAGAAATGACAGTTCAGATTATGCTCAGAATCGAGAGCTTAGCATGCTCGATGACCAAGCGCCGAACACACAGAGCGAGCTCTAGATCTAGATGCTCAGCGAGTTCAATGGCGAACGCTATAGATCGCTCTGATGTCAATGCCGAATGCAGTCTAGGGCTCTGAGCGCTAAAAATGTTAATGCCGAACGTATCCTCAGTTACCGTGTAAACGATAACCGCGGTTGAATTTTCGAACACACTATAAATTTTATTAAGTAATTCAATGTCTTTTAAGTATTGTATTATATTGTGTGATGTGTTGTTGTTTACTAGTATTTGTTGTAGGGTGTCTGGTAGGTTGTGTTTGTGTCTTTGTATTGTGTATTTTGTGCATTGTGTAAGTATGTGTTCGACTGTGATGGGCATGTTACAAGTGTCGCACTATTTCGGGTCCAAGCGTTGCATGAGATGTTCGTGGGTGTAACGAGTGTGACCTATTCGAAGCCTCGTTATAACTACCTGATATCCAGGGATGGCCAGTTGGATATATATTATATTTTATTAAGTAATTCAATGTCTTGGATTATGGCTTGTTTAATTTTGTGCTTCATGTCGTTTGATGCTGGTATGGCTATATTCATTGGCATTTGTATTGAGCATGCTTCTTTTGCCGTTGTGTCCGCTTTTTCATTCCCTTTTATTCCTATGTGGGATGGGATCCACATAAATTTTATTTTTTTACCTTGCTTGGTTGCTTTGTTCACGATAACTTGTATATTTTGGATTTGGTTGTTGCTGTTGTAGGGATTAAGTATACTTTGTAGTATACTTAGGGAGTCAGTGTATATTATCTATTTGTCATGTTCATTTTCTGTTGCGTACTCTGTAGTTTTCTGTTTGCTGAATGCTTCTGCTGTGTAGTTTGTGGTGTTATCAGGTAGTTTGTGTTTGAATGTTGTATCTGTTGTGAGTATGCTGGCTCCCGTCTTGTCATTTTTTTTTTGTGAATCGTCCGTGCTTGTTCCATAAATCTCTTGTGGTAGAGCTCTGTGGGAGTGGTGTCTTTTGGGTATTGTGTCATGGATAGTTATTGTGGGTTTTTCTTTGTGATGTTTGAAAGTGGGTTAAATTAATCTTTTGGAATAGTGGGTAGGATATTTTTTTGTAGTGTTGTTGAATTTAATACAAAAGTTATATTATTTTTCAGTTTAAAGAATTGGTTAAATATTGGGTTTGTTGGTTGCAATTTTTGTGAGGAAGGTTGCCGCAGTTGTTTTCGTCGTGATGTGGCTCTATTTGAATGCTCCGGTCGCTATGAGGATTGCTGCGTTGTGGATAGGGTCAAGAATTTTTAATTTTCTTGGGTTCTGGGTTCTTGATTTGTAGATAATAAGTACTTCTTTTTCTGTGCTCCCCCAAGTGGTACTTCCCAATATTTTTAAGATGTTGAGTTTTTGGAAACAATTTTTCTTTAGCTTTGTTAGATGTGGTAGCCAGGTTAATTTGTATTCTAATGTCACTCCTAAGATTTTTTTATATTTACATATATGATATTATAGTGTTGGGGTGTTCGTGCGGGTTTCGAAGACGACAGGAGTGGATTGCATGTGTTTTTTGGCTAGAAAAATTAAAACCTGTAGTTGAGGACCATTTTTCTGTTTCTTAATGCTTGTTGTAGTTGTGTGCTGATGTTTCGTGTTTTTTTTTCCGTGGCAATATATTACAACGTCGTCAGCGAAGAGTGATATCTTTAAGTTTGTATGTGTTCTGATATTTTGTTATTTGCTACAAGGCAAAGCATTACACTAAGAATTTCTCCTTGGGGTATTCTATTATGCTGCGTTTTTGTGTCAGATAGCTTGCAGTTTGTCTTGATTTTGAATTTTCTGCTTTCCAGAAAGCTCTTTATAAGTAGAAGGATGTTTCCGTCAATGTTTAGTTCTTTTAGAGATTTTAGTATATGGTATTTCCATGTCATATAAGCTTTTTCTATGTCTAAGAATATTGCTATTATAGGTGATGTTTTCTTTTAAATGTTTCTTGGATTTCTGATGTTAATGACAGTACGTTGTCCATAGTTGAGCGTCCGTTTCTATTGCCGTTCTGTAGGTCTGTGAATAATTGATGTTTTTCCACATTATTCTTTTATTTATTATTTTTTGAAGTATTTTTCTTAGTGTATTTGATAGTGCAATGGGTCTGTAACTGGATGGATTCGTTTTTGGTTTGCTAGGTTTCAGGATAGGTACTACTGTTTCTGGATAATTTTCTTGTTGCAGTATGTATCTAGAAATTGTTGAAGCGTTGTGTCAAGTAGGTGTTTGATAAATTCAAAGGGGATTGAGTCTGGTCCAGGGCTACTTCCTCCTTTAATTTCTTTTATCGTCGTATTCAGTTCGTGGATTTGAAACGGCATATTCAGTTTGTCGTTTTGCTTGTTTTCGATGTTTAATGGTTCAGTTTCTGCAACTTGTTTATGCTTTAGAAAATATGCTGTATAGTGTTTAATGGATGAGTTTCCTTCAAAATATGTTACTAATGTGTTAGCTATTTCTTGCGGGTCTGAAATTGTTGTGTTGTTGTTTACTATGGCATTTGTTTGATGATTGGTCTTTCCATTTTTTTATTTTTCGTATCATCTCCCATATTTTTTGTGGTTCTGTTTGTGTGACCATTGTTGTTACATATTTTCTCCATTGATTCTTTTCTGCTCTTTTGAATTGTTCTGCGCAGTATTGCTTGTGCTCTTTTTAGATTTATGAAACTGCCATTGGAGTTA
This sequence comes from Harpalus rufipes, assembly GCA_951394225.1. NCBI lineage: Eukaryota > Metazoa > Arthropoda > Insecta > Coleoptera > Carabidae > Harpalus > Harpalus rufipes. The sequence continues at coordinate 8,941,145 of OX596292.1, forward strand.
TTTTTCCTATATCTGTAGAGTGCCTTTTTATTATTTTTTATTGCTATTTTACACTCTTCTTCACCAAGGTGCTGTCTTCTTGAGTATATGTCGTACTGTCGAAAACCGTACCGTCGAAAAGCCATACCGTCGAATAGCCACACTGTCGAAATGTCATAGTGTCGACACTTACCCCCTCCACAATGTCCGTAGCGTCGAAACCTTAAATGTCCACACTGTCGAAATGTCATAGTGTCGACACTTACCCCCTCCACAATGTTCATAGTGTCGACACTACTTGAATGTCCATAGCGTCGACATTGGAATGTTCGTAGCGTCGACACGTACCCCCTCCACATTGTTGGTAGTGTAGACCAGATGAATGTTTACAGTACGAATGAGCCGGCCACAAGCAGTACAATGTTCTAAACAAGTTTCACGTTGTTTTCTTGTATTACATATTAACATCTAAATTATGAATTAAAAATTTTGAATGCGCAAATACTATTAAATATTACATATTTTACTTGTAAATAAAATGAAGCAAAACAATAAAATATTAAATCCACATACTTAAATAGAATGGGGGGTCCTACACTATTTTTATAAGAAACTTCATCTGAACCTAAAATTGTGACAGTTTTGTATTCAAGAATAAGGAATATTTTTATTATTATAAATTTTAAAGTACAATAGAAGGTATAAAAATAATACAGTTATTTATATAAATAACCAAAATTTGCATTAAATATGTTTCCTTATCCCAAACAATCATTGTTCCTCAGTAAACCAGTAGAGCCGTATCCGGTAGGGTACCTATATACTCAGGGTATGGCCATGACGTGGCTCACGTTTCGTCAACCATTTGCGGTCCACTGTCATATGCATTATTGTTGCGCAAATTATTATGTATTTTCGTGGTTATTTGTTTTATTTTAATGCAAAACACATTTAAATATACTTCTAATGTTTATTTAAAGTGTAAGTAATACTTTTATTTTATTTATTTGTGTATTTTCTTGAGATACTGACTACGATGACTGGCAATATGGAAAACATAAAAATACTAATATTAAGCACAAACATTTAAATTTTTAAAAGGTAAGTTTAGATTATATACTTATTATGTAAATAATAACTACAGTTATTAAATTAGATGTGATAATAACAACCTATATCCTATGCTCTACATAACCTCCATATCTATGTCTTAATAATAATTGTGTATCTCTTAAATAAATGAATTTTTATTACCTTTATAGATTCGTAGTGTGATTATTTAATATTCCTGTATAATATAAAATCACATTTCCTACAAATAAATAGGGAAAAGAATACTCAGTATGTTTGACATTGGCCCTCTTATGGCGGCGATCATGCCCCATGGCCATACCCTGTATATTTAATTTGATCTATTCTTTCAAGAAAAAATTAATTAGAAAATGTGGGATTATCCCATTAGGAATTTGAACGCCAAGCTGAGCACTGTAAAATTATACTTTAGTAGCAATAATTTAATTCCTTATAATATTACTAGAAATACGCATTCGCTACTTTAAAATATTTATATATTTAAAATAAACTTACGATTCCCATGTTTTAACATTTAGTCAAATATTTTATAAAATTTTCTAAATCTAATACCAATAGACATCAAAGTTAGTAAAAATAATTAAAAATACAGAACGATATCTTACACAAATTTAATATCAGTATATTGCAATAAAAGTTTAATTAATTTGAATAATTCATTCGATTTTTGCAATCAACACTGAACAAGAGGCAATATCGTTTTTAGCGTAATCTGTATACTTATTGTATTTAAATTTCTTATTATTGTAACTAACATTATTACAAATGTATGTTGTATAATTTTAATATTTGACTGTAACAAATAAATGTAATTTTTTTATTTACTGAACAGTTTTTATATTTTGAATATTAAATTTTCGCACTAATGGCGCCAAACTCTGTCTTGAGTAGCTCTCGTACTGAGTCAAAGATGGTGCCATATCCGGAGAAGATTGAATTATTGTGCGGACTAATTCTTTATAGGAGAATGGACTATTTCAAATGTATTTCTGATATGTACCTACAAAGACATTTCATTTATGATATGTACACAGAATTTTAATTTTTAATATGTGCAGGGAGTATTTATTTATGATAACGACAAGGTAGTTTAAATTTTTGTTAACATCTTACAGAAAATTCAAATGTAATGTGCTCTCAAGGAATAATTTTTGATAGGACAATGAATATATTAAAAATGTGTATGTGGTATAAAAAATTATTGTACCATGCTGTTATCGCTAAATGATTTTATGATGGCAAAAATATATATTTCTGATGTCATAAATTTAATTCATGATATCAACTTGGACTTTTTATTTTATATATCTTGATATCATAAAATAATTTGTTGCTATCATAGAATATTAAAAAACTTATTACGACTTAACGAAAAACCATACTACAGATCGTTTTTAGTTCAGATGAAGTTTCTTATAAAAATAGTGTAGGACCCCCCATTCTATTTAAGTATGTGGATTTAATATTTTATTGTTTTGCTTCATTTTATTTACAAGTAAAATATGTAATATTTAATAGTATTTGCGCATTCAAAATTTTTAATTCATAATTTAGATGTTAATATGTAATACAAGAAAACAACGTGAAACTTGTTTAGAACATTGTACTGCTTGTGGCCGGCTCATTCGTACTGTAAACATTCATCTGGTCTACACTACCAACAATGTGGAGGGGGTACGTGTCGACGCTACGAACATTCCAATGTCGACGCTATGGACATTCAAGTAGTGTCGACACTATGAACATTGTGGAGGGGGTAAGTGTCGACACTATGACATTTCGACAGTGTGGACATTTAAGGTTTCGACGCTACGGACATTGTGGAGGGGGTAAGTGTCGACACTATGACATTTCGACAGTGTGGCTATTCGACGGTATGGCTTTTCGACGGTACGGTTTTCGACAGTGTGGACTGTTCCCGTCTTCTTTATTATATTTATTTTTCTTTCTCCAAAAGTGTTGTTCGCAGCCTTTATAATGTTGATTGTAAAAAATTCTACTGATTTGTTGACGTTTTGTTTGATTTGAAATTTTGCATTGCCATATTTGCTTTGAAGTCTTCTCATCTTGTGTTATCTATTTTCCAATTGGCATCGATTGGATGCATGTTTGTGTCTGGTTGGTATGATATGGATTTAATTAAAATTGGGTAATGATCTGAGTTGAATAGGCATGGAACAGTATGTCATGTGCAATCAGTTAGTATGGTAGGTGTGCATAGTGTTAAATCGATGGCTGACAATGATCCTGTTTTTTTACAGTGTGCGGGTGATCCATCATTGAGTAATTATGAGGTTGTTATTGTTTATAATCTTTTCTACTGTTTTCCCCTTGTGGTCGGTGTTATTTGATCCCTATATGATGTTATGTGAGTTGAAATCTCCGGTAATTAAGTAAGGGGTTGGTAGCTGGTTAATGATATTTTCTATTTCTTTTTCTTGTATGGTTTGGTCAGGTGGGATGTAGATGTTGCATATCGTGATGTTGTGTGGTATTGTTGTTTTGACTGCCAAGGCTTCTAGATTGGTGTTCAATGGTATTTCACTTAAAGGGTTCTTTGCGTTTATGATTGTAGCTACACCTCCGCTGGCATTTGTTCGGGCTTTTCTGTACATAATGTAGTCTTTTATATTGATGTTTTGTGTTTCTTTCAGTCTAATTTTTTGAATGCAAAGGTATGCTGGAGTGTAGTCCGTTATTATTTTTTGTAGTTCGCCCTTGTGGGCGAGGAGTCCGTTACAATTCCACTGGATTAGCATTCTAACAGAGATTCTTGGCTTGAATATATGCCTTCGTCGCGTTCCGCTTTAAGTTGTTTTATAAGAGTGTTTTTTGTTTTAGTGAAACGTGTTTTTATTCCCCTGTTTTTTAGTAGTGGATACAGGGATATTAGCATTTCAATAAATTTGTCGATGTCTGTGGTGAATTGCCTAGCGATGTGTATTTGGTTTGGTATACCAAATCCGTCTTCTAAGATTTATTGTAATTCTTCGAAAGATACTATATATTTATTTGGGTTTTTTTCTTCATCTCTTTTTCAACTAGTTTGAGGGAAATGTTTAGTGGTTCTCCTGGACTTAGTGCTCTTGGTTTCTTTAGTGTGGTTTTGTGAATGTTACATTTGGGTTCAGTGTGGAGGTCTCTTGGTTTATTTGTGTGCAGAGTGTGCTTGGTGGCGTGTTATTGGAATGATTTGTTTCTGTTGGTGATGAAGTGTCTGATTCGGGAGTTGGTCGTTTGTTAGTTATTGTATTTTTGTTTAAAAAAGATTCTAGATGGGTTGCAAGTTGTTTGTTTGTTGGCGTGCTTATATTTCTCTAGTTTGTGGTTTTGTTTGTTATATTGCTTGGGGTTTCATTCAGTTTCTATGAATTTTCTTTATCGTTAACTTGTTCACAATGATTACTTTGTGTGGCCCGGTTTTTTACAGATGTAGCATAGTGTAGTTTCTTCATTTAAGAATATTCTGTATTCAGTTTCTTCATAATTAATTGATATAGATGATGGGAATTGTGGTTCTTCATTAGTGTTAATAGGTATGTAAACTTGTTTCCGGAAACTCAGTATATGGGAATACTCAGTTTCTTGCATTCCAACTCTTAGAAACTCTTATTGGTGATACTAAGCGTCGACCTATATTTTTCAGTGTTTCTTCTATGACATTATGGGGGATTAGTAGATATTAGATAGAATTATTCTTTTTGCTGGTGATATAATGCGACGGACATTTATTTGGTTTCCATTTATTTCTGTTGTGTTATGGTTTATTACTATTTCATCTACCATGGGTTTTGTTTGTATATAAATACATATCCTGTTTTTTGATGCAAACTTTACATTTTTCGAACCTAGGATATTACCTATACAAATGATATAGTCTTTTATTCTTAGAGTATTTATTACATTCATAATGATTGCCCGTTCTTTTTCAGGAAACTGTCAATGATTTTTTTTTTACAATATCTGAGAAAGAGTGTGGCGGTTTGCGTTATTGGTGTAGGTAACTGTTTGTCCATATTTGTAGCGTTTATTTGTGTATTGTTTTTGTTGTTGCTAGATGTCGGATTCATGTTTAGATTGGTTTGTTTTTCTTTGGAGCGCCCCTGTACTCAGGAGGTGCTTGGTGTTTTAAACTATTGGTTTAGAGGTGGTAGTTAGTGTTAGTTTCATATTGTTTGTTTTAGATATGAGGTTAGAATAATGTGAGGGTGAGGTTTTGAGTGAGAATAAGGAGCGTGTGCTCCCATAGAGAGCTCTACCTTTTTTGTTGAAGTTTATGTATTTTTCTTCTCAGTATTCCAGTATAAAAAACTGTTTTGTTTCTAACAGATTACACGTGGTTTGCACTATGAAAATTTTACCAAAAACTGGGACTTTATCTTTTATGAGATATTTTTATTTGTTATTTCAAGTGTTTAGTTACCGCCGTTAAATCCTGTGCCTATTGCCGTATCGCGAGAACAAAGTTTGCTAGTAGATTAAACGCAATGCCGTCACAGTTTTCAATCTTTATGTATTTAATACATTTGCATAATTTGGGATTATTAAACTAGTTTGTTAAGATAACTACGTGCTTTTTTGAGACAAACCCTGACCTACCTCCGCAGAAAGCTATTCAGCAATCCATCCTCTCTTTCAGCAACCGCCGCTAAAGGCGCTCAAGCAAACCGATCCCTGCCGACAGAGAGGACTACGCCAAGATGGCGCCGCACCCAACTGGGGCTGTGTCACAGCACTTAACATGTCCAAAATTATTGTTTATATGCGTTTCATTTGCGAAAGGGAGGCAAAATAAAAGTAATAATTTTTAGCTATTTTCATCCAATTTAAGTTGCAAAAGGTGGGTTAGTTTTGATTTTGATATATGTTATTTCCAACCTTGGGTAGTCAGCGCGAGCCGCCATCTTTGATGAAAGGAACAGAAAAAGTGTTTTTAGCCCTTTTCTAAAAACAGTGGTTCGTATAAAATTTTACAAGAATAGAAAATTAAAGATCGTAATATTTTTGTTCAAAATAGGGCAGTTACAATTTTTTACCTAGGATGACCTGTCATAAAGTTATGTTAAAAAATATAGAGGGTGTTGATCACCAGGTACGAACATAAGGATTTAACATGGGATTTTAGCGATATCCTGCTCTCCTATTCATTTTACGGCAAAAACTGTTGAGTGCAAGGCTATACAGAATTAAAAGTTGAATATAAAACTGTTTTTACATCTTTTATTGTTGCTAGTTTCTTCATAATTTTAAAACTAAATTTTAAAATATTTGTTAGTTTATAGCAATAGCCATGATTTTGAATGAAATAAAGACAAAAATATTTTATTACTCTGTCAAATATTTGTAAAAAATGGATATTTACGCGAACGAAGAACGTGTCTTCATTATAAAATATTATTACGCTGGTAGTAGTTACAGAAGAGTAAGAGATTTATTTTCCGTAAAATATGAAAACATACCAATCCCTAGTTAATCAACAATTTCGAAACTTGTTAAAAACTCTCAGGATACAACTAGTGTAGGTGTGAACGAAGACAATAATAATAATAATAATTAAATAATAATAATAATTAAATAATAAGAATAACAATAATAATTACATAATAATTAATAATAATACTCAATAATAATAATAATAGTAGAAGGCGTCGGCGTTATAACCAAGAGAATGAAGAAATGGTACTAGCATCTGAGTGTAATGTGTACTATTCAACAGTTTACAACATTTTAAAAGATCATTATTATAAATCCTACAAATTTCACACTCACCAACAACTTTTTCCACACGTTTTTGAATCCAGAAACACTTTCTGTGAAATTATGCAACAGAAAATCAAATCGTGACCAGCATTTCATTTCTTCCATTTGTTTTACTGATGAGTGTATTTTTACCTTAAATAATGAACCGAATATTCAAAATACTCATGTATGGGCCAACGAAAATCCCCGAATACATGTTCATACAAACACTCAATATCCCCAGAAAAATAATATTTGGGCTGGAATTTTTAACAACAGGCCACTGGCCATTTGAAATTGTGGAAAATTTGACTTCAGATAGCTATTTGGAACTTCTGCAGTCGAAACCATGTCTTAAAATGACGTCGATACAACGTCTTAGAATGACGTCTAAACGTCTTAAAATGACGTCTAAACAACGTCTTAAAATGACGTTGCTGAGCTCCACGCTGAGACGTCTACAGGACATCTATGTGACGTCGATTTTAGGTCATTTGTGTTACTTGGGCTGGTTCAGAATCCCTGGTGTAGGGATACTTCCTTGAGGTACCCCGGATTGGATCATAATTAATATAGAAGTATCTTTCGTGAAGATATGACTAAATTAATAGGTAATATTGATGAGGTAGATAGTATTTTATTTTGTATAAAAGTCCTATATGCCAAACCCTATCGAAAGCCTGGCTTACGTTTATAAAAGCACCGTTACATACTTTTCCTTCCTCGAGGCTTTCTTCTATTTTATTTACAACTCTGTTTACTTGTTCTATGGTCGAATGTTGTTCCCGAAAATCAAATTGGTGCAGCGGGATGATATTCTTCTCTTCTTAAATGGTTTCAGGCGTTTTAGGAGGAGTTTTCCAAATAGTTTGGATAGACATGGAAGCAATAATATTGGTCTATAAGAGCCTTGGTTCATGTATAGGCTTATCTGATTTATGTATTAATATGATGTGAGCTAATTTCCATTGTATAGGAAAATACTGTAACCTGACGATAGCGTTATATATTTGTGTTATTAGTACAACTGCTTTCTTCGGGATTTCTTTTAGGATTTTAGCGGTAAGAAGGTCGTATCCAGGTGCTTTCTTTTCATTTATGAATGATATTTCTTGCTTGACTTCCATTGGTGAAAAATACTTTATTGGACCAGTGGGTTGTAATGGGGTCTCCAAGAATTGTATTATTTCATCTTCGTCTCTATTTGTTGTTGGAGAGAAAGAATGAAAGAAATTTAAATTACATAAAAAATAAACAATATTAGGTATTTAATACTTAGTCTAATAGATTTTGCTATTTATAACAGTTTACATTTGTCGTGACATTGAAAGAACTAAATTATCGATGATTTTTAAATAATTTTTGACAACGCTTTCCTACATATTCATCCACCACACTATTATTATTATCGTTTTTATTACTACGCGGGCTGTCTTTTAAGTTATGCATATAGAGCTGAAACAAAAGAGTAGATAGCTTTTAAAGACTTTGTTTTTCGAAATATTCTCCATGAAGATCAATGCACTTTTGCATGCGCTCGAACCAATTCTGGAAGCAGTTATTACACTTGTTTGTTTGTACAGTCATTTAATAAGTAATAAAATTATTTTACTAAAATAAAAATCGTCATTTTTTTCTCTTTTCAACGATGTATTACTTGTCATAAATGTATATGAAAAAATTCGAGAAAAAAAGGATAATTGAGAAATATCAGAAACTGTTTTATTAAAATGTTCTAGGTGGCTATGCGAAAATAATGACAATAAATCAGATGTTTATTTGTTACCTGTTTCACGTGGTTTGTAAAGTAACTGGAAAATGTTCATACACACCACATATTCAACGTTTGAATTTCTGCAGAAGACAGCAGGGTCGTAATTTGGAGCAAATATTTTAAGTTGTTTTACTTTATTACATTTGTAAATCTACGTTGTGAAGTTCTTTACCTGCTTACATTTTGTTTCATTTCGCATAGCCACCTAGAACATTTGAATAAAAATAGTTTCTGATAAATAATTAAATAAAAACACTTGGTTTCGTTTCACAAATAAGAGTAATAAACTTAAACTTTATTGTACAATTTCGCCAGTTACGGCATCTTCAGAAGTACAGAGTAACAAGTAACTTGTAACTGTATTAACTTGTGTTTGTCAAAACCATCCTCTGTACTTCTGAAGATGCCGTAACTGGCGAAATTGTACAATAAAGTTTAAGTTTATTGCTCTTATTTGTGAAACGAAACCAAGTGTTTTTATTTAATTATTTACAATGTTTCACCGAGTGCCAACAGCGTCATCCATTGAATTAGTTTCTGATATTTCTCAATTATCTTATTTTTTCGATTTTTTTCATATTCCTTTATGACAAGTAATACATCGTTGAAAAGAGAAAAAAATGGCGGTTTTTATTTTAGTAAAACAATTTTAGATTCCCATTTGAATAATAAAAGATGATAGTCGTATCATGTAAACCTGACTTTATAAAAAAATTCTGTACCTGTAATCAAATAGTATATTTACTATGATAAAACTGTTATATGAAGATTTTTTTTCTATTCCTTATAATAAAAAAATTAAGGGGGGGGGTTCGTCTTCCCAGATACACCCTGTATAAACACAAGGAAAAATATAAGGATGAAATACTGTTATGTATATGTTCGAATGCAATATGCAGTTAATAACACTTAATTTGACTCGCAACAATGTACAGTACATATACGTTCTCCTGCACCTACAAAATTTGCTACATGCTACTCTCGGCCAGAGAAATCAGAATTCTATTCACGTACGGTCACGGTTTATATAGGACCGTGCGGAAAGTACCTATCTTTTATTCTTTACGCACTCATTGCATTTTGCATTTGAGGCTAGCCTCAAACAGCTCCTTGTCTAGTGCAGGTATCGATAACCAGGATGAAAGCAGTATCAAAAACATTAGACATTATACTATTCATTTCGAGTATATATATAACAGGCAAGCCTCACAAGGTGTAGATTAGGTGAACTGCATTACATATTAGTTGTGGTGGTGACTTAAATTGTTCTTTTGATATTTATAAAGACAAGCATTAACGGAATAAGTTGAAATTTAATTTACATACTATTTTATATTATTTACAGCTTATTAGTTCAAATTAGTAATTTGTTAAAATGAATTCTGAGTTATTTTTTTCTTGTGAGGCAATGCCACACTTGCGTACCCTGACAAGCCGCCACTGCGTGTAAGTATTGCACAATACAAGTCAATATTATAAACAGTCTTTTATTAAAATATACCTATCCCATCATATCACAAGTGACATTTGATTAGCACCGCCTACTATGTCCCTGTATGCAAAACATAAAAGATAGCCCTCGTATGAAGAATATTGCATAAATTTTCATTTAAAATACCTTTTGATAAATGTGAAACTGACTCATTTCAAGTGGCTTCAACAGTCTTAATAAATGAAGTCGATTATTATTAGGTTAAATTTGCTTCAATAAAATTAACTTTTCATTTCAGCAAATGCTACGCTGTCTCTGTATATGATGATAGCGCCATTTATAATTTCGTATAATATAGAAACATTCGTTTTCACAGAAGGCCTTCCCACATCATTATATTTGTTTTTTAATATATTACCGGGGGTAGCCGTTACCTCAGGAGTTAGAACTTTGTTAGAATTTGAAGCTAATGGTAAATATTATTTAAAAAATTCATTCATTTTTAATTCGTATTTTTTATAAATACAGTAAACTCTGTACAATCCGGCGATTTTAGGTGGGTTTCTTACGAGAGGGACGTTAAAGCATGCGTTAAAAATGTTTTTTCAGTAAGATGCGTTTACATTCAGATACAAGATGAGAACTTGTGTGAGATACAAGTATGATGAAATAAAATTTATGTGAGCCTACAGTCCTAATGCTGGCTTCCAGTAATCCGGCAATTTCGGTAATCAAGATCGTGTCGGATTAATAAGAGTCTACTGTATAAGATGGGTTCCAGGGGAAAAGAGAAAAAGTCCTAATTTCCAAGAAGTTTCAAATCTGTTAAAATATTACGCTCACGCGCATATACATACAGACATCATACAAATAATAAAATCACATTATATGGACCCTAAAATCTATTTATTCATTAAAAACTGACTGAATATTTTGACCAATACCTTCCTTACCTGAAGGCGACGGACGGTAAAAAGTAAAAAAAAAACATATATTTATCAACACAATTTCTGGATATACTAATACTGTCAATCTGCGTTACTTGCAGACTTCATTAATGACGACCAGAGCTGGGACCAGCACTCAAAATAAGTATTTAAGTACTAAAAACTTGAAAGAAAAGTATGTATTGGAAATACTAAGTAAAATAATACTTCAAATACTTTTTTCGAGTACTTAGAGGGTGGGTTGAAGAGTTTCCGGAATGACATATATATATAGGTGAGTCACCGAATTCGCCGTCTTCGATATCTCCCTTGTCGTTAGAAATACAGCATAAGTTTATTAACAGAATTTATTCGTCTACTCAAGGAGCATAACGTAAAATTATTTTTACGTATACAGGGTGTTGCATTACGGCTCGGCGAGAATTGTTTGTCTTTTTTTAAATGGAACATCCTATATATTTTTATATATTTTGAATTTTATTTTATTCACCTATATGAACATATGAATTTTGTTTTAGTTTTCCACGGCGTTGCCAAGTTATTCCGTTTTTTCTCTAAAAAAAGACCGAATACACGCATTGCTTTATAAAGGCTTACTGAAGTTATTTTAATAGTAAGAATTAAGAATTTTCTTTTCTGTATAAATGTAATTATACTCTATGTTCTGACATATTTTTTTTGAAATGTAATAATACAGGCTGTTCAATAAACCGAATCAAATGTGCTCAATTTCAAATGACTATAACTCGTCATTTTCAAATGGAACACCTATATTTTATTATTCAGTTGTGTGTATTTTTGTATTATCTTCATATGTTATTAATGGTATCCCATGCCTAAAATCAATAATTTTGGATATTTTCACCATTTTTCTCTAAATTTATATATTCACTTAAAAATTAAATCTAGTATACCATTGATATTTTTTTTGAATAAGAAACAATTGCAGTAATGATAGTATTTTCATTAGCCAGGTTGTTATTAATAACAGTGGGATTAAGTAAATTAATTTATTAATATGAGTCTCTCACAAGAAGAACTTACGAATATGGTATACGCACTTAGAGAAGCGGAAAGAAACCCTCTTTTGATCAGCATACACCATATTCGTAAGTTCTTCTTGCGAGAGACTCATATTAATAAACTAATTTACTTAATCCCTCTGTTATTAATAATAACCTGGCTAATGAAAATACTATCATTACTGCAATTGTTTTTTATTCAAAAAACAATATCCATGGTATACTAGATTTAAATTTTAGTTAAATTTATAAATTTAGAGAAAAATGGTGAAAATCTCCGAAATTATTAGTTTTAGGCATGGGATACCCTTAATAACATATGAAGATAATACAAAAATACACACGACTGAATAATAAAATATAGGGTGTTCCATTTGAAAATGACGAGTTATAGTCATTTGAAATTGAGCACATTTGATTCGCTTTATTAAACAGCCTGTATAATTATATTAAAAAAAAATATGTCAGAACATAGAGTATAATTACAGTTATATAGAAAAGAAAATTCTTAATTCTTACTATTAAAATAACTTCAGTAAGCCTTTATAAAGCAATGCGTGTATTCGGTCTTTTTTAGAGAAAAAACGGATATACATAGAATCGCGGAACCACGTAGAAGTTCAGGGATCGCGGTTATTAAATTTTCGTCTGATACTTCGTAGCTGAGTTTTGCCTCTTCCAGCCGTTCGAGAAACATGACGGCATCGGTTTTCCCATCAAAGGAAATGTTCCATTTACGGACTAATTAACTGGTTGAACGAATAAGCAGTGCTTTGTCTAACACAGGTTTTGGTTCAACGTTACTTTGTGATATAGTATTTGGGCCTGCCTTAGCCTCGACATTCATAAGGTCTTGTGCTTGGCGAACAAGCGAAACTAGTCGCTGTTGGAGTTCTTCCACCGTACCTTCTGCTACTAGGCCAAACTTTTGTAATTCTTCTTTTTTCAATTTATATATCCAGCTAGTTTTAGTTGGAGCGGTATCAATATCTTCGTTTCCCATTATTTCTTTTTGTCAATAAAAGTCCCTGCTCAGGCGCCAATTTTGTAACGCTATTTCGCTCGGACGCGAAATTGTAGCGTGGAACGACGTCTTTCTGTTGTCTCTGTGCTGTAGAACGGTTTGCTCGGACGCCAATCTGTCGGTCGGAAACACAGCACTAGGAGAGATGGTTCACGGTGCAGGACGCTCTAGCAGCGTCGCTAAATTATTGCTCAACCGCCAAAAGGATTCTTGATAGCTCAACGGAAATAGAGTTCGGTTTTATTTACCACAAAAAGAAATTATAGTAACTTTAAATAATTTTAAACGTATTTACAGATAGTGATAACAAAACATGGAAAATAAAAATGCAGAAATAAATGATATCCTACCATAGAACAGGTAATATTTGCAAGCTGGTTCCGCTCTGATAAATGGTCGACAATAAACGGGCCACGATGATAAAGAAGAGAATAAAATAATAAAAAGATGAGAGCAACGCGGTCCGACCGGGCAACCACGGTACGACCGGGTAACAATGGCACATACCAAAGTTGCGGCAATACGAACGGGTAACGATGGCACACACCAAAGTTACGGGAAGACGGTAAGGACGGAAAACAATGGCATACACCAAAGTTGCGGGAACACGGTACGAACGAGTAACAATGGCACACATCAAAGTTAAGGGCACGCGATACGGCGTCAGTATCGCAACACTCCAACACTAACCACGGATATGCTATTTCGTTTAACGATGGCACCCACCAAAGCTAAACGATGAAGGCAAACGGACAGAGTAAAAATCTTACTCACTAGCTTAGGGCTCAGAGGACCACAGCTATCGGCACACACCAAAAGCTAACTTTAACTCGGCAGAGAGCACACACTCTCTGAATAAACTGTCGTTTGGGCCCGTATTTATAGCACGAAAAACCGTTAAAAACTACAAAATAGGTTTAAACATGATTTTAACCATCTTGCAAATACTTGCCATGTTCGAAACATTTTATAAAAAAAAATGACACGTCACGAGGAATCGAACCAGTAAAGCACTCTAGCCGCTCGACTACGCCGCACCTGATATGTACAGACAGCAATCATAAATATTAACAGTGCAAAAATATTTATTAATACAACAAAAAAATTATTCATTTACAACAATAGAAGCGTAATGCAATATATTCACTATATTGTATATGTGTTTTACCTATTTACAGAACAAATAAAAAAATAAAAAATATTTTGATATTGAGATTTGAACCAGTGAACCCTACAATCAGATGCTGACCACAATGCTAACGCGCTAGCTATTAGGCTACGGCGGTAAAGTTACAAGAATGACAAGAATTATATTTTATTTTTCTACATAGTCCCCTCTTAGGTCAACACACTTGGTCCAACGTTTTTCTAGCTTTTCGATTTTCTCCCGAAAATGGTTTTCTTTGAGGTTCTCAAAATAAGCATTTACTGCTTCGATAGCTTTATTGTTGGATCGAAATCTTTTTCCAGCGAGGAACGTTTTCAGTTTCGGGAAAAGATGAAAGCCAAATCGGATGAGTACGGTGGATGGGGGCGATTTCAAACCTCAATTCGGTCAATTTTTGTTGAACAATACGAATTGCATTGTCGTGGTGAAACATTTTTTTCTTTGCCATTCCTGGGCGTTTTCTTCAATTACTTGTGTAAAAGTGTGGCGTAGTATTGTCCTGTTACTGGTTTTCCTTTATCAAGATAATCAATTAGCAGAATGCCTTTGGCGTCACATAATACTGACGCCAACACCTTTCCTGCCGATTGAACTGACTTCGTTTTCTTGGGGGCCAACTCACATCATGTTCAATCCACGCTTTCGACTGAATTTTCGTCCCTGGAGTGTAGTGATGTATCCAAGTTTCTTCAATGGTCATAAAACGTCTTTTAAAATCGACCGAATTTTTCTTAAACAACTCCAATTTTCGGCTGAAATTCGTGCCTGAATGCGCTTTTGCTTCGAACTAAACAAATACAGCACCCACCTGGCGTACATTTTTCTCATGCCCAGCTCTTTATATAAAATATGAATTACACGTTCATAAGAGATCCCTATGGCTTCCTCAATCTCACACACTTTCATTCGGCGATCTTCCAAAACCATATCATGGACTTTATCCACAATTTCTGGTGTGGTAGCCGATTTTGGGTGTGTGTTCGGCCAAGTTTAAAATCCGAATCCCAGAAACTCACCATGAAAAACGAAGGTGAAGCATTCCCAAGGTCAGCATCCAATCTGTTGCTGATATCCGTTGCCTTGTTTCCTTCCAAATAAAAAACACTTGGATCACCGCACGAACTTCGTTTTTATTCATTATCGATTTAACGCCTAGGGAGATCGATACAGACGCTTTTCACGATTAGACTGATAGATGGATTGTACTTAAATTTCTTGACAGTTCATATGAAGAGTTAAACAAAACAACGACATAAGATTGTTTTTTAAAACGAAGGTCTTCTTAGTACTTCCGGAAACTTTTCAATACACCCACGTATACCTATTTAAAAAAAAACAGTATATTGTGAAGAAGTAATAGTGCACGAAGCTATGCTATAAAAAAGACTTTATTCACATAAAGTGGTTTAAATATTTTGGTTTTACAGTTCACAATCCAGAAAAAACAACATGGGCGTAGTATTTAAAATAAACTCCATAAGAACTTTCATATTAGGCATCGCTATTAAAAATCAAACTTCGCATATTGCGATCAATATGTTTACATTACACATATAGAAGAGGAAAAATTCTATAATATCGATGAGCAAGTAGAAATACCATTTAATAAACAAACTCTTCGATATATTTCATGTTGATTATAAACTGTAGATATCGAAAACTTTACTACCGATCCTTGTTCTTGTTCAAACCCGAGTTGACAAGAGTGCACAAAACACACAGTATTGGTCTTGCGCATACGCATACATGAAATATTTAGTATTTAGAGTAATTATTTCAGATAAAAAAGCTTCAAATAAAAGTTATAGAGCATAAAATGTTGTATTCCTTATAACGGCAAAAATTAGGTATCAAAATGTCGAAAATCACCTCAAAAATAGTAATAGCCATGGAATTGAGACAAAATAAATAACGGTTTATCTGTCATGTTAGGGTAATTCATTTTTATTAGGTATATCGAGTTTCTGTTCCAGTTAACAATTATCTGTTAATTTAAATTGATATTTGTGCACTTGAACAGAAATTATACATAATAACAATAAATTAACCTAGCTTGACAGATAAATCGTTAATATTTGATAATTTTCAATTTCATGGTTATTTTCATACCTAATTTCTGCCCATGTAAGGTACACAAAATTAATTTTCGGATGCATAATTTTATTCCGTACATATTTTATTTGAAGCTTTTTTACCTAAAATAATTAGGGAAGCAGGAAATTACGAAAATCTAATTTTATATGTTAAAGTACTATGTTCGGCTGTGCCAGTCACCACCCTGTATAAGTTACTTTAAGTACTTTTGGATTTTACAAGAAAAAAGTATTTAAGTACAGTATTAAATACTAATTTTGAAAGATATTTTAAGTATTGTAAATACTGAAAGTATTTAAAATAATACATCCAGTATTTCTACTTTAAGTAGTTCCTAGTTCTGATGACGACCTATCTGTACCGTATGTAAATTTCATAAAAATATATTAAAATTGACTTTTTACCTCTCGTCACCAAAGGTAAGTTTTACTTTTGCCCTGGACCCTTTATTACTCGTGGCAAAAAAAAACCGGACTCTTAAAAAAAGTTTTTATCGACTTGTAACAAATGAAATATGGATTTATTTGTTATGTTTTTAATTAAAATATGAATAACTAATCTATAAAGTAAGATTAGAAAAAAAATAGTTTGGCAAACACTTTAGTAAGAAAAGCTCCTAAAACAGAAAAATGAACAAAAGTAGCAAAATTATTTTTCATTATTAATTAGGTATGATTTATTTTAAGTAATAGTGTGTATTGCTTCCCCGAGCTGCGAAAACTGCTGCCGTATAGTTTGGTAAACTTTCAATACAGTTGGTAACTCTTCGTGCTAATTATTTCTCCATTCGGATTATCGATGCTGAACGCTCTGTATTAACGTACTCCCATAGTAATAATTAAATATTGACTTATTTTATATGCTGCTATGTCGTACGTGCATGGTCTCAACTTTTAGGGTGAAATTCATGGAAACAAATGGAGCAAAAGGTACTACGGACTCAACCTAGCATTTTATATTTTACGTAACTTCCGTCAACCCACCATATTTAACCAAAACAATATTTCAATACATCGAAATCAGTCCATATAATTTTACTATGTTAAAATATAAACATAATGGTTACGTTCGGCATTAACATCTACGGATTGAGCAGAGCTCGTTGGTCACGTGACGGATTTCACACATGTTAATCTAATGCCGAACGCTCCAGATTCATAGTTTAGGCGGGAAATTATAATACACACATGTGTAAGTAGGGCTGTTTCGAATTTTGGTATTTCCTATCAATTAGTTGTCACTTGTCAGTAGCAACAGAAGTAAACGGTGAGTGAACTTATTAAATAGTTTTTCATTGCATTAAAATATTCTATATTTCTAAAAGTTTTCTTAGTATTTATTAATTTAATTCTGTAGGTATTATTATAAAATAGATAAATGCATGATCATGAGTACGGACGAATTCAAGATGATAATAAAATTTGCATATGACATGAAACAAGCTTTAACTGAACGCAAAGGGCACATATATAAATTTAATTCTTTGTTCATCCTGACTGGCTACTAATGTAGAACTGAGTCACTTACTAGTTCAAATTTCTTGGAACACATCTGGTGACAACATGGTCAAGAATTCTAAGAACTACCCTTCGCCGGTTTAAATTTTTGTTCGCCTCGCCAATATCTGCGCGGGAATTTTTAACTGACCCTCTACAAAAATGACAGTTCAGATTGGCTTATACGCATGCTCAAAATCGAGAGCTCAGGATGCTCGATGACCAAGCGCCGAGCACACAAAGCGAGCTCTAGATACTCAGCGAGTTCAATGCCGAACGCTATAGATCGCTCTGATGTCAATGCCGAACGCAATCGAGGGCTCTGAGCGCTAGAAATGTTAATGCCGAACGTATCCAACATAAAATGTACAACGGATATGTTGTGCGTCGTCAACTAGCTTCAATGTAATGTAGTAAACAATGTTTCATTTTATTGTGTTGGCAACACTGAGCCAAAGCCTGTCAAGTTTTCAGTGTGTGTAAATAATAACTTTTCGTTACCGAAACCCATTTCCCATCACATACTATGTGACGATATGTACCTCGTCTCAGTATTGTTGTTATTTTGAAATACAATTGTAGTCAACCTCAAACGATGTAAGATCGTAAATGAATCGCCACATGCCGGAATTATAACCTAGTCAGAGATTTGCAAATAAATGTATGTTTTACTTACCTATGTACTGTAAAACCATGATACCAAGTTTGTACATTGATGTTATACTGTTTATTGATTGTAGATAATATTTGACAAACATTTGTGTTCACATTTATTTAACCGCTAGAACTGCCAGTTATGTAGGCTATATATTCATCGCCGAGAATTGAGCAGCGTTTGTCAATGGCATGCTCAATTATTATTATTATTATAAAATATTTTTACTGTCATTCAAACCGACATTAAATCAAAAAACTAGTATGTTATAGAAGACTAATTAACGGATTTTATATAAAAATTTGAAAATTATTTACCAGGCAGATTTCATTTTATTGCCACTAGAAAATTATAATCTGAAGATATGATAAATAGGTAGAAATATATTTGACAACATGTACAAGCGTTACAGATGGAGTATCAGTTAGCAATGCCCACTTTTTTATTAGCGAATAAGAGGTGTTTTTTGGTTAAAGGAATTTCAGACGTACATTCGAAGGAAATATATTTTAAATGGGTATTTTACGTCAAAAGCATGAAAACTTTAAACAATATGATACTTCTTTTGTTAGTTTAAGAAAGAAATATGTTAATTTATTTTGCAGTTTCGATTTATAGTTTAGAATTAGTAATATATCTCAAAATATCTTATTACTTTTATACCCGAATGTACCAATAAATGTGGGTGTTGAGACACAGAGCGAGAAGGGGCTGGGGCCTACAGAGTTCGGCTCTCAAAAAATAACTCGAAGGACCAATGATGCTTGAGAGCCCTAATCCCCAGCAGTTAATAGTGTTGACCTCTGATGCGCCTACTGTTGATGGTAAATTGATATAGGAACTGTGAAATGTGCGCTGGTTCAGTGACGTGTCGGTAGATTGGGATAATTTCGTGGCGGTGTAAATGGGTGTGAAACTAAAGATGTATGTGATGATTGTCTGTGACAATGTATGTAAAGCAAACAGAAAGTAAATACGAGGAGGAGTAAATAAGGGTAGACACTCTTCACCTGCACGAGCGATATGCAGGACTTACACAAGATGGTAGCTCTTAGGACAGATAGGATATAAACACAAAGGGCCAAAAGGTTGAATTAGGATAACGAAGCTAAAGCCAAACTCTTATTCCTAACAACAGCACAGAAAACGAAGCAAAATTAGAACAAATATATATATAGCAGAACTAGCTCTTACAAAACAGAATTGTAAATATGGTAGACTTATGGCCGATAGTATAAAGGTCGATTAAATATGTGTTAAACAACAGTTAAGCAAACGGAGTTTATTTAGTGAACTTAGGTTAATTATATTTGGGTGGTATAACATTAAAATGAACTGGAGTCAATGGGGACTTATACAATTCAAATATTTTGGTCGCCATCTAGTGTGTAAAAAAGTATTTAATAATTAGTTATGTAGTGAGCAAGATTTAGCTCTAAGTTTGACGTTTATCACGTGATCCATATTTGGTCCCACGTGATCACAACAACCATTGTATGAAAAGAAAGCCGTTAGGTTAGATAGTCTGTGATAAACATGTCTAAGACTGAACACGGAAGTTGAAATAATATGATTAATATAAATTGAATATGAATTAGTAATGTATTTACAGGAACCTGTGATAAAAAAGGAAGTTTAATTATGTACAAAATAACAATAAAATGACGCAAACCTATGTTTGTAAGGTGGACAAACATAATCAAACTTATTTTGGAAAAACAAGTACAGCAACTCAAGCAACTTTAATAAAGCTGTCTACTAATAAAGAGACACAAGTTTATATTAATAAAAACACATATAAAAATTGATAATAAGCAGAACAATTCCACACAAACAGAAATAAAGATTAATAAGGAAAGTAGTACCCAAACAGTCAACAATTATTATGTAAGAAAGTTATTTGGTGCTGTAGAGACATCGAGAAATGAAACTAAATTTGTCAATAATTGGAAACTAAATTATAATTTATTAAGCAATGATGCTGTAAAATTTATATATTTCACCGGCTTATTAGTAGAACATTTTAATGTTCTATGATTTGTTAAATCCCACAGTTATGCCAAAGTTGAAATACAGATATTTCCAAAAAAACGTCAAAGAAAACTAATTTAATAATTTAACATCCAGAGACAAATTATGTATGACTTTAATAAGATTAAGACGTGGATATACACTGAACGAAATTTCATTATTTTTTCCGTCTCTCTCAACAGTGGAATTTGTAGTGTTTACATAGATTCAGTTCATGTTTTTTTCAAATTGAAACGATGAAATCGAATTTGTTTTCCCTCCGTGAGAATCAGAAAGATTTGATTCCGCAATGTTTCATTAATAACAATCACTACACACATAGAGTTAAGAATAAATACTCAGTCAACATAATAACTTAACCAAACTTTGCTGTCTAAATAACAAATTATTGGATCAACGGGGAGGTGCTGAAGAGGGAAAGCATTTGATCGACTCGGCCATGGTATATCACCTCGCTCTTTCTAAAAATTTCTTGTCCCTTTCTAAATTGAGTAGAGGGAGGTCCGCTGCCGATCCGACGCCGATGACGTCAAAATCATAAGTCCCCATTAAACGTAGTTTATCCCTTACTCAGTCGGTAATATTTCATGCAGCTCACTTCTCGTCATTCTATCTGTCAATTTAATTTTTTGAAGTTTTGTTCGCGCGTGGGTCTAAGGTCTAAGTATTTGAAAAATACCTACATAATACTTTTTCTACGTAAAAATATAAAATGAACAAAAAGCAGTGATCTAAGAATTTTGATGAAGAAGAAAGACTGTCATTAATAGAAATAATGCAAGAATAAATATTATTGAAAATAAAAAAGCTGACTCGGCAACAAATAATTTGAAAATAAAATCATGAACCGAAATTGCTGTAATATGTAATGTGTAAAAAATCTAAAACTGTTCGTTTTTCAAAACGGAACGGCAATTTAAATTCAACATCATTATATATTTCGAAAGGATTTCTCCTTTCCCGAAATATTCGGGGCTGTTTACTCATTAAATGTATATTCATTATATGTTCGTCGTCACTATTAGAACTTGAATCGTACGTCAACATTTTTACTCTAGAATATAAAAAGCATATAATTTAAATGAATTATAAAATATATGCTAATGCACTTAACTTACCAAAATATTAATTAAGTATATCAATATACTTTCTTAAAATATTATTAACAACATTGACAGTTATAATTATGAATGATATTCAGCGTTATTCAGAATATAAAAACGTCAGTTATTATTTAAACTCAATTTGAACGGATGAAATCGGCCGCTCAAGTCAAACGTAGTTTAAACTAAAGTCAAAAGCTAATTTTGTTTTATACTATTGAAATTTTACTTGAACCTAGTTCAATATAAGTTAAACTGAGTTCAATAATTGAACTATGTTTATACTATCGGGCATTAGTAACGAAGTTGACTCCTATACTAATTGAAAACTAAATACAGTAAAATATAAAGTGCCGCGTATTAACAAATGAACGTCGATTTATTATATGTGAATTTATAAATAAATTATGAGAAGTATAATGGTTAATAAATACTAAAAAATAATCTAAAATTAAATAGCAAAGTTGCACAAATAAGCAAAGAATTATAAGGATAATATGTGCACTTAATACCGTAAGATTAACCCACAAGCAAACAAACGACAATTTAAATACAATCGAGTGATTATATATTGTTTATAGTTAAGTTGTAATTCCTAACTAAATGTGCAAATATTGCGAACAAGATGCCTTATTAATTGTGCCAAAATGAGACTAAATAAATAACAATACAGCGAATAGATAATATAAGAGTTTGTAAGAATAGGAAATGAATTAACAAGAGTACAAATGCGTGTCAAATGGAAATACACTACTCTGAACTAAGATATCGCCAGCACATAATATAAACGGTAATATATATGTGAGTTATTGACAAAGATTACAGATTATATTCACAATGCAATTGATAATTAAGATGAACGTAAAGCAGAATATTTTATACTACAAAATTTGGTTAAAGAATAGTGCACATGTAAAATTGTATTTTATAATGTATAAGAGTAAGTACTTACTGTGTTGTAGATGTGAAAAAGTGTTTAAAGAATACCTGATATTCGTGTAATGATTGTGTGTACTTGCAACATCGAGGGCGTAGCCAGGATTTCGATAGGGGGGGGGGGGGGGCAACTTATTTGAGAACCAAAGATGTATAGGTAATGAATCTAAATTAAAGCCAATGTCCTTCTCATTTTCTATCAACATTTTCCTGTGGACACTCAGTATACATAATCCTGGAAATTTAAGCATTATATTAATTTATAATTTTATTCTATTTTTAGTTTATTCATTTACCATTTAAACGATTTTCTGTCATAGTTGAACGAAGCCAAGTTTTCACTCTTCTTAACGTACTGAAGGTCCTTTCTATCGAGCTTGTTGTACATGGTAACGCTAGGGCAATATTAAGAGCAAGTTTTGTTGTTGGGAAAAAAATATCTGCTTCTTGCAAGACATCGTTTAAATCCATTTTAACTGTAGTGACTATGCCCTTGTGCAACATGTCAAGTTGTGCAGAATGTGCAATGCAGTTCCATGTGCAGTCAAATATGCAGATATGTTTGCCGAATAACAAAGAGGACTGCAGATGCGTAGAAATTAAATGTACGTGCTGGAAATAACTACATATGTACTGAAAGAAAATATTAATAAAATATATTGATGTGAAAGTGGTGAGAAAATCACATGCGTAAAGCACTGGAAATAACACGCCAGCGTAGCGTAAATATACAAAAAAGGCACTATAAAAACATTTTAGCGTAAAAATAAATGTATAAATTAGTTCAGTATAACAATAACTATGAGAATTATTGCGCGAAGGTGTAAATAAAAATGCAGAATACGTGTGATCATTTAAACAGATCGACAGCGACTTTTTGTGTGTGGAAAAGACTGCGAACATGAAAGCGAGAGGATATGACATTATTGCGCTTGGTTAGGTGCGCAAAGTACAGACTCTCGAAACTATCGCCAGATGCCGCAAGTGGTCCGAACAGTGGGAATACTTCAAAATTCAAACTATTTTTCAAAAGTTTGTATAGAAAAAGATATGATTTACTAAGTATTATTACTAATAACATTGTAAATATAGAAGCAAAATATTTCCTTCCGCCTTTCCATAATGATGATAAATAATGTGAAAAATAAAATAACTTATTTGAACCCAAATTTGAAAAAAATATATGAATGGAAACAAAGGTATTGTGAAAATAAAATTTAAAAAATCAAATTTCAAAAAACAATATTTATTTAATTTGAGAGTTAGACTAAATTCTCTCAAACTCTTTAGTTACACGTGGTTTATATAACAACATTTTGAGATAAATCCATTTTCTGCATATATTGTATTCAGTGTTTGAAAATTAATTCCACTATTTGTAATTTTTTGAAATTATACCTCTTAAAACCTTCAAAGTTTGTAATATAATTGTAACTTCTTATAACTTAGTTTCATTGTTGACTGCTACTACAAATGTACATACTGTATCTTTTATAAATTTTGCTTTAATCGTAAACGATTGGACTTTTTCACAATTTACACGTAGTCAAAATTAAAATCGAAGCTCAACGTAAAACTAAATATTAAAATATCTCTTTCTTTGTCTAAGCGCGACGTTGCTACAGTTATTCTTCAACATTCATACTTTAGTATGACTATATTGGAATACGACTGGTATAGTTCAAAGGAAAAGAAAAATCATTTGTTACAGTGTTTGATATCAGCTTTTAACTATTTTTACACAATTTGTGTATATAATATAATGTTAAAAAATATAAAGTATTGCAAATATAAACTGCATTAACTTAATTTTTATTTTGAACATAGAACAAGTTTTTGAATAGGTACACTCGAGTGACAACTACCTTAATGTATTTTACGACAAACTGTGACTGCCTGAAATTATTCTATTAAATTATTTTTTGTTGAAGGAGCGCTCGCAGCGCCACTAGTCATCTGTTAAAGTTTCGCCCTTCTTCAAAATATACGAGATTTCTCTTGATTTACCATATCTCGGGTTTAAGGTAGTTGTCACTCGAGTGTACCGATTAAAAACTTGTTCTATGTTCAAAATAAAAATTAAGCTAATGCAGTTTATATTTGCAATAATCAATATTTTTTAACATTATATTATATACATAGATTGTGTAAAAATTGTTAAAAGTTTATATCAAAGACTGTAAAGCCGGCTTCCCACGGCCTGTGGCGCGTACACGCCACTACCTGGTTTAGCGCGCAACGGGCCATGGGAAGGGGCAGCGCGTGGCGCGTTCGCGCCGCCCGTCCTTTCCCATCATTTGTCGGTAAATGTTGCACGCGTCAAAAGAAACCCTCGGCGCGAGATGGCGCGGCGTTTGCAAGTATGCCCATGGCCTGTGCTTGCTTGTCCCTACACGCGTTCTTTTCTTGCAGTATAGCAGGCAGTATAGTTTCATCAGCGTTGTTGTACAGTGTATTAATATATCGTACATGTTTATTATGGACAAACGATATTATTATTGAATTCCTGGACTTATTCCAAAATGAACCAGCAATTTGGAACCCCAGACATGAGAAACATAAAGAACGAAATGCAATTCACGATGCGTGAGTTCGAATTAAGGAAAAAATGACTGTAGATTTTCCTATGGAGGAAATTAAAAAAAAAAATATTCAGCGTCTTTTCTGTTTGATTTTATTTTGTTTTAAAATTTCGCCCGACAATAAAACACATGTAGCTGCACACACAGTAATCTTTCTCTGTTGTCTATTCATAATGAACTGTATTACTGCATAAGCGTCAAATTATCTCAAAATCAAGATGGCGGGTGCCTCGGTTAGGCCCGTGCATGCTTGCGCGCGCTGCACGTACTACGCGCCAACGCGCCGTGGGAATGATCGAGGCGTGTAGAAGCCCGTGGAGCGAAGCGCGTCTACTCAGGTAGTGGCGCGTCGCGCCACAGGCCGTGGGAAGCCAGCTTAACAGACGAATTTTCTTTATTTTTCCGTAGAAAAGTTTTTTTTTGAACTGTACCACTCGCACTAACACATACAAAAGTGTCGTATTCCAATTTACTGACACAACAGCACGAGTGTTGAAAAATAACTGTGGCAACGTCGCACTTAGACAAGGACAGAAATATTTGGTTTGGTTTCAGAGCTTGAATTTTAATTTTGACATATGTGAAAATGTCGAACCGTGTACGGTTTTCAGAGGTATAATAACAAAAAACATTTTGAAACACTAAGTAGAATATATACAGAAAATGGAAGAAAAAGTGTAATTCAATTTTTATCAGAAATTGTAACCGGTAACACGAAACCACGTATAACCAAAAACAAAAGAATTTTAAACAAAATTGTTGATTTTTTAAGTAAAAATCAATAATTTTGTCTAAAATTCAATTTAATATAAACTCAAACTAAATAAATATTGTTTTTTTTTAATGTTATATTTGTTTTATATTTTATCTTTGTGCTAAAAAAATACATTTAATAAATATTTATATAGGTATATATCTTTATTCATTCATGTTATTTTACTTTTTCAGACTATTTATCATCGTTATTTCAAAGGAAGGGCAGTAGGAAATATTTATCTCGTATATTTACATTGTTATTAGTTGTCTAGTCAATTTTATCTTTTTCTAGACAAACGCTTAAAAACTAATTTGAATTTTGAAGTTTTCCCACATTTATTGGTACATTCAGGCATAAAAGTAATCAGATGTTTTGAGATATAATACTAGTTCTAAACTACAAATCGGAACTGCAAAACAAATTAATATATTTCTTTCTTAAAATTACGAAAGTAATATTATACTGTTTGAACTTTTTATGCTTTTCACGTAAAATACCCATATAAAAAATATTTCCTTCGAATGTACGTTTGAAATTCCTTTAACCACAGAACACATCTTATTCGCTAATACCACAGTAGGCGTTGTTAACTGACACTTCATCTGGAGAACTTGTACATGGTTGTCAAGTATTATTCTACCGATTTATCGTATCTTCAGATTATAATTTTCTAGAGGCAATAAAATTAAATCTGGGTGGTAAATAATTTTCAAATTTTTACATAGAATCCGTTAATTGGTTATCTATAACATACTAGTTTTTCGATTAAATGTCATAATTGATATAAAAGTTATAATTTAAAATGTTGTGTTTATTTTGCAATTTCCTATTCTTCACGTGTTAAAAAGGCCAAATTTAATTGCAAATATCTCAGGTACCGCTTGGTCAATTGTTTTAAAACTTGGAGAGCAGGTAGATTATACTGCAGATGAGATGTACTTAAAATTTCAATTAATTCTGTTGAAAATGATTTCACGATATAACTACCTTAAAAACCCGCGCATCGTCCATAGAAATCAGTTCTTCCGAGTCGAGCTTGACAACTGAGCTCCTTGGCGAGAACGTCCGAGTCGTAGAATTGTACCGCCGATGTTCTAAGTCGAGTTTGGTGATTAAATGCACCACTCGCCGAGATAAACCGCCGGCCGTATGTCTGACACCTTATGTAGAGGAGTCCGTTTGTACTTCATTTTTTATTAGATATTTTCATTTGTTATTTCAAGTGTTTACTTATCACTGCCAAATCCTGTGCCTATTGCCGTATCACGGGAGCACAGTTTGTCAGTAGATTAAACGCAGTGCCGTCACAGTTTTCACAAAGGGTTTTCATTCTTTATTTATTTACATTACATTTTACATACGTTGGGAATAATAAACCGGTTGGTTGAGACAAACCCTGACCTTCCTCCGCAGAAAGCTATCCAGCAATCCATCCTGTCTTTCAGCAACCGCCGCCGAAGGTGCCTGAGCAAACCGATCCCTAGCGACTGAGAGAACTTGACCAAGATGGTGCCGCAACCAACCGAGCCAGCGTCATAACTACCATTGTCAAATGGTGTTTTTCAGGAAATGTAATATTCTGAAAACTGTTCTCCTGACCTCTTACATGCGTATTCTTGTTCATCAAATGAATACGGACAGAAACGATTGAAATTTTCAAAACAGACAATTTTGCACACATTTAAGTTTTCTTGTTTTTGTCTTCATAAATAAAGTGTTTGCTACACTTTTCTATTTTATAATCTTACTTTGCAGGTCAGTTGTTAATTTTTTTAATATAAAAATAACAAATATACCCATATTTTGTTTGTTACAATTCGATACAAACTTTTTTCAAGTGTTTTTTTTGGCTATGAGTGTATTTAACAATGCTGATTATATTAATATGAATATTTTTTTTTAAAAAAAAGGACCAGGAGTCACATGGAGTACTCTTGCTTCGAAAACAACTCAACGGATTACTCATCTAGCGATGCTAACAGTATTCTTTATCTTAATATTGAGTACTATAATTATGACTCTTCTCGTATATTATATACAAGAAGTTCTGCAAACTACAAATTGCTTTAATCCTTTATTGAAATTATTCAAGGTAAGTTTTTTTCAATTATTATTTATAATTAGTTATTTTCTCTACACAACAAAATTTAATAAAATAGAATTCTTTTGGCTTGTATAGAATTCTATTTTTAATTTTTTCTATAGCATAATTAATAGAGTATGCTGTCGGCTCTCGGTGAAACATTTTTTAATTAATAATTCTGTAAAATTATGTTCAGTAATAATAACGAATTTGAAATACATTTGTATCTAGGTATTGTTTTCGTAGTTTTTAATTACCAAATTAAGATCAGTTTAAATATTTATCACATATTGTAACGTTTATCAAATTAGCAGTGCAGTATGTGAGGAATAATAAAAAGACAAATACAGATGAACTCGAATATAACGTACCTACCCCAGATATAACGAAAGGTCGCTTATAATGAACAAAAATAATTTCCCTGAACACAAATCTTATATTTACCATGTATTTATGCTTTCTTATAACGAATCATTTATAGCGAATGCTCGCATATAACCAATTTTTCAGCGAAGAATTGCAATAATTCTCGGTTATAACGAACTATGTAGGTTACGCAACAATAATATATTTGTACTTAATTGGTACTCCATTTTGTATTAATAAAAATAAAATGATATAAACATATTCGCATAATAAATATTTCATAATTATGAATTATATACCTACTTACATATCTATCCTTCTATAGGATTTTTTCTAAATAGTCGGGAGACGTCATCGACTGATGAAAACATTACAGTGAGCCGTCGCGGGACGCTTGGCAGATGTGAAACATCGAAATTTGTTTTTATTGAAGTATTTATTGCTCGAAACGACACTGCTTCTTCAAATTCGCTCCGATACGCCAATATACACATACATAAGTAAAGTGGTGAGCGTGTAGCAGAGCTGGGACCAGTACTCAAAAAAAGTATTTAAGTACTAAATACTAAATACTCACAAGAAAAGTATTTAAATACTACGTAAAGTAATACTTTAAGTACATGTTTTTACCTACTTACAGTACCAGTACTAAGTATTTTTTAATGAAATCAGTTAAAACAATATGACAAAAATTATCGAGTTTAGGACATGTTTGTATATCACTCTCATCCAATAAGACAGTTAATAATACATACCTATTAAAAAAAATCTGATGTGACCAACACAGTACCTCCCGCCATTTATCTATGTATATAATTTTTATATTACTTTATAAATTTATCCATACAATGTATAGAAAAAGTATTAAAGCAAACTTGTAGAAAATGGAATAATCTTTAATTTTTATAATAACAAATTGAGAAAAAATTACATTTAAAGGTATTTTTTGAAGAAATACTATCTTGAGCTTCAAGTAAACTGCCATTTCCGGTTATCCGATTGCCACCAAAATTTAATCAGATATTTCCATATTAGAATAAGGTAGAAATACATGGTTTCAAAACTTTCTGAATGATAGTATTTGAGTTAGAGCGTATACATGATCCACACACACACACGCACACGCACACACACACACACACACACGCAGACATCATCGTGAAAATGTTAAAAATGGATTCTAAGAACCTTAAAACGTGGTCATTTACCAAAATCTCGATATTCGATTTTTAGCACGATCCCTATACCTCCCTTACCATGAATAGCGGGAGGTAAAAAGTATATAAAATGTTTTAAAAAATAAACTCCATAAGAAATGCATTGCATTTTACGCATCTCTATTAAAAGTCACACTTCACGTAATGTGATTAATGTTTGTAGCTACTACTTTACGCCTTGGTGTAAAAGAAATGTTTACTTATTTAGTTCTATAATATTGATGAGCACGTATATAAGTTGTTCAAAATTACTTCGTGATTTATTTTTATTTACGTCTTCAACTATGCGATTAAAACTGTAGATAGCGAAAACTTAAATAACTATCAATACTTGCTCAAACCTATGTTGACAGTAGTGCACGAAACACACAGCAATCTGTTCTTGCGCATGCGTGAAGTATTTAGTATTTAAAGTACTTAAGTTACTTTAAATACTTTTTATGAAAAAAAAAATTTAAGTACAGTACTAGGTAATAATTTTCAAAAGTATTTTAAGCAAAGTTTTGTAAATACTAGATGTATTTAAAGTAATACT
Source organism: Harpalus rufipes (assembly GCA_951394225.1). Classification (NCBI taxonomy): domain Eukaryota; kingdom Metazoa; phylum Arthropoda; class Insecta; order Coleoptera; family Carabidae; genus Harpalus; species Harpalus rufipes. The sequence goes on from OX596292.1 coordinate 8,971,177, forward strand.
TCCAGTACTTTTACTTTAAGTAGTTCCCAGCTCTGGCGTGTAGTATAGAGGAAACGACGCCGATATACCGATACACACAAGTAGCGGGCGAGGCGGAGAGAGCCGACGAGTCATGAGGCTGGCCGAATGGCACGACAGTCGTGTCATAGGAGTCGTTCTTACCCACGTACAGGCGCGCCCATTGGATGTTTCACGATTGAAAAAAAAAAAAACTTGTATGAGTGACATGTATGTTTAGAAAAGAGAAGAAAAAAATATTCTACTATATAAGAATAGTATACATTAGTGAAATTTACAATAATTTTGAAGTCGAACGTAATAGTCCACTCATTAGAGGTTTTCATCAAGGCATCAAACCCGAACCTGAACCGAACCAAAACCGGAACTAAACCGTAACATTTTAACAAACCCAAACTCAGAACCGAACCTCAAATATATTTTTCAATTGAACCTGAGTCGGAACCGAATCGAGTGTTAAACTTCAGGATCAGGGTTCAGCTCTGGTTCAGGTTCATTTTGTATTCGAAACGTACGCGTAATCGTAATACAACTGTTAATCGAAGCTTGTGTTGTCTGTGAAAATTTTATTAATATTGTAACGTCGTCGCCACCGCTGCTCCGTAGCCCTCGCCGTCGCCGCGCCATAGCTGGCGTCGCTGTGTCGCGCCCGAATGTCCGCGCGTTACAACCTGTTAGGACATGTCGCGATGACGTGATCTATTGTGCATGCTGTTTACCTCGCGAAGTATTCTAGTAGGTTCGAGAACAAAAGTCTCCGGGTATATAACCCGTCGCCAAAGCCAGCGAACACAGTGTATGATATAGAAACAACGAGCAATGAAGTCAGTAATATAAACATTCTACGAGTTGTAGTTATATAAATAATTATAGTGATATAAATATTGTTTATATAAATAATCTTAGTGTGTCTTATAATATTCTTAGCCTTTAAATTAGTTTTAATATTTGTTTATCATAGTGTTAGTTACTTTTATCATCTTTTAAATATTTAATCTTAATTCTTTCTCGTTTAATAAACGTATTATAAACGTTACAATATTTGAACCAGAACCGCACCCGAACCCATCTCAAAAATTAAATTAACCGAAACCTGAACTGAACCCAGTTTTTGGCGGGTTCGATGCCGTGGTTTTTATCCTACAAAAGGTGCGGTAGAAACGATTTTAACATATGTTTAGGTCGGGACGAGGATGAAAAATTCATGTTTTCGACGTTGGGAGGATCGGCGCAAGCCTCCTTCTTGGATCAAAGCTGCAAAAAATGAATTTTTTTTTGTTTGCGGTGTGTGTGGGTGGTTGGGAGGACGATGGAAAGTTCTAGAACATCATAAGTTTGTCATCGCCACTTATCACCTACGGAACGCCAAATGCCCCCAAGCTAACCCTGTGTCGCCGTCTCAAATGGCTGCAGGCTCGCTTCTCTGACCTGCTTAGGGATGTAAACAAATACACACACAAACATAGTCGAAATAAAAAATATAAAATAATAATATAGTCATAAACAACTACATTTAATAATAAACAAGGCGTGCTTGCAGTGCTGCCTCAATATATATATATTGGCCGTATGCCTGAGTGTCTGGTTCTGGTCGCGAATCTGGGGACCCGGGTTCGATCCCGACCGACGCCAAAAATTACTTCGAATTTAATGGCACTAAAGTGACCCCTGTGGTGCATTCTCTACACCAGGATTGAGTGCCCGTGAGGTGACGCCTGGTAAGCGTCCGCACGGTACAAATATTTCATCATTACCGATATCTGTGTACAAAGCAGATTGGCACACCCAGCAATGGGTACAATGCCGTGATGATATATTTTTTATTTTTATTATATACTATATCTCCAAACCTATAGGTGATATAATAAATTTTTAAAATGTATCGAATAGAGAATTTTACGTTGTTTAATACTAATAATAATAAAAATAGATTTTTTTTTAAGATACTACTACTTCCGGTTTTCCAATTGCTACCAAAAGCTATTCAACTCTCCCCATTAATGTTAGATTGAGGAATCCGTAGTCAAACACATATTTAATCATATAGAATTTGAGAAATCGTACTTCCAACAACCTAACACGCATACCCACACATCCATACACACACACACAGACATCATTGTAAAAATGCTAAAATCGGATTCTATGGACTTTAAATCGTGCTTATTTAATAAAATCTGGATATGCGATTTTTAGCATAAATCCAATACCTCTCTTAGTGAGAGGTAAAAATGAGAACTATGCCGCTCATTGGAAAAAGCGTGTAATACTTGGCATGATAGAGAATTTCATGCTGAACTCAAATTTTCCAACCGCGTTATCGTATCTTTAACCGGATCAGAGTGGTGGATAAATTTCATATTTTTTCTTAAATTGCTACTCTGTTTAAATATTTTTTAACATAACTCTTTGAGAGTTCATCCTAGGTAAAAAACGAAGAAACTTTTTTGTACAAAAAGGGAACTTTAATTTTATATCATTGTAAAATTTTGATATGGGCTATCGAGAAAATGGCCCAAAAAATAATATTTTTTTGCACCTTTGATTCAAGATGGCAGCTCGCGCCGATACTCCCAAGGTCGAAAATTTGAATTTTTCATTCCCGTCCCGACCTAAACAACGTATGTTAAAATCGTTTCTACCCCACCTTTTATAAGGAATTTGAGTATTAAAAGTTTTATATTTTAAAATGCAATACAAAATTGGCGAAGTTTATAATGTTATTAATAAAAATTAAGGAAAATATTTAAAATTTCCGTACTCAAATGTCATACAACCACCTCAAATCTACAAAATAAAAAAAAGAATTATAAAAATATTTTAATATTTAGATTTGATTTTAAGGTGATAACTAAACCATGCTTTGTTATCACCTTAATCCATTTCTCTTATGTACTGCAGCGGCAGTGAAATAAAATTCAGTCCGCGGTCCGTGTGTTGTCCCGCTGTAGTCCGTAGCATCTCACTACCCGAGTTGTTCTTCGCTTAGGCGCTTATGTCCGCCTTTTATTTCAATTATTGTGGACCCCGTTGCACCCGACCCGTCCCTCTAAATTTGGATTAATTTGAATATTGTGATTAAATTTCCGGAAAATGTTGCAAAATATCATAAATTTTGTAATTTCTTACGTAATTTAAAAATTAAAGTACGTGTTTTATATCGTTGAAAAGAGAGAAAAAAAATATTTAATGGTATCACAGCCTACTCTGAGCTCCATATGAAAATTGAAAGTTAATATGAATTTCTCGAAAATGATAAGAAATATTTTTTTGTTGAGGACGTCTATGAATTCCGCATACAAAAGTGCCTTAAGAAAGTGAAAGTTAAAATTTAATTTGAATTAACATAAAAAAGTTACAAGCAAAAAACGAAAATGGAAAAATTTACATGTTGCCCATTTTGACCTATGCTTTTTTTCCGAACAACCGTAACACCACTAAAATGGCCCACTAATGGGGCAACTTTTATCTATTTTAACCAACTTCGTAGTTCGTAGCTGTTGAAATTATAAATGATATACAAGCGTTTTATGTAGAGATCAGTGTAAGATTGATACTTCCTTTTTATTTATTTCGAACACTAGAATTATACAATAATTAATTTTTTTATATTTATATACATCAAAATCATATCATCTTATTACTATAGATACTCCTATAAAATCGTTTAGTGTGCGTTGAATATAATTAAAAGTTGTTTTCTCAACAGTAGCTCTTACGGTTCTCGAGATCCCAATGCATTCGTACCTGTATATGAAACATTTGTACTTTCTAGAACTAATAGCTTGTCGTCCAGTGGTGAAGACCTGCTATGTCACGCACCAAATTCTCAACTTTAGTAATTCATATCTCGCTTGTTACGTAAAATCCAATAAGTAACATAGAGAACAAATGTCAATTTTACATTTTATTATAATGAAATGAACAAAATAATTAAATTAGAAAAATATTCTTACTTTGAACACGCTAGATATTCGTAATTCAAATCTACCCCCACTACTATTCCGTTTAAGAAATAGTTCTGGGAATATTCGAGTAGATGGCTCTGTCCAATCAGATTGTAAAGTAGCGTTCTTAGACCAGGAATAGAGGGGAGACAAGGCATAGTCACGGGAGTCACGGGTAGGTTTCCAAATCATCTTAGCGATTTTCGACCTTATTGCAACACCAGAATCAGCTGTATCCGTATAGTCGACCAGTTAAATACTGTTATGTTACAGTTGACCAAATCTAAGTAAATACTTCATTCACAACTACCAATTTTCTTGATTCTGTTTTAGAAATGTAAAATAAATACGAAAGAAGTAATATTCATAAAAAAAAACATATCAATACCTGACAAGTTAAATAAAATATATACAACATATTTAAAATATTTTCTTGGTTTTTAAAATTGATTATTTTTGTTTTTATGCCGTATTCGTTGACTTTTAATAATAATAATACTTTATTTGTTGTAAAGCTTAGATTATAGCTTTATACTAAAGGCTGTTAAAAAATTACATAATTATGATTTAAATGTATAGTTTTACAAATTATTGTACACGAAGAAATATTTATCATGTAAGTTTTATATTACAAATATATGTATAACAAATTGTTTACATATAAAAAAATAATTATCTAGATATCAAAGATATAATTAGATATTTTATATTATCAAAAATATATTGCAAATATGTAATTATATATAAAGAATATATACATATTTTAAATTCAAAAGTAGATTATGAATTGCATAACAAGAATGAAAATATATTGTAAGTAATTATATTTAAAGAATACACTACAATTATAAATCAAAGGTATATTATGAATTATACAGTAAAAATAAATTGCAAATATTTATGTATAAAGAATATATTTTACAAGCTTTAGTAAACATGATTAAAACTTACGATTTCCAAATCTAAATAAATACTTAATTATTGATAAGAACAAATTATCTTGATTTCGTTTTATAAATGTAAAATAAATACGAAAGAAGTATTCATATACATATTTCGGGTCTTGTTCTTTACACAACCAACATCTATTACCATATTGAAATTTAACAAACAAAACACTCGTCACTCGTAAATAATTTGGTTTAAATGAATGAAGTATAAAAAAGTAAACTAAATAAAACTAATTTATCTAAAATGAAAATTTAATACTAAGAAAACTATAAATAAAACTAAACACGTATATATGAAACTAAAGTATAAAAAAGTAAATTAAACAAAACAATAGCATAAAAAATAAACTAAATAAAACTAAAGTATAAAAAAGTAAACTTAAAAACAAAAACATAAAAAATAAACTAAACAAAACTAAAGTGTAAAAAACTAAACTAATATATTAAAACTATAACAAAGAAAACTGAATCAAAATAAATACGTACACGAGGACGTCAGCGTCAGAAGGCAAAATGGTAATAAACAAAAGCGGTAGATGAAGCCACGCTTGTTGATATTGAAAACTTATTCGTCCGACTGCACACGTACATAACACATCTGGCGAACTATACGGATACAGCTGATTCTGGCGTTCCAATAAGGTCGAAAATCGCTATGATGATTTGGAAAGTTTGCTTACGGCGAAATACATAGCGTGCCCTGTCTCCCTCTATTCCTGGTCTAAGGTAGCGTTACACACGACGGTATTAGAGCCACTCAGGTAGCTTGCATTACACACACACACAAACTAGGTCTTAACCATACCGTTTAATCAGGATGGATAAAAATCGTGATTAAAAAAAAAACAAAAATATCGATTTTTTTATTTAAATCAGATTTTTTTGATTAAATTATTTTTTAAGTGCGGAAAAACGGGTATTTTGAATTAATTTTTTAAATATTATGGACGAAATAAAGATATAATATTGAAAATTATAAAATCACTTTTATGCGCCACTTCGTTTTCAGCTTGTGCTGAGCGAGTTTTTTCATCATTCTAAATTGAAAATCCGATTAGGAACTGAAAAGGCTGGAAAACTGGTCTTTTTATTTAAACATAATAATAATGTACCACTAAATGAATAAACGTTTCTCCTTTATTTTTGTTATTTGAATTGTTCTATTTTCATATTAAAATATTTATCATAAATCATTTATTAAAACATGTTTTTATTTTTTTACTGTGATTTGTTTGTATTTTTAATTTAATAAATACATATACAATAATAAAAAATTATTCATTTTTTGTTTAAATTATTAAATTTAATTTATCTTGATTTAAATCAATGATTTTTTAAAAAAATATCACTTGATTTAAATCATGCTCAACCCTGCTTTTAACTAATATATTGTGGATCCCTTGCTCTCCGTGAAGCCTTGACTGAGAGATGGAAATATCATTGCTGCATGAGTCTATCTCACTCTATTACCCAAGTCTTGATTTTGCGCATGCAAGTAATATTTGAATCTTATTGGCTAACGACGAATTCTAAGTTCTGCTTATTGAAAACTAGCGCGAACTTTGAATTTAAATCTGAGGTATTAAATAATGTACCTACTATTTATTTTCTGTGTAAATCGGTCTATATTACCGTAAGAAAAGCTAAATCAGCAAATTAATTATGAAACAATAATATACAATATTTGGAAATAATCATACGAAATTATTATGACCTCAATTGTGTGGTGACCTTCGTTTACAGTCTCTCTTGTAGCTTTCTAGAAATTTCTCTCACTGTTATTTGAAGTATTTTTCTTTAAAATAATCCATAAACAGAGAAAAACAACTGCTCGTTAATCACCCTTAATCAGTTGTTCATACAATATATTTATTAACTAATATACCAACAGTCAAGAAATACCCAAGAAATTTATAATTTTTATATTTTGCGTTTTATTATTATCTAAAATGGTTTGTTCTTTGACCTGGTTTAAAAATTCTGTTGTGTTAAACATATATGCAAAACATTATTGAAATACATTAAGAACCATCTCCTGTTTTAGTTTTTTTTTTTAACATTTGTTCTTGATTTTGCCTGAATATCCTTTCAGCCTTTTTACAAATAAATATCATATCTTTTGAGGAGTATAGGAGACTCCCCCAATTATTTATATTAATTAGTATGCTCTCTTTTGTATCACAGCACATGTAGTCCCAAAAAAAAAATGAGTAAATGTCCATATTTTTTTTTAAATTTTACTTCGAACATATTCCGCTATTATATTCTACTACATTTTCAACATAGGTGTGTAGTCATGGTCAAATCTATTAACACTTACAGAATCTTCTCCACAAACAGGATTTTTCAAATTTTCCCTTTTTGAAGAGACCTGTAATATGTTAATGTTGTCGACTAAGTAATTGGCATTTTGTATTACTTATGTTCGTTTTAATAATCAATCTTTTTACGCACACAAAGCAATGCTAACGAGATTCAAAGTGCAAACAGAAACTGAAACTAAACCATGTGCTTGCTGCATCAGTTTGCGGCCGCTGTCAGCGTAATTCAATGGAATTCAAATATTACGTGCATGCGCATAATTAAAAATTGGAAAATTAAGTGAGATAGACTTACGCAGCAATGATATTCCTGTCTCTCAGTCAAGGCTTCAGCTAGTCTCTACGTAAATGATAGGAGCATTAGCAATATATATTAGTTAATAGGTTTATGATGACACCAGTGTGTCGGTAGGCCGAACCAACAACATAAAGAAGGAATACCTAGACTAACAATATTATAAGCTGCCCATCTTAGTTATAACAGTAAAATGTAAATTTGCGGCTTTTTGTCACTGGTGCGCCCTCCGGCGGGTTAAATAAAATGCTATTTGTTATTTTTTCTATCATAAAATTTATTGCCGTATATTTTTCTAGTGTAAAAAAGAAGAAGAACATATAGTTGATCCAATTATTTCAAATAATAAACCAAACATTGAACCTGCACCAGCAAGTTTTCGAAAATTAATTGAATTGAAAAATGTTGAAAAAACATTTGGGACTACGAGAGCTTTAAATGGATTAACTTTGGATATTTATGGTAATCAAGTAACATGTCTTTTAGGACATAACGGTGCAGGAAAATCTACTGCCATAAATGTAATGTGTGGTAGGTTTAGTTTAGAATTTAGATAAGAAAGTTGAATGGTCTAGTTTCAAAATCTAACAAATCCATTTTTGGCCAAAAATGAGTTTGATACTACAACGGATTCGTTTTCTCAATCTCCATAACTTGGTGTGTAATATTGTCGTACCAAAACTCAACCAACAAATGATATTTACGTTTAAAATAGCAGGTTAGTTTCAAAAGCCGACAATTCACGATCGGATAGGAGCTGATGCCTATAAATCCTAAATAGCCAGCCTACTCATTTTGTTAAATAATGTCAATTTTTTCTTTACAATAATTTAATACGGATTTTATTAACTATAATTTTTTTTAAATAATTTCAATAATTTATAATAATTAAACAATTACAGAATGTAGGGACAAATATAATACAATCCCTGATATATGAGGGTAGATTGAAAAGTTTCCGGAATCATTGAAAAAGACTTGGTTTTTCAAAACTAATCTTATGTCGTTGTTTTGTTTAATTCTTCATATGAACTGTCAAGAAATTTCAGTACAATCTGTCTATCAGTCTAATTGTGAAAAGCATCTGTGTCGATCTACCTAGGGTTAAATCGATAATGGATAACGTGCGGTTATCAAGTTTTTTTTTATTTGGAAGGAAAGACGGCAACGGAAATCAAGACCAGGTTGGATGCTGTACTTGGGAATGCCTCGCCTTCGTTTCCCACGGTGAGTTTCTGGGTTTCGGACTTTAAGCGTGGCCGAACACACACCTGTGATGAGCCACGTTCAGGTCGCCCAAAATCGGCTACCACATCGGAAATTGTGAATAAAGTCCATGATATGGTTTTGGAAGATCGCCGAATGAAAATGCGTGAGATTGAGGAGGATGAACTTGTAGTTTATATTTTACACAATGAGCTGGGCATGAGAAAAATGTGCACCATGTGAGTGCCGCATTTTCTTAGTTCGAAGCAAAAGCGCATTCGGGCACGAACATGAGCCGAAAATTTGGAGTTGTTTAAGAAAAATTCTGTCGATTTTGAAAGACGTTTCATAACCATGGATGAAACTTGAATACGCCACTACACTCCAGAGACGAAAATTCAGTCGAAAGCGTAGATTGGATATTGTGAGTCGGCCCCGAAGAAAGCGAAGTCTGTAGGCAGGAATGGTGATGGTGTCAGTCTGAATGCAGCAATTGAAGAAAAATGCTCGGGAATGGCCAGGGCCGGATCTAGAACAAAAGATGGGATGGGCAAGATCCAAAAATGACGCCCCCCCTAAATATTATTAATAGGAATAATTGAAGACTGGCAACTTTTAAATAAATTTACTTCATATATTCTATAAAATGAATGTAACCATCTGAGTTTTGTCAAATTGTGTTCTGTTACATTAAATTATTTTTTGAAAAAAAGCTAGCGAAAAAGTTACATTTTTCACAAATACAGCCTAAAAAACTAATACTCATTTTGTCGCGAAACGCACGAAATCACCCGAACAGAGGTAACATATTTATTTAAATTACATTATATAGGTACCCGAATTTCATCAAATTGAGGCGTGTGCGTTAGGTTACCGTTACATTAAAGTATTTTTTGAAAATTTGCAAGCGAAAAAGTCTTAATTTTTACAAATACATTATATTTTAGTTAAAACAAGACATTAAAAAAATTGGAATATCAAAGGGGTAGGTATTCTAGAATTTAGCCAATTTAAACTATAATTGTATGAAATTTTAATATCCTACAACAATATATTTAAATATTATAGTATAAAAATAAACAATAAATAAATAGTTACCGTTGGTTTGGTTGTTTTATGTTTTAATTTAAACACAAATACACAATGTTGATAAACAAGAAATTAAGAAATAACGTGATTTTTAATACAATGTAGCGCTCGTTGCAGAAAGTACGCAATCAGCACGAAATACGGGGCGCATCGGCACGCGCATGTGCTTCGATATAGCGCACGCGCATCTCGCATTTGTGAAACACTATTCTGCGCGGAAATTAAAAGTATATAATATTAAAAGAGAAAACCTCAACAGGCTCTAACCAATCAGCTAACGGAGCCGACTGATAATTGATATCTTAAATAATATATAGTATATATATTTAAGATAATAATTATTAATATATTAGGTAAGTGATAATTTTAAATCTCTAAATATAATACGAGTATTAATTATTCGTCTCAATTAAAATTTTGTGAATTGCCGCCCCCTGCAAATTTTAAGGTGGGCAGCCGCCCACCTTGCCCACCCCTAAATCCGACCCTGGGAATGGCAAAGAAAAAGATGTTGTTTCACCACGACAATGCGCCAGCTCATTCAAGTCATATTATTACTCAACAAAAATTGACCAAACCGAGGTTTTAAATCGTCCCCCATCCACCGTCGGACTTATCTTTTCTCCAAACTCAAAACGTTCCTCGCTGGAAAGAGATTTAGTTCTAACGAAGAAGCCATCGCAGCAGTAAATGCTTATTTTGAGGACCTCAAAGAAAACCATTTTCGGGAGGGAGTCGAAAAGTTAGAAAAACGTTGGACGATGTTTGTTGACCTCAGAGGGGACTATGTCGAAAAATAAAATGTAGTCCGTGTTACATATATAATTCATGTCATTCCGGTAACTTTACAATGCATCCTCGTAATTGTCTGATTGTCTTCAAATTTTGTAATATAATATAATAAACCCCTGTTTTCTTCCAAAATAAAAGAAGTTTAATTCAATGAAATCACATACTGCAAAGTTCAAAATCAACATTTGACAAATACATATTTTAAATATAAATTCTGACATAATTAATTAATTAGTTTGTCTTATTAAACAAAGTAGTTTTTGTTGATGCATAGCGTTATCATCAACATCATATATTTTTATATAATTATTCATTTGGAACGTATTAAAACAGTTTTATTGCGATTTCTCAAAATTTCACCAAAGTGGATTTATCGGGTTTTGTAACTAGGCGATTCAGTTGTTAATCGGGTGAAAATGAAATACAACTCTGTCAAATAAGTACCGGGAATTGTTTGTCTCAAAAGCCTGCATTCAAAAAAAAATATTTGCTGTAAATTGGTACCTAAATGACAAGTGCAGTATTTTTTTTTAAAGATGTCAGACCAAGATCATCTGTAGCATGACCGAATTAATAAATTGGCATATATTTATCTGTCATTTGCAAAGACTACAAGCGTGTGTGATAAGGATGGATATAACAGGTTAGTCTTTCAAAAATTCATATTGTTTCGACTAAATGAGGACATTCCATTTTAAAACGATGGTCGTTGTTGACAATACTTTCTCTGTAACGTAAGTTTATTCATTAATTCAGATGTATTACCTTAATTCTGTGTCAGAATCTTATTTTTCATATACAGGATGTTTGGCGTAAGTCCGGCACCACGAATATTTCGTTTATTTTGAGCGATATAAAAAAATGTTAATAAGCAAAGTTAAACTAGACAATGGGGCTCATAAGATGATCATAGCAGAAATTTTGTATCACTTCCGGTTTTAGCAGAAATGAGTCCAACTTTAAAAGTAGCATAGCTAATCGGTATTTTTAATATTTTTTTCAGGATATACATAAAATTAGCTTCACAATGATACCAAATTATCATAGTTTTACTTTAACCATTTCAAAATGGCGCCCATTTATTCTTAAAATATGTATTAATAAAATTCCATACAAAATAAAACATAGAAAGCTATGAATACAATTTTATTGTCTTATAACAAAAGAAAGGAATTTACCTACATTTGTGATAGTGACAATTTATTGTAATAATTAAATAATTATGGCAAATGAAGAAATGATTTATATGATTTTAATATTAGGAGAATGTCAAAGAAATTCTGTTAGAGCACTTCAACTTTATGGAGAGAGGTATCCTAACCGACGACAACCGAGAAGACAATATTTGAATGAAGTTGTTAATAAATTGAAAACACATGGATCATTTAAACTGAAAAATCGACGTGCAAGAAGAGGAAATGAAGTAGATAATCATCGAGATGAAGAAGAAGAAAAAATATTAGCTTACATTAATTACAATCCTGAAGTGTCGGTGAGGGAATTAAGTAGAGAATGCGCGGTATCATGTTGGAGAGCATTTAAAATTTAAAAAAAAAAACAGTTTTAATTCTTATAAGATGCACATTAGTCAATCTCTTAGGGAATTCGACTATGATTGTAGAATAAATTTTTGCAATTGATTTTTACAAATGTGGCAGAATGATAACAGATTTCATTATAAAATTTTATTTTCTGATGAATCATATTTTTCGAACAATGGGCTTTTTAACAGAAATAATGTGAGACGTTGGGCAACCGAAAATCCCAGAATACTGAGAACATCCAGGCATCAAGAAAGATTTGGTTTTAATGTTTGGCTGGGAATAATTGGGATCAGAATTGTTGGCCCTATTATATTTCAAGGTGCTCTGACAGCAGAAAGGTATTTACTATTTTTACAAAATGAAGTGGAATATCTGCTAGACGACTTACCTATTGTCAATACCATTGGCATGTGGTTCCAACAAGATGGAGCGCCAGCTCATAATGCAAGAAATGTAGTGGCCTATTTAAATGAAAAATATGAAGGTAATTGGATTGGAACAAATTCTCCAAATCCTTGGCCGGCACGATCTCCCGACCTTACGCCACTGGACTACTTTCTTTGGGGTTATTTGAAAGATAAATTAAACCGAACACCTCCAACTACTTTCGAAAATTTAGAAATATAAGTTAGAGCGACTGATAGAGAAATTAATGAGAATATCCTACAAAATGTAATGATAGTTTTTATTACGTATAAGAAAATGTATAGAAAATAACGACGGCCATATTGAGCATTTGTAGTTTTTCACATTTACTGTTTCTGTTTTGGTATCGTTGTGACCATGCTAAAAAATAAAAAAATAATACCCCACGCCTAATTTTTTTTTAATTTCTTCTTTTCTTTGATCCATGTGTTTTCAATTTATTAACAACTTCATTAAAATATTGTCTTCTCGGTTGTCGTCGGTGAGGATACCTCTCTCCATAAAGTTGAAGTGCTCTAACAGAATTTCTTTGACATTTTCCGAATATTAAAATCATATCAACCATTTCTTCATTTGTGTAATTCATAATTATTTAATTATTACAAGAAATTGTCACTAACACAAATGTAGGTAAATTCCTTTCTTTTGTTATAAGATAATAAAATTGTTTTCATAGCTTGCTATGTTTTATTTTGTATGGGATTTTATTAATACATATTTTACGAATAAATGGTCGCCATTTTGAAATGGTGAAAGTAAAACTATGATAATTTGGTATCATTGTGAAGCAAATTTTATGTACATTCTGAAAAAATATATAAAACACCGATTCTCTACGGTAGTTTTAAAGTTGTAACCATTTCCGCTAAAACCAGAAGTGATACAAAATTTCTGCTATGATCATCTTATGAGTCCCTTTGTCTAGTTTAACTTTGCTTATTAACATTCTTTTGTATCTCTCAAAATAAACGAAATATTCGTGGTGCCGGACTTACGCCAAAGACCCTATATTTGGTTTTACATTTGCTAATAAACTTAAAAAAATATATATCAATCTCTAGCGTACAAGCAATTTGTTTGCTTCTAAAACCACATTTTCAAATTTTTCATCTTTAATGTTTCAGACATTTTAATGAATTTTCAATCAATGCACAAGCATTTGCCAAGTTAAGATCAAATTCTTGTAAAGTATTTTTGTAATAAACGTGCTTTGTTTTTACCTCTCGCTAAGAGAAGTATCGGGTTCATGTTAAAAACATAGCATATCCAGATTTTAGTGAATAAGCACGTTTTAAGGTCCCTACATCCGATTATAACATTTTTACGATGATGTCTCTGTGTGTGTGTGTGTGTGTGTGTGTGTGTTAGGATATTGGAGGTACGATTTCTCAAATTCTATAAGACTAAAGACGAAAGAAGAATTGAATACATTCTAGTGTTCTGGTAACAATTGGACAACTGGAAGTGGTAGTTTCTAAAAAAATATTTTTTAAATATTATTTGTTATTACAAATAATAAAGATAATTAAATTCTCAATCTGATACATTTATCTCCTATAGGTTTGGAGATATAGTTTACAGGGTGTTATATTTTAGTGGACCCAGCAAATATCTCGCTTATTTATTAAGTTAGTAATTTCTTTCATATAACATGATTTATACAGCAACATGTAAGCTACTTGATGACGGATGTACATTCATGATACCACTTCCGCTTTATTAGTAATTAATATCAACTTTGACATATCAAATGGAACATACTATATTTTTTTACAAATTTGAATAGTACATCAAATTTGCTTTACAATAATGTAAAATAATCCATATGTTACATTATTAAAAAGTAAAATGGCGGGCACTTTTTTATACACCTAGTCGAAAAGAGAATAGCGAGCCATGACTATGGCTTGAAATAAAAAAAATAACTAAAACAATTGTAACACGGTAAATGTCAACCTGTAAATACTCATTAATAATTGTTCTAACCTTTATTATTAGCAAATATCATTGTAATGTAACAGCCACGTGCGGGAACTCTAATGTAAATAAATATTTCATCACGGCATATTACCCATTGCTGAGTGTGCCAATCTGCTTCATACACAGATGTCGGTAATGATGGAATATTTGTACCGTGCGGGCGCTTACCAGGCGTCACCTCACGGGCACTCATTGCTGGCGTGAAGAGTGCGCCACAGGAGTCAATTTTGTACCATTAAAATGCGATGTAATTTTTGGCGTGAACTCTAAATTTTTGTAATTCAGTATTTCCTTTGAATGAACGCCGTGACTGTTGCAAATTGCTGACCGGCGGCTGGCGATCTTCCGCTCAGTATTTTGCAGAATATTATAGAAAAGCGGAATATTACCAGCAAAAGTGTGTACGTTGTCAATTGAACTAGCCCAGGAAGTGTTCGTATCCATAATCGAGAGGGATTCTCAGCCTGATCGTGGAGGCGAACAGTCGTGTAGTTTTGTTCAATTAGTTAGTTTAATTCGTAACTTTGTTTAAATTTTACTTTAATTCTTTTGTATAATTTTGTGTATATATTTTGATAAATTTAATTATAAATTAGTTTATATTTTTTAAACTATTTAATTAATTGTGCATCAACCCTGTCAACTCCTTTCCAGTGTCAGCACAGATCAGCCTAGTGACACAGATAAGTATAACTTTTATTTATATTCTTACTGTTGCTGTCTGAGTTTTAATTCAGTACGTCAACAAGGGTGCTTTTCACTACACCCTACGCACCCTCCGTTACAGTAGTACCTTATTAATTTATTATAAAATGAATTTATCTAACTCAGAAAAAGTTGATATGCTAGATGTTTATTTTCGAAGTTTAAAAAATAAACGCATAGCTGCAGAACTTTATCGACAAGAATATCCACATCGCTGTCATCCAACTGTATCGTTTTTTTTTTGTTATACTAGTAAATAAACTACGAACCACAGGTTCATTTGAAAGAAGAAAAAGAAATCCTAAATGAAGATGATGTGGAAATTAATGTACTTATGCGATTTTTGAGGCCAATCCCAGAATTTCCGTTCGCGACGCATGTGTTGAGACAGGAGTAAACATTTTTAAAATTCACAGAATCTTAAGAAAACACAAGTACAGACCATATAAAATACAAACAGGACAAGGACTATTGCCAGGCGATTATCAACGTAGACTCGACTTTATTGAATGGTTTTTTGAAAAAACACGCAGAAATCCAATCTTCTACGCAATTTTTTTTTTTTTGGATTGACGAAGCTGGTTTTTCTAGAAATGGTCTTTTTAATAATAAAAGCTGCCACTATTGGAGCATGGAACATCCTCATGAAATTCGGGAAACAAGACACCAGATTAGTTTTAAAATAAATGTTTGGTGTGGAATTTTAAAAAACAAAAATTGATGTACTTTTCAAATTTGTAAAAAAATATAGTATGTTCCAATTGAAATTTCAAAGTAGATATTAATTACTAATAATCGTAAATGTATATCCCTCATCAAGTAGCTTACATGTTGCTGCATAAATCATGTTACATGAAAGAAATTTCTAACTTAATATAAGCGAGATATTTGCTGGGTCTACTAAAATATAACACCCTGTATAATAATATAGAGTAATCTGTTGTAAATATTCTCGTTCAAAAAACTCCATGGAAACCAATTGAGATATTTAAATATTTGGAATTGACAGCTAAATGCATTATGTCAGTGTCAAAAATCAGTAGTTTTACTAACATTACTTATAAACGATAAAATAAAAATGGGTTATTATTGAACAATTCTCGGAATTTATTTAATACTGCATAAAAGGGGGATTCAAAAATAACGAGATTTAATTTCTTGTGGGTGGAAAGGCGCTAGTTCCGATTTCTCCTGGAAGGTGTCTTCACTAGACCCGCTTTTGAATCTATTACCCAAGCGTCATCCTTGGGCATATCTGAGCGATCGATTTGATTTTTTTTGTAAGCGATGTTTGACGTATTCAGTGATTTTGTAATAGCGGACATTAAAAAGCAACGTGTTAACATCACGTTCTATTTCCAATTAGGGAAATCAAGAGTAATACGAGGCTGCATTGAAACGTTACTGAAATGACATGGATATATATTTAACGCGGACTACATTTTATTTTTCTACATAGTCCCCTCTGAGGTCAAC
Source organism: Harpalus rufipes (assembly GCA_951394225.1). Lineage (NCBI taxonomy): Eukaryota > Metazoa > Arthropoda > Insecta > Coleoptera > Carabidae > Harpalus > Harpalus rufipes. The sequence goes on from OX596292.1 coordinate 8,987,926, forward strand.
ACACTTGGCCCAAAGTTTTTCTAACTTTTCGATTCCCTCCCGAAAATGGTTTTCTTTGAGGTCCTCAAAATAAGCATTTACTGCTTCGATGGCTTCTTCGTTGGATCGAAATCTGTTTCCAGCGAGGAACGTTTTGAGTTTCGGGAAAAGATAAGTCCGCCGGTGGATGGGGGACGATTTCAAACCTCAGTTCGGTCAATTTTTGTTGAGCAATAATACGACTTGAATGAGCTGGCGCATTATCGTGGTGAAACAAGATATTTTTCTTTGCCATTCCCGGGCGTTTTTCTTCAATTGCTGCTTTCAGTTTGTCTAAAGTTTGGCGTAGTTACAGTTTTTCCTTTATCAAGATAATCTATTAGCAGAATACCTTTGGCGCCATCATCTATTCTGCCGATTGGACTGACTTCGCTTTCCTTGGGGCCGACTCACAATGTCCAATCCAAGCTTTCGACTGAATTTTCGTCTCTGGAGTGTAGTGGTGTATTCAAGTTTCATACATGGTTATCAAACGTCTTTTTAAATCGACAGAATTTTTCTTAAACAACTTCCAATTTTTCGGCTGAAGTCCGTGCCCGAATGTGTTTTTGCTCCGAACTAAGCAAATGTGGCACCCACATGTTGCACATTTTTCTCATGCCCAGGTTATTATTTAAAATATGAACTATACGTTCATAAGAGATCCCTATGGCTTTGTAACAGGTTGGAAATAATCCTACTGACTGCAGCCCAATGTAACAGGCGGACAGTGGTACATTACTTGAAGTTGTTAACAGATTTTCTTGAAAAAATATTTTATTTTGATTTTAGAAATAAATGGTTCAAATAAAAGTTTTAGAGAATTAATTTCTGCGTCTAGCACATCAAGTATTTTTAAATTAGCCCTCTGTATAAGCGAGATATGTAAATTTAAAAATTATATACTTTTTGTTTTTGTAATAAAGCTTGCTATGGATTAGGACAAAAAAAATTTAAAAAAAAATCATGTCAAATTACGTTAAATACGTGCAATTTTATGATTCGTACAATAACAAATATTATATATTTATTGTAAAATTAGTTATATTCATTGTTGTAATCAAATATTTCTTTGTTGTAATCAAAACTCTCTTTATGGTCGCTATATATCTTACTGTTTTGAAGTTAAAATTAATATTTTGTAATTTATTTATTAAAAAAATATGTATAGTTTAATAAACGTACAAGAAAGTCGTGTGGTGTCCACATCAGATTTTTTAGGTTTAGAGTCCGGAATATTTATTATTAACGATTTTCCTGTATCGTCCACATCTGTAGGCCTTAAATTTCTTAATTGTTGTTTTCTACAAGCTCCACTTATACCAATTATAAGAATTACCTGAAACAGAACAAAATACGAGATACTATTTTTCTATTTATATAACTAGAACCAGATATACTTTAGAAAGCAAATATTTGTTTTCTGAAGCATTTTATTTAAAATCATTTATATATTTGGGGGTTAAAATTTTTGATTTTTTACTTTTGAAGCCGTCGGATTTTCTTTTTAATAAAGCAATTAATTTTACGTATTTTGAAATATCAATAGAATTGTTTATATTTATTGCTAATTTCAGCATGGAATAGGTCGCCCGAAGTGATGATGGTTTTATTTCACTGGAGAGTTCGTCGAAATAGGCTATTAATATGTTTTCGGATAACGAATTGACCTTATTCTTTAACCTCCAGTCCATGAATTTCTGATAGACAACTTCATATCTTTCTCGAGATTTTGTCGGCAAGAGATTATTTGTTGCACTTTTAGCTTTCTGTTTTATTTCTGGTGGTGTACAAATAACTGGAGAGTCGCTGCTGCTTGACATTTTATACCTAAAATTAATAAATAGGTATAACTAAACAGTAATATTATATAGTAGAATATATGTATTTACCTCAGTATATGTATTTGTAATCACACAAAAAAGCAGCAGTTCGAAACGTCAAAAAGTTTGGTGGGTTTTATTTACAAAAATAAAACTGCGCAACGATGTTACCATGACTACTGCTAAGCGTAGGGATATACGATGAAAAATAGTTCCCTATGTATTGTTGACATAATATAATATTAATATAATAACCCAACAAAATATGTATTTATATGTACATGGTACATATTAAAGTTAATCATTCAGATAAATTTCATTCTATTATATTTAAATCTTAAATTTTATTTATAAAATTTTAATCATATCTTACAGTTTGATAATCAGTTCTGCCAACTTAAATTTTCTGTTCATTAGTAACAGTGTTACGTAATGAAATTTCATTACGTAACACTATTCATAAGCACGAACTTACATTGTTAGTATTCTGTTCAGTAATGACCCTCTTACTGTAGTGGTAGTACAAAAAAGTTTTTATCGTCTTGAAACAAACACAATATGGGTTTATTTGTTTTTTTTTTTTTGTTAAATTATAAATAACTGATCTGTAAAGTAAAATTAGAAAATGAAAAAAATTAGCAAATCCTTTATTTATTAAGAAAAGTTACTGCAACAGAAAAATGAAGAAAATTAGCAAAATTATTTTTATTTATTGAGTAGGTTTTATAGCAAGGTACGATTTATTTTGAGTAAGTATAATGTGTATTGCCTCCTCGAACTGTAAAGACTTCTGCCACATGGTTTGGTAAACTTTCAATACAGTTGGTAACTCTCAGTAACTCAGAAACAGGTACTGTTAGATACTGAATAGTTTTTGGTACGGATTACCTATTGATGCTGATCACTGCCTTAACGAAATCCCATATTTTTCTCAGGAATTTATGTTAGAGCTGCGCTCTGACCATTATAATAATCGTATATTGACTTAATGCAAAGTTAGGACGCATGGTTGTCAACTTTTAAGATGAAATTCTCGAGGACAAATTGAGCAAAAGATACTACGGAGTCAGCTGTGCATTTTGTAGTTTACAGAACTTCCCGCCAAAGCACCATATTTAACCAAAACTGGTCCAATATTTCAATACATCCAAATACAAGCCCATGCCATTTTACTACCACTGTCAAATAGTATTTTTCAAGGTATGTAATATCCTGAAACGGTTCTCTTGTCATTTACCACACGCATTCTTGTTAGTTTAATGATGAACACGGACAGAAATGGGATTCATATATGAACAATAAGGAGCTCCAATGCTTCATTGCCTAGTCTCTATGTTCTCGCACAAAACGTATCCGCTATACTCGACATCATTGATTATATATATATATATATATATATATATATATATATATATATATATATATATATATATATATATATATATATATATATATACAGTGTGTTAATTAAAAACCTGGCCATAGGCGTTTAACATGGGAAATCAGTTTTTCCTTGCGCAAAAGTTCCCAAATTATTTTAGACAAAAATACTTCAAATAAATGTTGTAGAGAATTAAATTCTGCATCCAGATTAGTAATAAGATTTTATTTTCGATGTTTCATAACCGAGAAAATCAATTTCAAAGTTTATCGAAAATTGCTGATTTATAGCGATAGCCATGGAAGTCAAACAAAATTACAAACAATTGTATGACATCTTAACTGTCAAAGAAAGTTTGTGTTTTGTGATTTTCGTTCAGTAACATATTTTTTTGGAAGTATGGAACAGTTTTCTCATGAAGAAAAGCTTCAGATTATAAAATGGTGTTACTGTGGACAAAGCTATAGAAAAATACGTGATTTAATAAGTGTAATGTGGTCACATCGACAAATTCCAAGTAAAACCACAATAGAATCTTATTACAAAAACTTAAAGCTGTAATTTCCAATGAATGTAGAAAAATAAATGCCAGACAGCTGCATAATGTTCGACATGGCTTTTATAATAGACTTGGGTATTGCTTAGCGCAAAATGGAGGGTTATTTGAACATTTAATATAAAATTATATTCATTCTAGTTTTCTGTTTTTCTTTTTAAATAAATACATTATTCTTGTTTTCATTTTTATTTTATTTTGTATATGTTGACAGCTATGTATTCTAAAAAAGTTAAATTCTAATTCATTGTGTCAATGTCATACAATTGTTCGTAATTTTGTTTGAGTTTCATGGCTATCGCTATAAATCAGCAATTTTCGAAAAACTTTGAAATTGATTTTCTCGGTTATGAAACGTCGAAAATAAAATCTTATAACTAATCTGGATGCAGAATTTAATTCTCTACAACATTTATTTGAAGTATTTTTGCCTAAAATAATTTGGGAACTTTTGCGCAAGGAAAAACTGATTTCCCATGTTAAACGCCTATGGCCAGGTTTTTAATTAACACACTGTATATATATATATATATGTCGACATGCTAAGAGCAAAGCTGAGCAAGCAACGGACATCCTACGCCTTAAGCAATATTTGCAAAACCTTCAGCGAACGGACCCTGCAAAAATTTCAATTTCACGAACATCTGTCACTTGGCAAAAGACAATAGTTGGTAGTGTGACCCATTCTTGTATTACAAATATTGCTATAAATCGATGTTTAAACGGGTCTGTAATATAAGCGAATATTTCTTATAATAATGCGTGAATATCTTTTTAAACGCGTGGGTGGATATAATAACAAAGTACGTGGATTGGTGTCGAATTGTTGTTCGCTAACTTCTGTAAGTGCGAATAAATACTTATTCGCTTGGGCGTGAAACGACGGAGCGTGTCCTAGCGTTGAGACAGATTTTATCTGCCTACAAAATTTAGCCGACTCTCTCCTATGTTCTCTATATTCATACACATCACGCCATGTCACAAGTGCTTAGGAAAAAATCACACTGACCTCAAGGCTGATGCTTGGGTAACAGTAAGAGATCAAAAAGGGTGAAGACAACTTGCGGAAGAATTAAAAACTAGCGCCGTACTACCCGCCAGAAAATAAGTCTCATTATTTTTGGGTCCCCTCCCGTATTATGTCTATGTATCAGACAACCAAATAAGTTCGTGCGGTTTTTGTATACAGCAGAGTGCCATGAATATTTTTTAAGTTGTTGATCGAAAGCACTTGTCTGTTACTTGTCATCTACTTTAATATGAATCCTTCTTTTGTTCGGTACATACACATTTGGTGACAATTGTAGCGGTTGCATCCGCCCCTTTAACGGGTGGTTCGGGTTTCGCTTTTATCCCAGACATATATCTCCACAAGTTACTTTTCACAAGAACTGCCTTCGCTTGTATTTTCCGAGTGTCATAATTGTTTTTATTTAACGGTTCAATTTCTACACCGGCGAGACTCATTTTTATTTTCAGAAAAGAACAAGACAAGACAAGTTCATCGTTATACACTGGCCAACACTCGCGAGATTTATAGGACATGCAAATTTCACGTCCGAATTAAAGTCACTCTATAATATTGTAGAGCGAAGTCGCGTATTCCACGTAATCATCTCTGGGCCCCATAACCTGTGAGAGATTTGCGAAGTAAACGTTAAAAGAGTACACGATAACACTTAAACTCGTTTATTTAATCGTCGAACATACATTGACATTTTTATTTATTGCAAAAGAAAAAGAAAGTAAAATGCTCAGCCAACTATGTATATGTCAATAAAGTTTAGGAGAGCGTCCTTTCACTGAATATCATCATCATACTTCACAAAAGGTCATTGAGTGAGATGGTAATTACTTCGATGATAATAGTGTATTATTGTTTATTAATAAATATTTATATTTTACCATAAAAAACCGCACGAACTTATTTGGTTGCCTGATATAATACGAGAGTATAATTTTTATACCAGTTTGTAATTTGAAGGTATATACAGACCAAATAGCGGAACAATCATATTAAATGGATATGACGTTGCAAAAAAATTGTCTAAAGCTAGACAATCGCTTGGTTATTGTCCACAAAATGATGTATATTTCTCAAATTTGAATGTATATGAACATTTGGTTTTCTTTGCTATGGTAAATATATGTATGTGTATGATTGATTTCATCAACTTACACCTCAGGTACGTGTTTCAGATAAAAGGAACAAATTATGCAGATGCAAAAAAAGAAGCATTAGACTTTTTGAAACTTCTTAACTTGGATGATAAAAAAAATTCTAATGCGCAAGCCTTATCTGGTGGGATGAAAAGGCGCCTATGTTTAGGAATGGCTTTAATGGGCAAGCCGCGCACTGTTATTTTAGATGAACCCACTTCGGGCCTTGATCCTGAAGCTAGGAGACAAATTTGGAATATGATATTGGTATGTTCTTCTTTTATCTTTAATTTATTTATTAGTTATAAGGTGGCCAAGTGGTGCAAGCGTGCAAGTTGTAATACGGCCAGTAGTCGATTTAGAGGGAGGGGGCTTAAGCCCCTGAACAACTTTATGTCTAAAATTGTGTTTTCTATCCTTTCAAAGAATAGGGTTACCAGACGCCCTATTTCCTCTTTTCACCGGACATGCCCTCTTTTTTGGGATAAATTCTCTAAATTCCCACTAGACGCTTTTGCACCGAATTGTCAATTTTTTATACAG